>OX632360.1:18558145-18661860 GCA_951751655.1 Ophion costatus | reverse complement strand
GACGCGCGATGGTCCTTTTTTGTTGGTGTGCACGATTTCTCGAAAACTATTCAACCGATTGCCTTCAAATTTGGACAGAATGCTCAGCTGACATCCTTTTATCGTTTGATGAAGCAAAAAAGCAATACGTTTAATAGTTTTTTATTTATAACAAAAAAACGATCAATTTTTTTCGAAAAATCGATACTTCAAGTTCAAAACGTCACCAAATCGTCAATTTTTTTTTTCCCTTCATCGAACGATAGCTATATGTGTCTAAAGTAAAATGCTTTTTGGGTTTTTGTTGCAGGATGAACGTGAAGGCTGTAATCGTGCACACCATCAAAAAAGGAAATTTCAGAACAGTCGACTATTTAGATTGGGAGATAATAGGTTTAAAAAATTGCAACTTTTAACACTGCAGGGTCTGCATTGACCGGAAGCCAGGTCACATAATTCGTCGTACCATTCTATTGTGTTTATAAATTTTGAAGAAAGATTATTTTCACATAGCAAATTAGTTAATGAAAGAGTGAAAAAAAGTTTGAACTGCCTTTACTATTCGGTTTTGCTAAAAACGTTCTGTAACGACAGAATAATTTCGCGTAAAAAATATTCGTCCTCTATAATAAGAAGAGATATGGCAACACCGCATCGTTCCACGTATCCAAGGACGTAAGTTTGCGCGGCATATTTAAAATAATACTACAACACAAAGTTTTATTTGGAAGTAAATTTTAATCGACCAAAATTTTTAATTAGTTATCAGTTAACCAACACTTTTATTTGTTAATGAAGGTAACATAACCAATGTAAAATATAAATATTTATAACGCAAATATATTTTTTTTAACGATACATCTCCCATCAATTAGCGTGCTTGACGAGTGTTCTTTTTCAACGACTCCAACACCTTCAACAATTTTTTTCTTATTGGCTTCGGCCATTGATGTCAGAGCATTTATTTCACCATCAACGACTTCTTTCTTCCGCCACTTTCCTTTGAAACGAATTCTGTTTAACATTTTTATTTTTTCCCGATATTATAATCAACTAGCTTGATCCACATTGAGTTGACAGAAAAGTCTGAGCATCACGGAAATTTTCCGTGATGCTTAGATTTTTCTGTCAGCTCCGGGACAGCTCGTTACAGAGTTGCCACGATCGTTCATCCGCCGAAATCTATAGTCAGGTTTGCTATACCACTAGCTTGGTATAGCATTTCTCACACTGTAGAGTACAGTCAGAAAGAAAAGTTTTATTACGAAACTATAGATTTATATATTTGCCCTACTGCAAGTAGCGCGTGATATTTTTGTTTCCGACGACCGCGCTAGGTCTACCTTAAGGATGTTGAGTCCCTATGAAACATGTTAATGTTAATTGTTCAATAAATAGCTTCTTAATCGTCATGAAATTTTTACACGACCTCCGGAATACTTCATGTAAAAACATACCAAATTTTCAGAATTCTATCATCATTACTTCAACCTCCTTAAGGGTTGAAATAAAAAATGATAAGGAAATTCTGAAAATTTGGTGTGTTTTTGTATGAAGTATTTAAGAGGTCGTGTTAAAATTTCACGACGATTAGGAAGCTCGTTATTAAAAAATTAATGTTTTGTTAAGAACAATTTTTAAAAGAAATTAAAAAAAATTTATCAATAAACTTCGTTTTGTTTCCGTTCCATTCGGTATATTGTAGATATTATAAAATTGAGAGGTCAAAAAAAAAAACTTATTGCAAAGTCACATCAGTTTCCATAAAACAACATTTAATTTGTGAATGTTAATTGTTCAATAACGAGCTTCCTAATTGCCGTGAAATTTTTACACGACCTCTGAAATACTTCATACATAAACCACACCAAATTTTTAGAATTTTATCATCATTTGCGATTTGGGACTCAACATCCTTAAGACGGCTATGGACGCAACGGAAGTTAGCTTAGACTAGCGAAGTGCGGGTAGGGAGTGATAGGAAAGGATTACATGTAAATGTCCGCAAGGGTATACGTTAGAACTGATTAATTAATTGAGACTTCAATACACTACTTATATCATTATATTAAGGGGTCTTCTCACTTTAGACGCTAAAAAAGGCTAATTTTCATCATTGTTTAAATTGGTTTATATGATAGATATTGATATAAAAGTTTCTCCACTAAAATATACTTTCGAAATACATTAAAAAATATATTTATTAATTTAAGTCATTATTTATAGACGAAAATGGTAGTTAAGAAAATGTCCTAAAAAAATTGTAGGTCTGCGCTGTTAATGAAATCCCGGAGATGGATCATCCGAAACAAAAAAATCAAATGGTTTTAGATTCAGTATGTTGATCGCTATGGCGCATATGATACGATTTTTGATATATACAAAAATAGTAAAATCGCGGACATCTTTCAAGAAACAAAAAAACGTGCTTTTTCACCGTTTTTGGCAATTTTTTAAAGTAATTATCGACATAAAAAAAAAATGATTTGCGCTATAGCTATATAGTTGTAAAGAATATATGGTTGAAATTTCGTAAGGATCGGTTCAGTAGTTTCGAAGATTTTATCAACAAGCCGTCGAAAAACGGTGGTTTTCGAGAAAAACGCGTTTAAAGTTTGTTTGGGTTACATAAAGACATACATTTTTTTTAATGTATTGCGAAAGTATATTTATTAAGTGTAACAACTTTTACATCGGTATCTATAATATACACCTATCAAAAAATTTATGAAAATAGACTTTTTTAAGCGTCTAAAGACCCCTTAACATGTTCCAATACAATAATAATGAATAATATTTTTGTTATATTCTTTTCTTTCTAAATACACAAGTGTCAATTATATTTATGTATATGTGCGTGTATTATTTTTTTCTTTCGATTGCAGGAAAACCTGACCTTTCCCTCGATCTCGACGTGGGAAAGGTGCACTGGGCGAAAAAAATGCCACAAATTGGCGGGAAAAAAATGAATACGTAGAAAAAGGGAAAGAAAAGGAAAGAAACGGGACCTCGATTGCCGAATAATTTGTCTTATCAGCGATAAGTCGCGATAACCTTTTCTTGAGGCTTATTCGCGTGGTCACGTGACCCCCGGCGTGTTACGCAAACGTCTATTCGGCCTCGGAAGAAATGGCTTTCGAATATGCGGCGGCCCCGCCGCTAAATCCCTCGTAGTAGAAAATTGATACGTTGTTTTTATTTTTTTGTCGATTTTTTTACTTCTTATTTCGACCGTAAAACGGCGACGGTCTCGACGGCGTTCTACGCGCCATTTTGAATTTTCGAAGTCTTTACGGTTTTGTATTCCAAATCCGAACGAAATAATCATCACTGTCCAAGAAGTTCGGCAAAAATTCGTTAAGCTGCACGGTGACTGTCCAAACCCCGCCGGAGGTGGCAAACTTCAGGGGGGGGGGGCACTTGTGCGCCCGCGTACGACGGCCCTGTCTCGTAGTCCCGATAGCTACCACACACGTACTCGATAATTGCGAAAATAAACGCGCCTTGAACCAATCGCGGACCGTCGCGGAGCATTCGGATCGGAAGAAATGCGGGGGAGGGGGGGGGGGGGGAGAAAAAAGAAAAGAAAAAAAATTGCAGACGCGAAGGTTGAGAACAATGAAGTTGTCTTTGCGAGCACGGGCGGGAAGTGAGAAGCGAAGACGACAAAAAGAAGAAGTATAAATAAAAATGAGGATAGAGGATAGAGATACGGAGGGATCGTATTTCCCGGTGCCGGTGTTCTCAAAATGAGTCCACACGGTGACCGAATATTCAGATCAACGCGACACACGAGAAGATACAAACGTAGAAAAAAAACGAAGGAAAAAGTAAAACCGGAAGAAAAACGATGAAAATATACAGGAGAGCCGTTAGGCCGTTGACCTCGTTGCGTCCTTGTTTCCTGTTGATTCTCCCTCTGTTCCTCATTGGTGCCCACGAGAACAAATTGCAACTTCCGGCAAACTTCGTGCCCCTGCGGGGTTCGTCGATCCTACCGCAAAGAATGCTCATGTACGCGCATGCGCGTCCCGGCAATTCGAATTTCGAACGCTTTCCCGCCAAATCTTTCGGACCCCACTCACTTTGTTTCGGTTTGTTTATCATCATATCAATTGAATAAAAAGTAATAAAAATGGAGAAAATGGGAGCAATAAAATTAAAAACGAACCTATCGAAATGTCAAAAAATATCCAAATAATAACTAAATAAACTTCACAAAAAATCAAAACTCATGTAATAGAAAGTAATAAAAACAATCATAATACCGTTAGTATAATTATAAAAATACAAAATACTATTTAGAGCATGGAAAAAAATAACCAAAACATTTTTCTCGAGCCCAAATCGTTAATGGTCAGATCAGGATGCTAAACGGCCACACACGCCATCGGAGCAATACTCAACGTCTTGTTGCGGAAGCTCCGGATTAAGTGGTCTGTTTTATTTTTTAGTTCGAGGTGTTAAGTGAGAGTTGTCGAGCAACGGGAGATAGAGATGGCTCGAGGCTTTGAGAGACCCGGAGATCCCGTATATTGTGATACGGAGACACACAGAAACCTGAGCGGCCCCAGTGCCGGCTAACAGAAGCCCTCCCCCGCCTCCAACTTCTCTCACGGCTTTCCAGCCGCCGCGACATCCCCCCCGTCATCTTAACCAACGCATAGTCAGATGGTTTATATTTGTAACAAGCGGTGTCGTTCTCATAATAGTCGAAGGGGCAGAGAGAGAGAGAGAAGGCGAGAAAGAGCAAGCGTAAGAGGAGGGGGACATATTACAATGAAATCCGGCACTCTAGGTGTGGTTTTGCAAAGTAAGCGCGGAAATATTCGGACCTTGCCTTAGGTCAAGTACCACCAGCCTCAAAATCCCTTTTTTCCCTAATTTTTCATACACCAACTTTTATTTATTGACATTTAGTTTTTAATTTCGTATTGTTTTTCTCCCTTGAATGTTAGTTTTTTAGCTCCAACAGTCCGTTGTTCGTTTTCACATTTATTAAAATCATTTTTATTCTCCCACTTGATCAATCGTTTGATCAATTGTCTCAACCTATATTTATTATTCCTATTTTATTTTATCGTATTTATTTTATTTTTCGCTGCGATGTGACGACGTGAGGAACTTTTATTTATATTTTCTTCGCTCTCCCTCTCGCTTTCTCTATTCGGGAGTTAGATTGGATCTTGTAGAACGGGCCTTTGAGATGCGCCCACGCGTCTCCGGAATAAATTCATATTTTTGGCAATTTGCTGCTAGTGCGCGTTGTCGCGTTAATATTAAATGTATAAATAGCTAAATGCGCGCCTTCGGACCAGGGAAAAGGAGAGAGAGAAAGACAGTGACATCTTTAAAAATTAATTCGCGTTAGCAACTGTACGAGAGCTATGTAAAAATAACATTGTGATTTATAATGATTGGTATTTCCAATATGAATATAGGTACGTGATGTTCTTCAGGTATTCCAATATATTCACAATTAATTTCTTTCTCTTTCGAGTTCCAGCGAGCACCCTTGCAGCTTTTAACGTATGACCCTTTTTAACGGGAGATATACACCTAGGAGCCGGAAAAAAGGTCATTGTTGTGAATTTTTCGACGAAAACTATTTGAAATTTCAGATTTGGGTTTTATTTATCTAAAAGTATATACATTTAAAAATATGTTTAATTTTCTTCATTTAAAAATATCAAAAATATACAAGGATATTGTATGAGCCTTGGAGCGTCGTAAAAAAATCGGCACCCAAAATTTCTCGAGAACCAATAAACCGATTGCCTTGAGGTTTTTTGTGGTTATTCTATACACCATTATCTAGTACTTGTGATGGGATTTTTTTCCGTTACTTAGTTTTTGTTTTATAGGCAAAATAATAACAAATTTTCGGCCCAAAAATCACTATTTATGTTCAAACGTCCGCCATTTTGTCATAAATCTATATTTTCAAAATCGGCTATGACAAGTACTAGATAATGGTGATGGAATAACCACAAAAAAACCTCAAGGCAATCGGTTCATTGGTTTTCGAGAAATTTTGGGTACCGATTTTTTTACGACGCTCCAAGGATCATACAATATCCTTGTATATTTTTGAAATTTTTAAATAAAGAAAATTAAACATATTTTTGAATGTATATACTTTTAGATAATTAAAACCCCAATCCGAAATTTCAAATAGTTTTCCTTGAAAAAATTCACAAAAGTGACCGTTTTTTCCGGCTCCTAGGTGCCCCTAGGTGCCCTTAATTGAACCCCTTCCCATTCCTACCAGAACTTTACTAATCTAACCTAACTTACGTTGCATCCGCAGCTGGCCTAAGCTATACTATACCGCACTTGCCAAGGGTACGGGGAAACTGTGGAAAACCCGTAGCGGTATAGACGGCCCCATATTCTCCTAATTCTCTGGTGCAGACTATAACTCAAGTATGTACACCAAGGTTTCCGAAGTATGTTAGTCCAGTCGGAATAAACACGACTTCTATTCAACGATTCTAGCAACAGACCACCATGAATATACTCTAGAAAATGCCGACTATTCTATGCTGTTTTTCGTTTTAATGTTGTCTTTTTGGGAATGGGTTTTATAAAAAAAATGCTTCCTATAAAAGTTGCACGGCATAATGACAAAATGAGTCCTACACAAAAATCACGTAGGATTGTTAGTAATAGTAAATCACCGATGAACAATTATTTTGTCGTTTATTGCATGGACTTCGGTTATTAATGAACATATTGGCCTGAAACACATACGTTGTCTAGAAGACGCTATCCCCAAGACATATCTTTCAATTTTATCCAGCCATGTCATATAGTTTAGCAATCATAACCGATTTTCGTAAAACTGGCGTCTGCTTATAGCAACTCATCCACAAGGCTCCCAGGGTGCAAAAAACCGTGGTGGGAGTTTTCAGCACGTACATTCATGATTATAACCTGAAATTGTGATTTTAAAAACTCTCGTATTTAAAGGACATCAAATTTTAGCTTGTAAACAAATTCAACTACTTGAATTTCGGATCTACATGAAATATACTTCGAAATTCTTATACGTCTTTGCGAGACGCGTAATTGCCAAAATTAAAGGACTCGATATCTTTGTTACAAGCGCAGATACAGTTATTAAAGCGTTTCTTCGATTTCTTATTGTTGTAATCAACATTTTCGCGAAATTCAAGATCGTGAGCACTTCTGATACTTTTATGCATCACATTCGATATAATACAAACCCATGAGAGCGTTTCTCTTATTGCTGATGCGGCTTAGTTAACTATTTTCGTATCTCCCTTACAAAGTGTCATAGAAAGTTCTTTTTCAGTTGGCGTATTTTTTCCTCACAAGGTCGAAAATGACCTCGAAAATCAGTATTTTCCAGTACTACTTCAACTTTCGAGTGGCAGTGGACAAAAATAATACGTGATTCGGTCGTACAATTTTCTTATTCATAATTTCGAAGTGCAGGTCGTGTAGACATGTTCGTTACTACGAATGTAGTTTATATGGATAGATATTATATTATTGTAATAAATAAAATTGTGAACGAACTGAAATTTATTTGTGATACTCTAACCTTTTTGATGTAAGATCATTTATAGGCACGTCCTCGTAAAAATTTGATTAAACCAATGGCTATCGATCAACGGGGCAACGATGGGGAAAGACTGGTTTTCGAAGCCATTGTCGAATACGTGGGAAAAAACGACGCAAAATAAACAAAAACATCGTACGACAATTTATAAAAGAGGTATGGAAATAGTTAATTGAGCCGCGCGAGGGGCACCGCAGGGGCGGTGCCCCCTCAACGCCGCCCGGTTGCACCGACGCGACGACCCCGTTCGCTATTTCGCGCACGGGCGATCGAGTTCAATCATCATCTGCAGCTCATCGCATCATCAGAAACGCTCCAACGAGTTTGTATCATATTGAATGCGATGCCTAAAAGTATCAGGAATGCTCACGAACTTGAATTTCGCGAAAATGTTGATTACAACAATAATATATCAAAGAAACGCATAAATAACCATATCGCCGCTTGTAACTAAGATATTGAGACCATTTTTTTGTGGAAATTCCGCGTCTCGCAAAGACATATAAAAATGTCGAAGAACATATCATGTAACTTCGAAATTCTACTTTTCTGGACATGACTACGTTCTGGCCGGGTAGACATAGTCATAGTCATAGTCGTGAAGATATATACTTGCTCGCAATGTATCCTGGTCAGAAGATTGTAATTTCCAAACATAGAGGGTAAGCCGTGAAAAACGATGTAGTGATCTTCCCGGTTTGTTCCATGGGAGGGCTCGGTCAGGTAAATCAGACAAGGCAGTCTGGTGAGGGCCCGACACAATGTAGGGAATGCCCGGTCTCGTTTCTGCACGACCCATGTAGAAATTTGAGACGGGAAAAAGTACTGCGCCTGATCTGCCTTCCCTAGATAATATCAGGCTCTGGTTCCCAATGTAACGGGTCTAAGACTAGGTCCCGATCCGCCGTTCCCTTACTGGGGAACTTATCAGGAACGGGCCGGAGAACAAGCGGTAAGTGACCAGGAAAGTCGTAGTGGGTAGATGGGAAATAGCCAGGAACAAACGAGGAAATTAAAAAAGACGTTTTTTTTTTGTTTTGATGGTTTTGTTTTGACGGTGTTTTTGGAATCCTTGAGGAGGTAAAGTCGGGAGTGTATTCAACTTAGTATTTCGACGTAAAGGAGAAGTAAATCAATTTCCCCCAAACTACGCTTATTCGGGTCAAAACTCGACATTTTCGCACGAAAAAAATTATGTGATACTGATACGAAACTGCTAATATTTCAAGGTCTTACCAGATGTCCAACATTACTATATGACGTTTAACATCTGACAATTTCAACCATAAGCTCCTGGTGGGACCGTCTTTTGTCAAACGGCAGAGACTTATTTGTACTCCCAATACTGTAAATATTAATAATTTACCGTAACAATGTGATTGCATTTATTGTAATTATATCGTCCATTATATCAGCATACAATTTTCGTCAACCATCGTAATTTATTCTTTATGATAGCATTGTCAGGCGTCGATTATCGCGGAAGAAAATAATACGATAATAAAACGGAACATACAATTACAATAAATTTAATCATATCATTATATTTAATTATTAATATCTTTGATGACGCAAAAAGTATTATTTAATAATAGGTCGGGATTTGATATTCAAGAAATGTCAATGTTCTGCTCAGCAAAAGATTTAGTTATATTCCTGGTCTGTTCCATCAAAGCACCCGATTAGGTCAATCTTACGAGGCAAGCCAGGCCTGGACCATACGTAAAGTCGGGAATATCCGGTCACATTTCTGCACGGGGGTTGCTATGCGCAAACACCAGATTTACGAAAATCGGTTATTATTGCTAATCCATATGACAAGGTTGGATATAATTGAAAGATTTCTCTTGGTTATACATTCTTCTAGGTGACGTATGAGTTTCAGGTCATTGAGCTCATTAATAACCAAAGTACATACAATAAAGAAAAAAAATCGTTGTTAATCGGTGATTTACCATTAAACTAACAATCCTACGTGGTTTTATATAGGAATTATTTTGTAGACGCCATTATGCCGCACAACTTTTATAGAAAGCATTTTTTTTTCTAAAACTCATTCCAAAAAAGATAGCATTCAAATCCTGGGGCGACCGCAAAACATCATTAAATAGTCGAAATTTGTCGGGTCCATTCCTGGTGGTCCCAAGAACCTACAAACAAATTGGCAACATGCTTGTTTCGGATAGAAGTCGTCTAAATTTATGTATTTACATTCTGACTGGACTATCAGCTTCGGTTGCCGCTCGCCGGTTGATGCGCCATTCGGTGCACGGCTAAACGGTCACCGCTCTGACTATCGACCATTCATAGCAGTACTTAACTCGATGTACCGTCGAAGTCAAACACCGGCCGCCCAGTGTCGGTTCGGTATTCCAATATAATACTAATAATGATACTTATAATAAGAATAACCACAACCAATATATAATAATACGTAATATCTAATAACAACCACAGTCATAATATAATAATAGTAAAAGTTAGAGCGCTCTTCCGTAACGCGGTTTATTTTGATTGAAAGTAAATAATATAATATTTGACAGGTTGCCGGGCATGAATAGTTTCGTTCTTTTTGACCCAACATTGGTGGATGGGCTTATTGGACTGACATTGGTTAGGGTTCGATTCTGGCGGTACTTCGCCTTAAGGGGTTACCCCCACTTGCGATTTTGAAAAAATCGTTTTTTTTTATTGCATTTTTTTTTTTGAAGTGTAAGTATCTGAGAATATGTCCTAAAAATTTCAAGTCGATCCGAACAAAATTGACTGAGATATGAGCGTTGAAAGAGAAGAATCCGTTCTTCGTGTAAACTGAAAGTGAAACTTTAAACGCGTTTTTTCTCAAAATGGCATTTCTGAAGTCGGTGACCAAGATTACTCGAACACTAATGAACCGATCTTCTTGAAATTTTGCAGGCTTATTTAATACATAGAAATGTAGTCTTTAATCGTTCGATTTTTTTTTTCGAAAAAAATGGCCGTTTTATATCCAAAAAACGGCCGTTTTTTTTCGTTAATATCGAACCATTAACTTTGTCTGTCCGCCATTTTGTGAAAAATGAATATTTTTTAAAATCCTTCGATTAAAGACTAGTTTATACTTATATTTGACTAAATCCATCCGCTTTTTTCTTTCAGATGATCCACTTCGCCGCAATGTTGGTCACCGCAAACCGTGTATATAAAAACATTATTTCATTGACGGCCATTTGCCACTAAACAATGTAATATTTTTCAATAAAAAAATTCACTGAAAGTTCTTCAAGATGTGTTCTTTAAGATGGCATATTGATTGATTAAAAAAGTTTTGTAGTTTTCTTTAAAAAAATTCATGAAAAAGGCCTTTTCTTGCGCCACAAGTGGGGGTAACGCCTTAAGCAGCATTGTGGGTAGCCAATACTCGGAGCGGTGACCGCTCAGCCGTGCTCCGGCTGGCGCATCAACCGGTGAGCGGACGGCCAATACTTCTGATAACTTGGTGTAGACACTTGATTTAAAAGTTTGTGCACTAGAGAATCAGAAGAATCTGATTCTCAGGGGCCGTCTATACCGGTAGGGGTTTTCCATAGTTTCCCCGTACCCTTGGCAAATGCGGTATAGTACAGCTTAAGACAACTGTAGATGCAACGGAGGTTAGGTTAGATTGGCGAAGTGTGGATAGCAAGTGATAGAAAGGGGTTATAACCTCAAAATCAATTGAGACTTAAATGAAAAAAAAATGAATAAGAATATCTTCGTTCTTTTTGTACACTGCTCTTCCATCGAACTATTTTAAATAACCGAAGAAGTCAATCCAAAAGTCGAGTGAAAAATTATATTCATAGTAATATAGTTCGTAAGAATATATTAAATGATTAATATTGATATGATCAATTATTATCATCAATATATGAAAAATAACGAGATCTACATAATGACAATAGGAATAAATAATATCAATAAGAATATATCGTATATCCCATCGGGTACTATATTTTTTTGTTCTAACGAGGTCTATATTAATTCCGGAGTTCCAACGTATACTTTTGCCGGTTATTTTCGTATAACCCTTCCCAATTGAACGCTGATCTATCACTCCCTACTCGCACTTAGCTAATCTACCCTAACTTCCACTGCGCCCACAGTCGTCTTAAGCTACACTATACCGCATTTGCCGAGGGTGTGGGCAAACTGTGCCGCCAGAGCCGAGAGCAGAACCCCGACCGCCCATCCTCCAGTGACGGTACTCCATCGGGTAATATATTATTATTGTTGCTGTTGTCGATTATTATCAGTACAGCTGGGTAAAGTTCAAAATAAAATTGTTCAAATTCACGACGATTAATTGTGGTGAATCTCAACAATTAATTATTTCGCGACCCTGTGCCTGCAACAGCCCGCCTCATTTTCCATGTGTGCCAAAAAAGGAATAGAAGCAGTCTCCCTATTTGAATATTCTCGTTGGAAAATACAAACGAAGTCACGACATAAGAATAAAAACGAACAAAATTTAAGGAAATAAATAAATTTTAAAATGGCGAAAAAACGCAAAAAAAACATTCCAAAAGTATTCCTCAGACGGGATTTACTCCGTCTGTGCCTCAAATGAGCCAAGAATAACCCCTGGAGATAGCGAGACGGGCAAAGAGAGGCAGGGGTTTAGTCGTTGCGGGGAGCTGGACGAGAGGAAGAAGGGAGGGACTGGGTAACTTTCTCGACTCTGGCGCGCGTGAACCGACGAGTCTTGATCTTATTGCTACGTGCATGCCGGGGGAGCTCTCCTCTCGGCTAGAACACACACGAAAATATCCCCGCGAAGAATTCGAGTCCGTCTCCACGAAAGCGCTTAGATATCCTTCCACTCCCTCCTTTCCTTTTTTCTGCTTTTTTTTCTTCCTCTTCTTCCATTTTTTATTTTTAGTTTTCAAGCACAGCACGAATTTTTGTTCTACGAAATTTTCCAGCTAAACTTTTTTCTTTCCCTCAATACTTGTTTTTCGTGCTCGTTAATTGGCGAATAGATCGCGAGAATTGCCAAGATTAGTTTGATAAAATAATTATCACTAACCGCCATTGGCTGGATAAATCAAAACTTGCGTTAACGTAAGTAATTAATTGGAGAAAATAGTGATATCCAACCGCAATGGCTGGAATAATATGATGTTGAAGTTTGCATGATGGAGTGCGAGTTTTTTTTCTTCAATTTCCGAGTTGCCTTTGGCCGATTTAAGCTACAAAAGTCACGCAAACATTTTTCAGGTTTCGTATTTAGCGATCTACAACAAATTTGCAAAATTTGTTGTAGATCGCTACAACAAAATTTGTTGTAGATCCCTAAATACGAAATTTGATAATAATGAAAATAATAATGAATAATAATGAAAATAGGAAATTGAAAATAATCTTCTTCGCGTTGGTGATGCAAACTTCAACCGCCTGGAATAATCACAGGCCTTGTCGTCATTGGTTGGACAAAATAGTGATCTTTACCGCATTGGTTAAATGCAATAACAGGTCATAACGTCATTGGTTTGACGAATAGTGATCTTTATCGTATTGGTCGAATTCAATAACAGGTCTTGTTGTCATTGGTTGGACAAAATAGTGATCTACGACCGCATTGGCTGGTTCAATCACGAGCCTTGTCGCTATCGGTTCGACAAAACTCGTGTCTTGTGATAGGGTTCAAGTTTGCATCGTTGGAATGCAACGAAAATTCTTTTTAATTTCTCATTTTCATCATGACCCAAAATAACGTTTTGCAGATTTGTTGTAGAGCGCTAAATAAGAATCCTAAAACATGTGCACGATTGTCGTAGCTCAAAGCTGCCAGAGAAAATTTGTGAAATATAAAAATATATATTTTCGTTACATCCCAACGATGCACACTTCAACATCATAAATAGTGATCTTTACGGTATTGGCTGAACTAATCACGAGTCTTGTCATCAATGGTTGAATTAACAAGGAACATCCCTCACGTGTCGTCCTTCGATTTTCTTGAAACTTATATATGTTATGAAGAATTTTCTTGAAACTTATATATGTTATGAAGAATTTTGTTGAAACTTATATATGTTATGAAGAATTGAAAACTAAGCGTTACGTATTTTTTTTTCGCGGAAAAACGGTTTTAAGGGGTGAAACCAGCCCTCGAAGAAATGCATTCCAAGGGGTAATATTGCAGTTTCACCCATAAACGGTCGACCGATCGCAATGAAACAAAAACGAAAACTCTTTCAATCCGAAGTGTTGGAAAAATCTACTAGGGACTAGGTCTACTAAATATACTAGGATTTACGTCACGATTTTAGAACTGCCAGAAATAGCAAAATTTCTGCACGTTCAAGTGTTTTATTTGAAACTCGCGCGCAATTTTACCGCGAAAGTTGACAGCTTTCCATACGAAATGTCAGTTAAGGGGGGAAGTCGCTGTGCAAGGACTTGCACGGTAGCTTTTCCACTTTACCCAAGCAGAATTGAAAAAAAAATTTCTTCTTCACAATTCTTGAAAGTACATACATTGAAAAATATGTTGGCAACATTTTTATTCAAAAGACCAAAAATTGACGGAGTTACAGTTACTTTAGTGAAAACAGGTAGCGCGACCGGTTATTGTCGTCAGTCCCTACAGGTGTGGCATCGTTCAGAACAAATGATATGTAGGCTTTTATTATTTTGTGAAATATAATGAAGATGAAAAAGCGTCATATCGCACGCGACTAGATACTTTAATGTAAGTATCAATATTCTAGAAAAAAAATAACTTTATATCAAGAAAAACGAAACGAAAATTTCGATCGCGATTTTCTCGAAACTACTTTTTTTCGACCTTGTCCAAGCGAATACTCAAATACTTAGCAACCAATTTACAATTTTCTTTTACATTTTTGTAATCGCAGTGACTAAGGTTGTACGTAGCGAATTTTTCAATTTTTGATCACTACTATTTTTAAAGATTGCTTGCGTACTAAAAAAGGGCCTTGAAAATAGAAAAAATGTCCAAACCGTCGGCATTTTGTAAAAAAATTAACCAAAATAAAAAACGGCTACGCATAACGATAGCGACATTTGTATAGATATCGATAAATTGTTGACTTTTTATTTACAGATAACCGTTCATAAAGATATCGATGGGACAATGAAGACATTTTTTTTCCGTCACCAAACCAAGGCATATATCTGGGTTAATTTTAAAGATTTTTTAAAATAGAAAATGGTGTAAAACTAGATGAATATATACTTCATAAAATGAGTATAAACTTTTCATAATTAGTTATTTCTTTGAAAAAAAACGCAATTATCGATGACAAAGCACCCGTTACGTAACGGTATAGAAGGGGGGGAGTTTAGGCCAGGCGTTACGATTCTGTTACGATTCTGTTACGGGGGGGGGGGGAGGGGGGGGGTAAAATTAGGAAATTTTGCGTTACGTAATTTGTGTACGCCCCCTAGAGAGTTATCGCAAAAAATAATTAAGGGGTGACTCACCGCTATTCGCGGGATGGTTTCACTCCTTAAAACGGTTTTTTCACCCATGAAAAAAAATACGTGTCCCTTAGTTTTCAATGCTTCATAACATATACAATTATCAACAAAATCGAAGGACGATACCTGAGGAATGTTCCTTGTAAGCGGTGATTGGTACGTCCAATACACACGGAAACACACGGAAACGCGTGCGCGCAAATTATATATTAATAGAAAGTATATTATTTATATTGAATAGTTGCATAATTGATAAATTTGCTTATGTATGTGCAGGGTGGAGCATTTAACATGACCACCCCAAATATTTCCGTTGCCTTTAGAGTGACGAAAAAAATGTCGACAGGTAATTTGATTGATTTCGGAGGGCTGATACAGTAATAAAAAATTAATTTCTGTCAAGGTCATAGTTTTTGCGTTCTCAAGGTCATAAATGGTTTTTCAAATGAGAACATGTTTTTTTTTTTTAAAGATATGGCTGATATTCAGACGAATCCAATGACCTATGATATCATGACCTTGAAATGATTTTTCATCAAAATACACGTGTAAATACGGGAAATCGTGATTGTATTGACAATAAGAATATCCAAATAATGTAATTGAAATTTCTGTGCATAAAATTAGCACGATGCCGAATGTCGTTTGAACATGATGGCTGTCGAGCTCATGGGGCAGTTATAGCTCGCGAAGTGTTAAACCGAAAATTTCCCGGTCGCTGGATTGGGAGAGGTGCAGTAATCCCTTGGCCTGCTCGTTTGCCGGATTTAAAGCCACTTGATTTCTTCCTATGAGAAACTATAAACGATCGTGTTTACCATGATGTTCCGACGACGCCGGCGAACATGCGAGAACGAATTACGAGAGTCTGCGCCGCTATCACACCAGAAACTATTCGAAGGTCAAGAGAATCATTCATCCGACGTCTTGAAAAATGGGTTGAGGTTAATGGACATCACTTCGAACATTTGTTACAATAAATTTTGTGCACAAAAAATTCAATCACATTATTTGGATAGTCTTGGTGGTAATACCATCACAATTTCCCGTTTTTACACGTGTATTTTGGTAAAAAAATCATTTCAAGGCCATGATACAACGAGTTAATAAATAAAAAAAAAACATGTTCCCATTTGAAAAACCATTGATGACCTTGAAAACGCAAGAACTATGACCTTGACAAAAATGAATCATTCACCACTGTATCAACCTCTCGAAATCAATCAAATTACCTCGTGACATTTTTTTCATCACTCTAAAAGCAACGGAGATATTAGGGGCAGTCACGTTAAACGGTCTACCTTGTATATATACATACATACATACATACATACTATGGTGGCCGTTATTTTGGCTTCGGCAAAAACATTTTAACGTCTAGCAAAAAGAATAATCAAGATATGAAAAAAAAAATCTGTGCAAAATTTGGACGCGCTGGGATAAGGAGAACACGTGCCACCGAGCAGTTTAATTTTAAAAAGTACATGCATTTTTTTAATGCTCGTAACTGCAAACGATACACAGAGCAGAGTCTTTGTGAGTGTGTGCGTGTGAGAGAGAGAGAGAGAGAAAGAGAAAGAGAGAGAGAGAGAGAGAGAGAGAGAGAGAGAGAGAGAGAGAGAGAGAGAGAAAGAGAGAGAGAGAGAGAGAAAGAGAGAGAGTGTGAGAGAAATCATACGTGATAATTGATTCAAGCGCGCGCGTTTCAATCACACAGTATTCAATCCTAGGATTGCCAACTACATCCCGATAATAATTCGAGAAAACTACGATTAATGTTCTACATCTTTTATTCATTTTCTTAATAGAGCGCCCGTTATTTCCCCATTACTACCGAGCTTTTCATCTCAACGTCTCGAGTAGACACGACAGTGTTCGAAGTTTCCTTTAAATTCATTCCACATGAACGACTCGAAGAGAAAAAAAGGAAGAACGTATTATGCACCGTGAGGAAACAACTCGTCAGGTTCAATCGAGACGACCCCCCCCCCCCCCCCATCCCACAACTCCCCTCCAGGAATTCCCGATGGTCACGAGCAAAAGGAACGAAAGCAGGAAGAATAAGGTTGGGTTTCAAGGTCACATGTATATATGACCCGTCGTCGGGACAACGCCGAAACGCGATGAGGAAGATGTACGTGTATATATTATACATATGTATATAGAGCAAAGAAATGCCGCACGTACACGCGCGTGTGCCGGGTTCGATTGTGAGACGTGATAGCACGCAAAACTCCTGTAAACTTCGATGAAGGAAGGAGGGAGTGAGAGAAATTGACAACAAGAGAAAGAATAGCTGCATTATTTGATATATATATATAATCTCCGTAACGTTCGAGGATTTCAAATAAAACCAAGGGACGTAAGCAGTTAAAACTCACCACCCATGACTGGCGAGTCTCCGTTGCCTCGTATGTTTATCGTCGTTCGTCTTTCCCCAAATTGATTGATTCTTTTTTTGACTTTATCTTTTGTTTTCCAATAGTACGAAGCACAGTCACGAATTAATGAGACAAACGAGTACGTTTGACTATGTTTATTTTTTTCAGCACTATGTGCTTTACGGGACACCGGGTAACTGGGGAAGAGCGCAAGAGAGAGAGAGAAAGAGATATAGAGGGACAGAAAGATACGTGTTAGCTCTGGCGTTGCCGCGGCACGAGTGATCAACCGGCGACTGGAGCCACCGTCGCGCCTCCTCACTCCCCACCAGTCGACCGCGGCCGGGCCGCGAAGTACTCAACGCGCTGCAGTGCTCGCCGCGGCACCGCCCTCTCCCGGAGCAACCTCGTGCCAACCACCCCTCGCTAGCGATGTGCTCTTTCTTACTCACCGTCGATTTGATGCGCGAAATTTTGGTCTCGCGAAAAATTCTACCTTATCCACCGAAACTTTATGTCTGTCAATATAATTATCAGTAAATTATAAATGTCTCACCGTTGTATTGTACTATTAAAAAAAACCAATAATAATAATAATATTGATAATCAAAATAATAATATTCCAATCAAATTTCAAATAACAATAATAATGTTCCAAACAAATCGAAACAAACTTAAACGATTTCTTAGAAAACAACGATACATCATAAACTATTGAAAGTTTTAGATTACTTTTCCAACTAACTTTATAACATCCTTATAGTGAATTTCTTAAACATAAATATACTTTAATATAAGAATCCTAATTACAAACTTTTATTCAACTTGACGTTCTGTGGGATGCAAATCGGAAAATCGATATTTCACCCACTTCCCGACTACTAAGAGCTCTGAAATTTTGCGAATTTTGTATCTAAAAGGATACAATGTATGATTCAACTTTAAAAAAAATATGTACATCAAATTTTCAACCTTTTATTCAAAATTTGCGATATCTAAACATCCATATAAAATCTCACTAACAGGTGCAAACGAATTCGTATTCGACGGTGTTTGTACGTGAAAACTTTATATGCATCAATTCGTCGTAAGTTCAATCCCAATTACAGTCTTTGTTACTTTTTACAAGCATTCCAGGTTCCTAACAAACATACTCGTAAACTAGTAAACTATTATACTAGTAACAGCTAACTAGTAAAATCAATTGAAGACTAAAAAGTAGAACATAATTTATATGTAAATTTTGTTTTCACAAATTTTTCTTTATTGTACTAAAAAGTAGAGAATCATTTTTTTACCAAGTCTCTTATATGTGACTATAAAGAAAAGCTTGGGCGCTCAAAATTTAGACATATGAACGTCAATTTACATAAATCCATTGACATATAAACTGTTTTTAATTTACTGTAAAACGACCTTAGACTTCTTAAATAAAAATCCTGAAACTGACTATAAACGTGTGATAATAATTTCTCTAATTACTATTGTGCCAAATAACCCTCAATCCGTGAAGGTATTTGAGGCACCGTAATTTCGTAAACCTGGGTCGTTTTTGTTTTTGCACTACCAGACCAACGTTTGGCAACGAAAAAAATCTGAAAAAATTCACGATCGATCTTCAGGCCGTACTTCTCAAGGAAAAATAGGGTTGTCTTTTTGTATTTTTTTCCATTGGATATTGAGCAACCTGCGAAGGAAATGATTTTGAGTAGGACGAAAACGACCCAGGTTCACGGATTGAGGGTTAAATACGGTTAATGAAACTGAATTGATCAAATTTGTCAAACATTATAAAAGTTGAGCGCCCCAAACTTTTATTTATAGTCACATACAGGTGATAGATGAAAAAAAAATTTTTATACTTTTTATTACGTTATATAAAAGTTTGTTTTTTTTTTAATAGCTTTTTTACGTATAAATTTTAGTAAATATTCGGAAGTGGGGCTCCTGCTAGAATCAGCCGGAGCCCCACTGACCCACGCAAACCCAAACAAAAACTAGCCTGATTCTAGCAGGATCCCCGCTTCCGAATATTTACCTAAATTTTAACAATAGTAGCAATAATCACTGCGGTATTATGTGCTCAGAGCAATACAACTGGATACTCATGATATTAATAATAGCAAATACAACAACAACAATAACAACAACAACGATAACAACAACAAAAACAACAACAACGATAACATAAAAAAAAACAACAACAGCTACAACAACAACAAAAACAACAACAACAACAACAGCAACTACAACAACAATAACAACAACAACAACAAACAACAACTGCAGCAGCAGCAACAACAAACAACAACAGCAGCAGCAGCAGCAACAACAACAACAGCAGCAGCAACAACTACAACAACGATAACAACAACAACCAAAACAAAAACAACAACAGCAGCAACAACAACAACAGTAACAATAACAACAAAAACAGCAACCGCAACAACAACAACAGTAATAATAACTGAGGGAGTGTTTTGCCTAGAGCAATAAAACCAGATAAGTATAAAGACAACAACAACGATAATAACTAAGCAAGTGTGCTGCCTGGAGTAATAAAATAGGACAATAATAATCACAACAAGTATGAAAACAACAATAATAATAACCGACAAAGTCTATTTCCCGGAGAGATCTAATAAAGTAATAATAATAATAATAATAAATATAACAACAATAATAACAATAATAACTGAGGAAGTGTGTTTCCCGGAACAATGAAAAGAGATGATAACAATAATAATAACTTAATCCAGAATAACAAGAATAATACTGATAAGGCAGCGTGTCGACTGAAATGGCGGGGTGTAGAAGAGGGATTATCCAGGGATATTCTCTCAGCCCTCTCCTGTTCTGCGTCTCGCCATAACCCCTATCGGCCGCCTTGCAAGCTGCATGCGGGTACGAAGCAGCGGCCCCCGGGGTGCGAGGATGGGGGCTCGCCCATCTATTTTATATGGACGACCTCAAGCTAAACGCTCCCGGAGAGCGAGGGTTGAAGGGGCCAGTCCACTTTGGAGCTACGAAAAAAGGGCTATTTTCACGATTTTTTTTTATAGGATTTTATAAAAGATATGAATATAAAAGTTGTTGGGATTGATAAATAAAGTCTTAAAGTACATTTAAAAAAAAATTTATTCATTTTTATTCATTTTTATGTACAAAAACTATAGTTTAACGGAACGCCTCAAAAATAGGTGGGCTAGGCAGCTCCATCACTACTCGGCAACGGCTTGTCTGAAACAAAAAAATCATAGTACATTTGATTCAGTATATGACACCAGCTACAAAATGACCCTCGGATATAAAGATTGATCAAAAAATAAAAAAAGAGGCAGATGAAAAACGAAAAAAGTATTTTAAAAACGCGTTTTTTCGCAGTTTTTCTAAAAAGAAAGAGTAAAAATATAAATTTTAAATCATCGAGGGTCATCTTGCTGCGAATCATGTTTATAATATGTGGTTCAAATTTTCAACACTATCGGTGTATTATTTTATCGCTTTGTTAGTTTTTTATTAGTTATACGATGGAGCTAGATTTTGAAAACGTTGGTCCAAGACAAACGCGTTTGTCTATAAAAAAAAGAATTGGTGAAGCGATAATGAAGTGAATATCGAATATAGCTCCGAATTAATGAAGTGATCGAAAAAATTATCTCTCTTGCATCTGCAGCTGGTTCCGTTTCCCAATTACACACTTATTAAGTTGCCGTGAATACGAGAGAGAGATCACTGTTTTAGTAGTACCAAGTTTTCTCATAATCCATTGATATACCTAAAAACTAGAAGAGATATGAAGATTCCATTCTATTAAGGGGTTACCCCACTTGCGATTTTGAAAAAATCGATTTTTTTTATTGCATTTTTTTGAAGTATAAGTATCTGAGAATATGTCCTGAAAATTTCAAGTCGATCCGAACAAAATTGACTGAGATATGAGCGTTGAAAGAGAAGAATCCGTGAATTGAAGAACTGAAATTGAAACTTTAAACGCGTTTTTCTCAAAATGGCATTTCTGAAGTCGGTGACCAAGATTACTCGAACACTAATGAACCGATCTTCTTGAAATTTTGCAGACTTATTTAATACATAAAAATGTAGTCTTTAATCGTTCGATTTTTTTTTTCGAAAAAAAATGGCCGTTTTATAGCCAAAAAACGGCCGTTTTTTTTCGTTAAAATCGAACCATTAACTTTGAGTGTCCGCCATTTTGTGAAAAATGAATATTTTTTAAAATCCTTCGATTAAAGACTAGTTTATACTTATATTTGACTAAATCCATCCGCATTTTTTTTTCAGATGATCCACTTCGCCGCAATGTTGGTCACCGCAAACCGTGTATATAAAAACATTATTTCATTGACGGCCATTTGCCACTAAACAATGTAATATTTTTCAATAAAAAAATTACTGAAAGTTCTTCAAATGTGTTCTTTAAGATGGTATATTGATCGATTAAAAAAGTTTTGTAGTTTTCTTTAAAAAAATTCATGAAAAAGACCTTTTTTTGCGCTACAAGTGAGGGTAACGCCTTAAAAAAATTTGTTTCCTTGGAATATCAATTATCTATTAGTCCGAGTTCCATTTGTTTCTTCGGAATACGTGATTATGTTGGGGTCACCAAATTTTCCCGTTAAAAAAGTGGAAATTACTGCAAAACCACTAATTTCCCGCTGATCGCTAAACAGCTCAATGTCCCCACGAACAACCTTTCAAAACCAACATATTTAGCGAAAAAATTTTTTGGAAGAAGAATACAGAGCGATATTGAATGCGAAGGCATTCAAATGGGTATCGGAAATGAAAGGAGGCATGGACGAGGTAGGAGGGATATCAATGTGGCAAAGAATAACATACGAAGATATGGAGGGAGTAAGAAAAAAAATCGATAAAGCTATACGAATAAAAACCGACCAGGAAATAGAAGACTAAAGTAAATTGAGAATTCGAAGTATTGTAGGGAGTACAAAAATCGAAAACAATGTATAGAAATCGAAGAGTACTGCGGAAAGGAAAGGGCATGGAGGGAAGAACTAAGGAGACATAAATGGGTCATGGTAAGATGCGGAAATGTAGGAAAAGAAGGTAAAAAGGGGTACGGAGATACTCTATGCTGGTGTTGTAGGAAGGAAGAAGAAAGTTTGGAACACATGCTTGAATGGGGGAAAATAATTAAAAAATGAATGCGGAAGTGCTAGACGCTTTGAAAAAGTGGCGAAGAGGCTACAAGGGGGAGACACGAAGAGGAATAATGAATAAAGAAATGAAAGGAACGCTGATCAAGGAATTATGTGAGAATGTGAGAATGCGTGGTAGGAAAGGAAGCATAAAGGAAAAAAAGACGAAAGATAAATGATAACAAAAAAGAAAGAGACGTGTCACGGGTATCAGTTTACAGGGGGGGCTGCTACAAACCTGCAATGGTATACTTGGAAATAAAGGACTAATCTATACTATACTAATAACTTGAAGGGCTTACATACACCTGGGTAGGTGAAGAAGATTGATTTTTCAAAAAGGTGCTTATTCGGAAGTACTATCCTTTCAGTGTCTACCCTGAAAAGTTCATAAGGAAATTTTCAGTATTGCTGAAGTTATAGCGATTTGTTACTGACCAGGTGAGCAACGACTAACGGTTGGGGCGCAGGTGTAAAGGGTACTCAAAACTTTAAACGCATTTTACTCGAAACAGTGTTTTCAAAATCGGCACCACAAATATCTCCGCAACTACTGGACCGATTAGGATCAAATTTTGCACAGTTATGCTTCACACAATAATCTAGTACTTTTCGAGCCGTTTTTTCGATACCTGGCATAATCTTTTTGTTCATCGTAAGTACTGAACAATTTTGAGGCGAAAAATCGCATGTTTCATTCCAGTGACAGCCACGACCCGAAAAATTAAAAATTTTTAATTCCGGCTCGATAAGCACTGGTTTTATCTATCTACTTTAAGAAACAAATATATTTTTTTAGATAAAAAATGGCGGAGGCCCGTCAGGTACCGCAACAGCTATCAACGTCCCAGGAAAACGACTGTAACTTTTTACCGTTTGAATTTTTTTAACCAAATTTTCACACAATGTGGGTAAAATATCATAGTCAAAAATGTATATCATGGTTGTTCAATAAAATTTACTTTTATACACAAAAAAAATTCTTCAACATAACCTGACTTTTAGCCGTCTCAGGTGTATGTGAGCCCTTAAGAAACGAAGATACCTGCATGCGAGGAAAAAAATGCTGATTCTCATGATTTTTTTAAAGAAAAGAATTTCTTCGCGATTTTTGAGACTTTTATAAAGGTTGCGAGGTCGACCTCTCCGATTTCGATGAAATTTGGCATGCCTGTAGAACGGGTAAAAATAGGCGACACGTATCTTTTTATATCTGCGGAATCCGATTTTTTAAGGATGAAGCGCACCCTGGAAAATTGGCATGTGTTTTTCGTCGATAACCTTTTAACGGTACGAGATATGAAAGAATTTCCAATTGCAACTATATTTATTCGTGTACTATACATTGGAGATGATAACGATAACGTTATCGACGAAAAACACCCCTATTTTGGAGGGAGCGTTTTACCCCTTCAAAATCGGGTTCCGCAGATGTACTAGGTGTGCAACTAAGTTCCCGGGTTTTACACATGGATGGCGCTAGCGACACTTGTAGTAGGCATACAGGTCTGAAATTGGGTGTCTATGGCTTGGACATCTGTTAAGGATGTTGAGTCCCTATGAAACATGTTAATGTTAATTGTTCAATAAATAGCTTCTTAATCGTCACGAAATTTTTACACGACTTCCTGCATACTTCATGTAAAAACATACCATATTTTCAGAATTCTATCATCATTACTTCAACCCCCTTCAGGGTTAAAATAAAAAATGATAAGAAAATTCTGAAAATTTGGAATGTTTTTGTATGAAGTATTTAAGAGGTCGTGTTACAATTTCACGGCGATTAGGAAGCTCGTTGTTAAAAAATTAACATTTTGTTAAGAACAATTAAAAAAAAAAATCAATAAACTTCGTTTTGTTTCCGTTGCTTTCAGTATATTGTAGATATTATAAAATTGAGAGGTCAAAAAAAAAACTTATTGCAAAGTTACATCAGTTTCCATAAAACAACATTTAATTTGTGAATGTTAATTGTTCAATAACGAGCTTCCTAATTGTCGTGAAATTTTTACACGACCTCAGAAATACTTCATACAAAAACATACCAAATTTTCAGAATTTTATCATCATTTGCGATTTGGGACTCAACATCCTTAAGAATGCAAAATTTTAAGTCAATTGAAGGAAAATTGTTCGAGTTATGCTGCGTGCCGATTTCAAAAATATGACTTTGAGAAAAACGTGTCTAAAGTCGACAGTTTTATAGACGCTACAGCTGATGATTTTTTCTCGTAATCTAATGCCACTCATTGGTACAAAATAAAACTATTTTTAGTCGGTAACTTTTTTTCCAAAGCTTACAAGAGTCGACAACTGCATCCACCGGCATGACATCGGCGCAGGCGCCTTTCAACGCTCGGAGACTCCTCAAAAATAGCTCGAAGACCACTTTATAGCAGTTTTTTTCTCGGCTATACACGAATATGCATCATATTTTTGAAGGTTCAAAGGATTTTTTTTTAAAGTGTTTCCAAAAAAACGATTCTTCGAATATTTTACAGTGGTGTCCTCCCTTAAGAGTACAGTCGTACTGTATATTGGAATCGGAAAAAATGAGAAGATGGTTAGGTTTTTGACCGGTGATTTAGTAGGTTCCGCGGGTGCTAAAATCAAGTTTGCTTATACATCGGGGTGTAGGGTTTTAGGGATTTGTTTTCTAGGGATGAAGGGGGGGATGGGGGTGGATTGATGCTAAACTACAACTTCTACGAGGTCGGCGCCATGAGACAAAATGTTCAGAAAAATCCGTACTTTATTTTTGTCTACAGCTCCGAAGTCGTGGAAGATCATTTTGGGGGTGAAAAAGTGGAGTGAAATTTTGAAAAATCAGTTTTAATTCAATAACTCTTTAGGGAAAATTCATACCATTTTTGTTCAAATAGGAAAGTTGTAGCCCTTGAAAAGACGCATCGATCGAGGATTTGATCATCCCTCTCCGATAATATCTTCACCCCCCCCCCCCAAAATGATTGATATATAAAAAAAAATTGTTCATTGAATAACTCAAAAACAATCGATTTTTCGCTTGGATTTCGCTTTTTCCAACCCCTCTCGGAGATTGAACATCCAAAATGCAATTCTGAAAAAAACTATTGGCCGTATGAATTCGCCGCTGTGGAAAAATGTATAGCTAAAACTCTCAGCAACATTCTTGTCCATAGCGCTAAACTCGTATCTCTTTATTTTCAATTTTACAAAATGGGGAGAACGTACCAAAAATCAGTTTTTAGAGAATAACTCTGCGGGACATTTTTTTTCGGACTCCATTTAAATGAAAAAGTTGTAGCTCTCAAAAATTCGCGGCGATTGGGTTTAAAGTCATCCCTCAACGCCAAAAGTAACCCTCCCATAAGAAATGACGAAATACTCAGAAAATTTTGTTTTCGTGATTATTCAAAAACGGTTGATTTTGCGGGTGTAGTTGGAAGACATGCAATGTAGGGACTATATTCACTATGTTCACTATATTTTTATTCATATAAACTTCCCTCGGATTTTACCATGTTTTCATCCTGTCACGAAAATAAAAATATTTTTATCTTTTGCTGGAAAAGTTTTGAGTGTACGAAATTTTTTATTGGGGATAATTTGTTCATTCAACATTCAGCTTCAATTTTATTCCTAGACTCAACCCCGTCAGGTTAATACTTGGGGGTGAAAAATCAGGGTGAACAATGTTTGGTACAGTTTTTCGAGAATTCTCTTGGCCACGTCATTTTACGTATTCAAACTAAATGTAAAATTTGTTGCCCTGAAAAATACGCGTACAATGACTATTATATTAACCCTCATTCCCAACACCAACCCCCTTGAAAAGTATATGAATTACGGTTACATTCAATGGCATGAAATCCAGTCATTCAATTCTCCAACGTAACAAACTAACCTTAAAATAAATTTATCATCCCGTAGGATGATAAGGAGTTAGGTGGGTTTGAAAATTTCGCAAAATCCATTTTTTAAATTGTATTATCTGATAATACAATAGGTCTAGAATATTCTCCCAGAAATTTAAGTCAATCGGAGTAAAAGTCTAGGAGGAGGGCCTTTGGGAATTTCCCCCGTTGGGAAAGACCGGCCGGGAGCGACACAGGTATATCGCATTTTTCTCAAAACGCTATTTTTGAAGTCGGTGGACACGATTTCTCAAAAACTGAGGCACCGATATTATTGAAATTTTGCACACTTTTTCAAAATAGCATTGACCAGTGATTGAGCCAAGGTTTTTTTCGATTACAACTAATTTAAGAATTAGGTAGTGCAAATTGCACCAAAAATTGAACTATTTTGCAAAAATTCAAATTTCAATTTTTGCCGCCAAATTTTGCAAAAATTGAAATTTCAATTTTTACTGCCAAATTTTTCAAAAAATCAAATTTCATTTTGTAATGCCATATTTTGCAAAAATTCGATTCTTATTTTTTTCATAAATCCTTCATTCAATCACAAGCTATACGTATTTACAAGCAGAAAAAAATGGTTTTTTAATTTCAGATAAAGCTATAATGAGTTATCCTGAGTACCACAAGGAAACTTTTTTTTTAGGGGTCTCCGGAAACCATGTCCCACTGGCTGGATTTCCCAAATTTTTGAATGAATTTTTTAAAACATATTATTGAAATGTTGCTCTTTTATGTGCTTAACATTTTGAATAACATAATTTGTATGTTATATCTAAAAAATTCATCAACTGTTTCAAGGGGGTTCATATTGGGGATGAGGGTTGATATAATACTCATTCTACGCGTATTTTTAGGAGCAACCAATTTTACATTTAGACGAAATTCGTAAATTATCCTGGCGAAGAGAATATCCGAAAAACTGTTCCAAATATTGTTTACCCTGATTTTTCACGCCCAAGGGTCACCCTGACGGAGCTGAGTCTATGAATAAAATTGAAGCTGAATGTTCAAGGAACAAATAATCCCCAATGAAAAATTTCGTACAGTCAAAACTTTGCCGGAGAAAGATTTAAAAAAATGTATTTTCGTTGAGGGATGAAAACATGGTAAAATTCGAGGGTTGTTTATATGAACAAAAATGGAGAGAATATTAATTCCTGCATTTCGTAGATTCAAACTGCACCCGTAAAATAAACCGTTTTTGAGTAATTACGGAAACCAAATTTTCAGAGTGTTTCTCCATTTTATAAGGCACTGTGTTATACCAAGAGCAAGTTCACCGTAAGCTTCGACAAGCATTCGATGCGATTCTGCAGCAGTTTTCTTGAAATGATAACAGAAAACCAATGCTGTCCGCAAACCGTAGGTCATAGGCACAAAACTCGACATGATTAAGGTAATAGAAAAATATACTGGTGTAGGGAACTTGGCTTGCGTGTGTTGAAAATCTTCGTCAGCTGTTAGAGGGAGATGATGGCGCTGCAGAAGCGGTCTTACGGTCCCTAAACTGATGGCTAGCACCATCTATAGGGAAATTCCGGTTTCATACTTCTACACCTGGTATTTACGTATCTCGTGTACTAAAATATAATGGCACGTTTTTAGGTGGAGTTGTAATTTAATGGAGTTATTATTATTATCATTAATACCGGTATTCATTATTATTTTTGTCCCTACCATTGTGCCAATTATATATTTTTATTTTCTATTTTCTAGTCATACCAAGTTATTATCATTGTGTATTACGTAAAAAAATCCCCATGTTTAGCATGGTGTATGATATTTTTTTAATAAAATATGTATTTCATTTATTTTTATACATCATGAAATATGATAATTTTATATTTTAAGCAATTAATTATTATATTTTTCTTTATATCAAAACATAATATTGAAGTATACAAATTATATGTACATAGTACTATTATTATTTATTATTATTATCTTAAACTGTAACGTGTGCAATGTGATTCCCAAAAATATTTTAAAGGGATCATATACTATACAAGATCAACATAACCTCACAAATTTTTGAACCCAGTTTTTTTTCTCATAGATGGTTAAGTTTTTTTATGAAAATGCATGCATAAGGCTCCATAGGATTTACTGACGTAGAGCTTGACGATTTTGCTGTGCCCTAAATGTTCCTAAACCCCTGATATATATATATACACACACGCACACACACACACATATATATATATATATATATATAATTATTGTTGGTCGCATCTGCGCGTAGGTGAGTCGCGTATTGCGACTATTCGGCATGCGCTTTGGGACGGTCAGTGTGCGCCGCCTCTACCAGCGTCTTATCGCGCGACACCTGCCGCAAGGACGCGCAGCTAGTAACGCGCGTTCTCGTTCGTTCGTCCGCTTGCTCGCTCGATCGTCGCGGCCGCGTAGCGCGCGCGTCGACGAAGTCTACGCGAGGCTGCGGATGCGGCCAGTTCAGCGGTCACGGTTTCGTCGCACTCGCGATATACGTACTCATGAAGAATAACCATGCGTCGTCGTCGTCGTCGTAATAACAACCGGAGGAGGACGTTTCATCACGATGCGACAAGCCGCAACGACGAGTACAAAAATAATGGGATTGCGAGCGCTTGCGGGACTCGTCGTTTTTGTTATTGGCATTAGAGGCGAGACGAATTATATTCCCGTCGTAAAATGTAGTTGAACGATTTGCACGCAGTGTGTGGCCCGTCGTGGTCGTCACCAGCCGAACGACTTTCGTAACCGTGACACGCGAGAGAGAGAGAGAGAGAGAGAGAGAGAGAGAGAGAGAGAGAGAGAGAGAGAGAGAGAGAGAGAGAGAGAGAAAGGGAGAGGCTTCGACGTAAATTTCGCTCCACGTCTCGTACAACCTAAGCAATAAAACTTTTTTCAAAAACGCCTCCGTTTGTATTGCGATTAAAATAAAGACCAGAAACGGAAGCAGAAAATAGGGAGTCTCAGAGCCCGAAGAATCGATCGACAAAGTGCCAGAAATTCGTCCCGTCCCTCCAAACTCAAAGATCTCCAAAAAAATTGAGTTTTTCTTGAAAACACGTTCTTTTTTGCGATTAAAAGACAGACCAGAAACGGGAGGTACAATTCAAAAGGCTCAGGGCTTGACGAATCGATCGACAAAGTGCCAGAAGTTCGTCTCGTTCCTCCAAAACAAAAGGTCTCGGACAAAAATTGATTTCTCACGAAATCACGTCCGTTTGGCGACGTGAAAAAAAAGAAACGAGAAACGGAAGCGGAAAACCGGAAGTCTCAGTGCCCAAAGAATCGTTCAACAAAGTGCCAGAAATTCGTCCCGTTCCTCCAAACTCAAAATTTTTCGAGAAAAATTAGTTTTTCTCGGTCTTTGCGTCTCGAGCCGTTCGAGAGGTTGTCGAGGGAGAGTTATTGGGGCCGAAGCGCCTGTGGGTTCTCCTCACACGCGGTCTAATTTCGCATACGATATATATATACAGATATACACAAATGTATATTCGTGTTTACGTACGTTTACTGACATACAATTCCGAGCCTCGCCGGAGCGGCTGAGGATAAAGCCTCGAAGCGACGAGAGAAAAAAGAAAACAATGGCAAGCTCACCGACCAGTATCGAGAATCAGATCGACAGCTTTTTGGAACAATTCAAGAGAAGTGCTTCGCGCGCTATGGAGGAGACTCATAGATTGAGCTACAACGCGAGCGGCAGCCTCAGCAGGAGCCGCAGTGGCAATCTCGACCTCGAGGTCTTGGACGCCGGTGAGTCTCGACAATTTTTGACAAAAAAAAAACAAATAATCCTAACTTATCAACCATTTCGTTAAAACGGCCGGAACTTCTGCAATCTTTGTGCAAGGCAGCATTTTTTCTCCCCATACTCTTTTCGTCCGAACCACGATCGTGCGGCCAAAAAGTATACGCTTACCGGCGGAAAAATTAATTTGACCTTTGTATGACCTTGACGCAACGAGGCAAAATTGACAACATGGACGGGTGATCGGTCGTTTAAAACCCTACAATTTTTGTTGCAACTATTTTCCAAAAGTTATTCCAATATGCCAACCGTTTGCGAGATGTCGAGTGGTCTGGCTTTTCAATATGTGACATTCCGTAGATTCGAGCTTCGAAAAAAGGGACATCCCCAATCAATCATTTCTCGGTCGCCGTGATTTTTTCATCATTGAAGTATTGTGCAAAATTTACCGGGAGGAATGATTTGTTTACTTCGCGTCCCTCTAGCGGCCGTTTTCCGTACTGAGAACTCACGCGAGCGCCCCCCCCCCCAGCCGCTTGCGGAACGGCGATCGCGCTTGGGTGCAAAGTTTCGAGTATCTTCGCACCGCGCTAATGGGCGGCGCGATAGCAGCAGGGGGAGGAGAGTACAATGACTTCCGGTGAAATACAGGTCCAAGGTCGTTTCATTGTCGCACCCGTAACAATGGGCTTTTGTCGCGAGAAAAAAGGCATTGCGAGGCGCGGAAATGAAAGAAAAAGCAGATACTGTTATTGTTTCCGGAAGTTGCGCTAGCCAAATATTAGCGAAGGATCCGGCTCTAGGGGGTCGCTTCCGGTTAACACCCATTGTTAAATCTCCGGGAATCAATAATTTAGTCCCCTCCGCCCCCCCCCCCCCCCCCCCGTCACCCACCTCAGTCGCTCAACGGAATTTGAAGCGTTCGAGGCAAGAACACGTGATCGGGTAATTTTACGCAAGGAAATCTTTCTTGGCTTATCGACCGCAAGCAGTTTTCATTTTGTGAGACGTAATTCGGAAAAATGTACGCGAGATGGCGCACGCACCCAGCGAAGAGATAATCCACTTTTATGGGTGTACATGTGGCTTATTATACATATTCAGGGTGGCTGGAGAGTGGTCGGCGGAGGAGACGGGTTCGTACTCTTTTGAAGTGAGGCTAGGTCACTATCGCCGGCGAACCCTCGTTTTTTGCTCGAGGCATTGATCTTTAGTGCCGCTACACCGGCCGAAGCATTTTTTAGGTTGTGAAGAGTTATTTGTAAGTTAGAAACAGAACGAGATGATGCAGTCGATTAATACAGTAAGATTATTCGGATTTTAATAAAAGTTCGTGCGAGTTCTTCGCTTTGATTTTGAAAAAAGGAGCAAAAGGCGGAAAAGAAAATGGTGGACGGTGTCGAGGAAGATCGGTGTCCAGTAAGAAAATGAAAATTGTCAGATTTATGTGATACATTCTGCGCGTAGGAGGCTTATTAAATTTGTTCTTCGAGGTTAGGATTGAGAACGAACAGAGGAAAAACAGAGTTCTCGGCGAGTCACGTGCGTTATCCCTACCACCGTAGCATCGGGTTTTCCAATTGGTAGCACGTGCCCTCTCTCCGCAGAGCTTTCCCTCCCCGCCGTTCGCGCGCGCTACGCTCTGCCCACTCGGGATCGCCAATATCTCTCGCGCGATGTCGCGCGCGCGTTCGCCCCCACTCCTCCGCCCGCGCCGCCGCGCTTGCTCCCACTTCCCGCTTTTCGCGCTAGTGTTGCGCTCGTCCCCACTCCACCAGTCGCGCGGCTCAGTTTCCTCAGCACACCGCTAGATGTCCCGGGCGCGCAGTACATCGGCGCGCTCCGTGCGCGCTCCACCACCGTGATCGCAGTAGCCGCCAAGCGTGTGTGTGTGTGTGCGTCTCTTCTACGCGAAAATGCACCACGGCCGCACGTCGCGTTTACATAGCAGGCCTAGCTCCTACCTCCCCGGCCGCTTTTTATCGATCAAATGAACACTTGCCAAAGTACTCCCGGTATTTCTACCCGCAAACTCTTTACCCGTTCGCCTCCACTCTCACCCCCACGTGATGACCTCGTTGTTCTCAAGCCGCGTGTGACACCGCAGAGACGCGATCAAACGTAAAAACAGGCAATAAAAACACCCGCCAGACCGGCAAAAACGAAAACACCTCCAGCCGGTTTCTAATTTCCCACCAGTTATACACGAATTCATCGTTTTCATCTTTACAATTCAAGTGCCGTGAGCCCCCATACGAAGTTTCAAATAAACATTTAATATAAATATACATTCATATACAGTGTTATCGTACGGACATTTTACAAATAGTGAATTTATTGAAAATAAACGAGGCCGCGATGATTCTACGCCGGAAATCTTTGCATAACTGCAATTGTCCGTGTCATCAGCATTGCTCTACGAAATGCACGGGCTCCAGTACGTCCCACATACAACTCTATACATATATATAAAATAATCAATATTTCTATCTTACATTAATTCTTAAGCATGCAAACTATGTTTGTTTTATGTGGATATGTGCCTATCCGAGTTTTATTATCACCATCATTATTATTTTATTATTGTAATTGTTATTATTTTATTAACATTATTATTTTATTATTACAATTGTCATTATTTTATTAACATTATAATTTTATTATGATTGTTATCATTATTGTAATTTTATTTATTATTATAGCTATATATTATTATTATTATTACTATATATTTTGCGTGTGCATAACATCGCAGCACATTCGGCGTTGCACGCTCGAGGAAAAAAGCGCCGGTTACGACTGCGATAACGGATTAATCGCTTTTCGTCCAATATACCAATGCGAATATATGCGCGTACCCCTGTGTGTGTGCGTTTACGCTGAGCGATAAGAACTCGTTTATTTGCTTGCGGTATATATCTGCACCTGACGTCTAGTCAATTGGATATCCACTCGTTATGTACTGATGATTTAATCCTCCGCCCCTCCTCAACGCTCTCTGACAAACGAGAATCGAACGCACGCGTCGTGCTCCATCACAAATTGCATAAAAGGTCTCGCCTTTTTTTTATTTTTGCTTCTAATTGGTTTACTTGGGAAAGAAAAAATTTCCTTTTTATTTCGGAAAAAGGCTGTTACGAATTGTTTAAACACACACACACACACACACACACACACACACACACACACACACACACACACACACACACACACACACACACACACACATTTTTTTCAATATACAAAAATTCATTAAGGTGTATAAAAATATTAAGTTTTAAAAATAATTGTACAAATAAACCAATTGGAAGGAGCACTATATATATATATACATTAAATATATACGTTAAATTTCAGGTTAGGGCAAGTTGAAATTCATTTGCCGGGTTGTGGCATTATAATTGTCAAACGTATATACGTGTGTATGGATAAAGATATATGCAGGCATTTGAAATGATTAGCCTGGAGTGGCTGACCGCTAAATTATACGGCTGCATATACCCGTTTGTATATCTGTACCTCTATACATATGTATACATTCGCCGAGTTCTCGCACTTAATTGCCCAACTAATGCACAATTATATATATATATATATATATATATATATATATATATATATATATATATATATATATATATGAAAATTTTGTATGTACTTATAATTGGGTGTAATGGCACTGTCAGACGTGACGCCCTCACTCCTCAAATTGAATTCGCAAAGCCAGAGATAAACAGAAGAACAAGTTACGAAGCTCGCAACGAAGGGCATTGAAAGAAAAAAATACCTAGACCCCCTCTACCCCGATAAAACGAATTTTTTTGTTGCGCGAGAGGTGAGCATTTTTATTTTTTTCTTCATCGGAAAATCTGTCAGCAAACATTTAGCGTAGACGTACGAGAGGTTTGAGGTTCCGCCACGCGTGTTCGCGAACTCACGTGTGCCTTTGTCTCTGTCTCTTTCCACGATCCTGCTGCGGCAGCACTAGCACCCCCCACCCCCGCTGCCACACCGGGCGCATCGCCCAGTCTCACTCGGTCCTGCGGCAGCGCGAGCGCCACTCCGTTCAACGCCCAGCCTGTCGCTCGGTCTCGCTCACGCGCGCGCGATTCTGCGGCAACGCTAGCCCCCTGCTACCTACATGCCTACGGCCGACTATCAGCGCTTACGCTCCAGGGCCGTAGCACGGAATTTCCTATAAATCAATAACAACCAAGGTACACACATGCATACTTTGCTTTCACTCTATTGTGTGATGGAGCATAGATGTGTACACTCTGGCATTCTTCAATACTCGAATGAAGAATAAGCCCAGGCAGGGGGTTATAAAGTCACTAGCGATTGCGTGAGAGGGCGTGTAAGATAAAAAAAACAATAACGATACAAGAGTCTGAGGAACAAAGGATTGGTATTTGTAATGAAAACTGGGTCACTCTGAGAGTATATATAAAAAAAATCACTATTAACATAACTGGATAATGTTTTTGGGGTTAAATATAGTTAGTTACTATTAACCGACACTGGTCGATGACTGGGTGGGGTTAGGCGCTGGCGGTACTTCGAGTTAAGCAGTATTGCGAATGGCCAATACTTGGAGCGGTGACCGCTTAGCCGTGCGTCGGCTGGCGCATCCACCAGTAAGCGGAATACCTCTGATACCTTGGTGGTTTTTTAGATACTTGAGTTAAAAAATCAGAAGAAGATAGAGCCGTCTCTACCGGCACGGGTTTTTCACACTTTCCCCGCACCCTCGGAAAATGCGGTATAGTGCAGCTTAAGACGGCTGTGACGCGTCGGAAGTTAGGTTAGATTGGCGAAGTGCGGGTAGAGAGCGGTAGGAAAAAAATCAATTGGGCAAGGGGTAATACGTAAAAACCGACATAGATAATATATATACGCTGAAACTCAGGAATTAATCAAGAGCTTAGTAAATAAATAAATAAAGAATAGAAAAATATAATTGATTAATAATATTCTTATATTTGGAAATATTACAGGCCGATAATATCAATCATTATTTACAGCAAATGTTATTCTTATCTACTCGTTATATATTCATTAATATTATTTATTACTTATTTATAAGTTGATTAGTTTTTAAATAATTAATTACAATAAGTAACACGTCTATTATTATTATTATTACTATTATTTATTACCATAAATTATAACTTATAATACATTTTTATTCAAACATTTTCATTATTTTGAATTATAAATAAATATTTATCATTGTTAATAAAAGTAATAATAATGTAAATTATTAGTATGGTCATCTCTATTGTAATTATCATGATTGTCATCTGGACATATTCCTGTTAAAGCTTATCTAACTTCAACACAATGTATTCATATATGCAAAAACCGACGACCTCGTGACCGTGAAAATCCATGTACATACGTAATTGGATGAGTCAAGAGGTAAGCTCGACTTTTTTTAAATTGAGTTAGACTTATGACAGATAAAAGATTGCCTGTCGTTCTTTTTCGTATATTGCAGGACGAAATGCGCACACGTCGATTGAATTTTTCCTCAATATAGACGATTCATTTTTTTCCTCCGTGTCTTCATAACTTATCAATATATAAAAAGAAACCCGAATTCGAGACGGGTGTCCGAAATTTTCTAGCAAAAAACTATTTCTAACAGAAACATGATTGATCTATAACCAGCATTACTGCCAACTGAAAATAAGCATTACTATTGAGAAAGAAATTACATTTGTGCAAACAAAAATGACTAATTGTCTAAAAAAAGATGTCATGTACTAAAATGAAAATAAATTATTTATAAAAAAAAATACTATTTACTAACATAACAATTACTTGTTCTTTTAAATTCAAAAGTACCTGTTCATTCATTAAAGAAGTAAAAGAGTACCGGGGCCCCGTGCCTCACTTTGTTACGGGCCTGGCGCGACCGTGGCGCCGCTTCTCCCACCACCACGCACTGTCTCGCGCGCATCACGAGTCTCGTGCGCCATAAGTCCTGCCTTCTCTATCGCTACCTCGATCCCAATCTCCGACGTGTTTTATCTTGTTCAACTGCGTTTCTTCTCGACCAAGAGACATTTTTGCATCGTACTTTACGCACAAGTTCGACACGAGTGACGGAATATCGTTCCGAGGTGAGGAATTTACGCTGCTAACGGAGATAAACGGTAAGTTAAGTGCGATGAATTTTGCGGTGCGATAGGGTCGAGAGTCGCAGGACAGACGGACGTTCCAGCGATTGTCGACCTTTTCTCTCGTAATACACACGCGAGTCGCGCGTTATTTGTTCTTTTTTTTCTCTTATCATCACTATAGCCAATTTTCCTTTTTCCCATTATTATGATTGTTGTTTTTGTTATTCATATTAGTGCCCTGGAATTTATGTTTAAAAATTTCGATCGATATTCGTAAAAAAAATTATGTTGAAAAAAGTCCTTTTCCGTAATGATAGTATAATAATTATTGCAGAATAATAATAATACTATAAGTAAATAAAATAGTTATTGTCATCATACTGTTTTATTTATCATTTATTTATTTTCAAATTATTTTTATCATTGTTATTAAACATTTTGGCCATATCGATCGTCTTAGTTATAACAATAACAATAATAATCCTAATAATTGGAGAAAAAAAGAGATTTGTTTTTTGCCCTCCAATGATTATTATTTTTATTCCGTAAAATATTTCTCGAAATAATTGTCAAATTTACTCGTCTTGTTTTTTTCTTCTTATTTTTCTCATCTCCTTTTTATTACTCAATGTACCTAAGTTGGGAGCATGATGAGTGAGGCTCGGTCCGGAGAAGGTCCAGTGAGCGACGGCATAGAGGAAGAGACGGACGAGCCAAGAGAGAGCGACGAAAAGATGAGTGTCACCCAGGATCATGCGGTAAGCGAAAAGCATAGAGAAAGACCTGAAATTTTAGTTCATATAATTTTTTTTGGACTACATTTATTAAAAGCTGGTATAATGATTATTGTAAAAGAAAAACAATGATATTTGGTATTTTGCATATTGCAATAATAATAATATTGGTAATTATTATTTGCAGCATTTGGGATGGACTCATGAAAGGGTTTATATATTTATGTACATGTACATACAAGTGATAGTTATTGTTGTTACTGTTATGACTCATTTGGGGATGCAGTATCGAAATAATGTAATGCAAAATAACAAAGTTTGAGTTTGTTTTGAACAAACCCAAACAAGCCCCTTTATCATTCCCCAAAAACCCAATTTTTTCCCATTTATATGTAAACAAGATAAATAAGAAAAGCCTAGACTGCCTGTTTGCTGTAACGCTTGTCTGTAACGTCTGTAATGCTCACTACAATAGGAAGAAATTAATAACGGCTAAAGAATATTAAACTAAAAAACAAGGAGATATAAAACTATTGGATTTGAGCTCCGTGTCTTCAACAAAGACGAACATCAACAAACTGTGATTATAGTGAAGTGACATTTAGTGTGAAAGTTTCCTATTTCAATTCAATTTCTTCAGTGACTTTCTAACGAGCTTTCCTTCAAATTTGCGGGCAAAACCTGCCCCAGGAGCTCAGGCCGCTGCAGTTGCAAGCTACCCAAAGAGCGCTGTGTATTATTAGTCACATGTATATGAAAATACTAATAATAATAATTATTACAAAAAAATTATTATCTTGAGAATTTAGGATCGAAATAATTTAAAAATGAATAAATTCAGTATTACATTGAATATCGAAAGAAAGGTATAATAAATACTAGTAGTAGTAGTTTTTATTCTGAGTATGCCCTTTTGAGGCTGTTTACATGAGTGCCCTTGCCTTCCTCGTTACAATCTGTATCAATAAAGATCAACGCACACGTGTAATTTGGACAGTAGTTTCCTTTTATGATGTAAACACCCACTAAGAAAGGGATTTGCGATATTCAACCGCTAAGGGGGCTAAAGGGGTTGTTATAGTTTGTATGGAACATTTCATTCTATTCGGCCAACTGACTTGAAATTCGGTATAAATAATCTTTTAGGAATATAATTAAACACCTGTTTGAGCATTTTTCGAAATAAGTTGAAGTCTTGAAGTTCGTATGAAAAAAAATCCTTGTAATGTAAAAAGTGTAGTCCTGACTGACTTATCATGCCCAGTCTAAACCGCTAAATGTAGGAACGTGACATTTGGAGGGCATGTTAATTTTATTCTTTAGGCACCATTTAAGAAGGACTTTTTCGAAATTCAACCCTTAAGGGGAGAAAAGGGATGGCAAAGTTTGTATGGAAATTGTTAAAAATCTGTTCGGCTCTATCTAAAATTTGGTACTCGTGTTTCTTGACACAATTAATGAAACGCGTATTCTAGCGTTTTTGGAAACTCAATCCCTAAGGGGAGAATTCACGTGAAGAAGATCTACTTGAAACTTAGTATTAATGCTCTTCGACACAATTCTACGTGTTTCTCAATGAAACATATCAGAAGCACATTTTATCAACCCCTTTGTTGGCATTGACGCAATAATGCGTCAAATAATTCCGTGGCCTGTGTGACATCGACGCAATAGTGCGTCAACCTTTATTTCCCTATTTAACTTGCTCTGATCTGAACTCGGAGCCTCACTCAGGGGTTTTTGGGCTCCCTGAATCCGAATTTGAAGTGAAAATTCGGAAATTCAAAACGGCGGCGCCAATATGGCGGACAAAAATCAAAAACTTTACTCGATTTAGAGGAAAGTTAGTACTCCGGGATTTTTGAGGTCGCTTATCACGAATCTGAACTTTAAATTTGAAAATTCAAAATGGCGGCGCTAGAATGGTGGACCGAAATTGAAAATTTTACTCGATTTAGATAAAAATTGGTACTCTGGGATTTTCGAGGTCGCTTAGCACGAATCTGAACGCAAAATTCAAAAATTTTCAATGGCGGATCTAATATGGCGGACGAAAGTGCAAAAAACAGCTCGATTTGGATAAATCTTGGTACTCGGGGGTTTTCGGGGACGCTGAGTGTGGTGCGGAACTCAAAAAGAAGGAATTTTTCATGGTGAATTCAATAACATGGAGCATAATACAATAAATAGGTGGAAATATATGAAGCTTCAGTACCGAGTTTCATCTAAATCAATCTGTATTATTTGTATTTTCATTTGCCATATTTGTTCGTCATTGTGAATTCCTGTATTTTTCGTTCAGATTCGTAATCAGCACCCTCAAAAATCCCAGAGTACAAGTTTTCAGGATAAAAAAATGTTTCTGCCATTTTAAGCACTTTTTGTCGAATTCTCTCTGCCAACGAAGGGGTTAAGGGACGTTCAACACAAGTTTAATATAAAAACTAAAAATAATATCGATCCTAAATTCTGATAATAATCAAGGACGTCGCCAACTAATGGGCCAGGGGGGGATACGAATTTTAAACATTTTAAACCCTCATACATGCTTTCAAATATCTAGTTGGGACACCTGCCCCCCCCTGCCCTACCCCCTTGGCGACGCCCTTGATAATAATAATAATACTATTAATACTACTAGCCAGTACTACTATTGGCACCGTTATAACTATTTTTGTTATAACCATCATTATCACCGACACTGAATAACAACAATAATAATAATAATCAACGACAATATATTGAAAATTAGAAGAATATCCAAATTTTATGCATTTTTTTACATTCAACATAAAGTATTGATCTTCTAGTAGTAGTAGTTTATTTATTTCCGTCTTAACACCCTTTAAGGGTATGTACATCCAGTACTACCTCACATACATCCCCCTTTACATATTTTCTTACACTTACGTTCATGAGCTTCCGTTTTCACAACATTTTATATACTGGAATTTCCCACTTTTTGCATTACATGTTTTATCGGTACATCGAATTTCTTTACATTTGCATATAGCTCTTTGACGGAATTATTTCTAACCGATTTCTCTACTTCTTCTTCCCTTTGTATTGCATCGCTTCTAGTTTTTCCACTACTTCCGCTCTGATTTCTGCCTTCACCGCCTCGCAGCCACAAATGTGTATCAAATCCATCCGTTCCCTTCATATCCGTCAGTCTCTATATCCCTTATCACATTTTTTCCCTATATTTTACCTCATTCTTGCTCATGACTCCTTCGGTTCCCCTCTGAGCTTTTTACCGCCCGGTATTTTTCCAAGTCTGCATTCCCTTTTCCGTTCCTATACAGTATGCAGCATGTTGACTTGTCAATCCTTCACGAGTCGTTTTAGATTTCCTGCTCCGTTTTGATTTTTGTTCCCCTTTCTACTTTTTTTCTCTATTCCTCCCACGTCATCGATTCTTTTTGCCTGCCATACTCATTATTCTCCCAGTTCTTGCATGGCTTAACCTTCATTGCTTTTACCGTATATTTTGCCGCTCTTCTCCGGGCCTTTATTTTTACCCCTCTGCACCCCGATTCCATTCTCCAAATGTAGTTTGGAGTGTTAGACTGATTCCCATGGGCATTTTTGCTATATCTTATTATTTGAAATAAAATACAATATTTTGTTCAAAGGCGTACCCAGGATCTAACTTAAGGGGGGGGGGCATCTAATATTACTTTTGTAGAAGAGGGGGCGGGGAGCAAAAGATAGAACGAATATTTAAGGAAAGAAAAGAGAGGATAAATTAGAAAATAATAGCAAAAAATAGAAAACAAATGTGTGGGGGGGGGGGGGCGGGGGGTTGGGTTGCATGTTGAAAAAGGAGAGAAATAATAAATCCTTGGAATGATTTCGACCTTAAGGGGTCTTCTCACTTTAGAAGCTCAAAAAGGCTACTTTATGAATTTACACTTAATAAATACACTTTCGAAACACATTAAACATCTTTTTACGTATTTATGTAACCCAAACAAACGTTAAACGCGTTTGCCTCGAAACAACGTTTTTCGACGGTTTGTTGATAAAAACTTCGAAACTACTGAACCGATACTTATGAAATTTTTACCACATATTCTTCACAACTATAGCTATAGCGCATATGAAGGATTGTTAAAAAATTTTGATATTTACTGTTGTTCTGCCAAAACGGTGGAAAAAACACGTTTTTTTTCGAAAAATGTCCGCCATTTTGTTATTTCTGCATATATAAAAAATCGTATGATATGCGCTATAGTCATTAAGGAAGCTTTCCAGTGTGACAGCCCGAAAAATCGCTGTTTTTCGCGATTTTTTTTTTTGAAGAAAAAATAATCTAATCGGTCTGGTTTTTTTTTTGTATATTAATTGGGTATTGAAGAATACAAAACAATTTTTTAAAGATCGATTTATTTATTAATTAATATCTATAAAAATGATGAAACAATTGTTGCAGAAAATGCACTTGGATGTGGTGTCCACCTTGGGGGTCATAATTTTGATCTGAAACAAAAAACACAAAAAGATTATTGATCGGTATATAATTGGCTTTCGTGCTATGGAGGCTTTTTTTTTTTTTTGCAAAAATGGCGCCGGTTTGAACAAAAAGTATCGATTTTAGCATTTTTTTTGGCAGTTTTTTTTACAAAAAAATAGGAAGATGTCAAAAAAAAAAAAGCTTCCATAGCACGATAAACAATGACGTTAAGAATATTGTGTAAAAAATTCAACTCGATAGCTTTAAAACTCTGCCCTCCAAGTTGGACACCGTTTTGAAAAATGCTGTTTCCAGAAAAACGCGTTCAAAGTTTCGCTGTAGCTGTAGCGCTCCGTTGCCTTCTTCCAAGAAATGCTGTACAGTAACCGAAATAATCTGAATTTCGGCATGAAAATTTCAGGGAATATTCGGAAGAGTGTATACTATTCGATAAAGCAAAAAAAAAAAATCGATTTTTTGAAAATTTCACACTGGAAAGCTCCCTTAACATACCGAATCTGAAACCGCTCGATTTTTTCGTTTCGGATGATCCATCTCCGAGATTTCATCAACAGTGCAAACCTACAATTTTTTTAACTACCATTATCGTCTATAGTGATAAAAATAAATAAATGTATTTCGAAAGTATATTTATTAAGACCTTAGGCCACACTAACAGGTATAAAATTCATTTCTTAAGTTCAAATACCTACAACTTTCGAATAAAACAATATTTTTCAAATTCCGTACGTACATCTCTAGGTATTCTATTGTAGATTGACGAGAATTTTTGTTTTTTGTTCTAGGTAAAAAATTGTGAATGCTAAATGTCACGCCGCGGAGCGCCTAAAAAAAAGATAACAAAACAAAATATTAGTAGTCGGCCATTTAGTACATCGAAAAAAAAAATATATATATTTTCTAGCAGTTTGATATTCACACTAACCCTCAATTCGCGAACCTGGGTCGTTTTCGCCCTGCCCAAAATCATTTTTTTCGCAGGTTGCTTAATATTTAATGGAAAAAAAATAAATAAAAAATAAAAAGAAGACCATATTTTTCCTCGAGAAGTACGGCCTAAAGATCGATGATGAATTTTTTCAGATTTTTTCGTTGACAATTGTTGGTTTGGTAGTGCAAAAACGAAAACGACCCACGTTTCACGGATTGAGGGCTAAATAGATGTGCAATTAATTTTATGAGTGGATCACTTTTTCATTCGAAAAAAAATGGTTAAATTCGCACATGATTTTATACCCGTGGCCTGTGGCCTGAGGCCTTACGTGTAACAACTTTTATATCAATATCTCTAATATAAATCCATCAAAAAAAAATGCATGAAAATAGCCTTTTTTAGCGTCCAAAGTGAGAAGACCCCTTCAATGCTGATAATAATATTTACCATTATCATAATCGTTATCACCATTACTAAACGACAACAATAACAAGCGATAACGATATGAACATGAAACCAGTATCCTTCAAATTTTTAATATTCTATTCTGAAAGAAAAAAAACATCTTATTGGATATATCTATAGAATATTGTATAAGAAATGATAAGAATATTCGAACTTTCAGGCTTCCCCTCGAGATAGTCCCGCAGAAAATTCATCATCGAGGGAGCTCGTCCGAGATAAGGCTCTCGTGAATAATCGCGAATCAAAATTGCCAAGCGTCACCGTTCTCCAGAACGAGGAGAACTCGACGAAGAAGGAGGACGAGGAGAGTCCCGTGGAGGTGGCTCGTCGCTTCGCGATCGGTTGCGAGTGCCAGCAGGAGGATTGTTGTTTCGCCGGCCTGAGTCCCGAGGCGGTCTATCGTCATCGTTTGAACATTGCCGAGTTGACGAAGGCCGAGCACGACATGTATCTCATGGGGGTGACGATGGCGTGCCTGACGGATCCGCGACAAACGGCCCGCAACAAGGAACGACGACGCTCCCGGGCTCGCTACGTCTACCAGGGCCGTCGCGTCTGCCTCGACGCTTTTCTCTACCTCGAGAATTGCACGCGCTATCAGATAAAACGGATTCGCAAGCATCTTCGTCAGCACGGGGTTGCCCCGCGTGTCCACGGTAATCACGGCAAAATTCCCCATAATACGTTCTCCCTGGAGATTTATCGAACGGCGACGAGATTCCTCGAGGATTTCGTCGAGGAGAGACGACGAAGAGCGAGAACGCGAGCGACGAAAATTCCGATCCAATTGCCACCGGAAATAACGAGAAAAACCGTTCACGAATTGTACACACGATACTCACGGGATATCGGCTCCAAGGTCATGGGGTACTCGACCTTTCGCAGATTCATGAAGGTACAATTTCCACAAGTGAAATTCGCCAAACTCGAATTCGTCGTTAGAAACTCCGTCAATAATAATAACACGGCGACGACGACGACGACGACGACGACGACGACGATGAGAACGGAACGGAGCACAGTTCCGAGCCGCGGCAAAGACTCCAGGGATATCACGATGGCGCGGAACAGCTACGTGATACAGTGCTTTGATGACGATCGAGCCGCTTACAGACTCGTCGAGAACGGACTCCTCGTCGATCGCGATGGAGTACCGGTCACACTCGGCAATATCGAACCCGTCTAAATTACCAACTCGAGATCGCTTTTTTTTTGCTCCATTCGACCCTACTCTGTTTTTCGAAACGTTTCGTAGAAAATCGTTTTTCTCCAGAATTTTTTTCACAAATTCTTTTATTTCTTGAAATTTTCTAGAATTTTTTTTTAGACATTTTCTAGAAATCTTTTTTCTGGATTTTTTCTAGAAATTCTTTTTTTCTAGAATTCTTCTAGAAATTCTTTTTTTCTAGAATCTTTCTAGAAATTCTTTTTTTTCTAGAATTTTTCTAGAAATTCTTTCTTTCTAGAATTTTTCTAGAAATTCTTTCTTTCTAGAATTTGTCTAGAAATTCTTTTTTTTCTAGAATTTTTCTAGAAATTCATTTTTCTGGAATTTTTCTAGAAATTCTATTTTTCTAGAAATTCTCCGTTATGTGGAAATTCTTCGTTTTTCTAGATTTTTCCTACAAATTCTTCGTTATCTAGAATTTTTCTAGAAATTATTCGCTTTTCCAGAATTTTTCTAGAAATTTTTCGTTTTTCTAGAACTGTTCTAGAAATTCTTTTTTTCTAGAATTTATCGACAAATTCTTTTTTTTCTAGAATTCTTCTAGAAATTCTTTTTTTCTAGAATTCTTCCAGAAATTCTTTTTTCTACAAATCCCTTTTTTCTAGAAGTTTTCTAAAAATTATTTCTTTCTAGAATTGTTCTAGAAATTATTTTTTTCTAGAATTTTTCTAGAAATTCTTTTTTCTAATATTTTTCTAAAAGTTATTTATTTCTAGAAACTTTCTAGATATCCTTTTTTTTTTCATTTTTCAGAAATTCTTCTTTTCTCTAGAAATTTTTTAACAGTTCGTTTTTCTGTAGAAATTTTCTAATAATTCGTTTTTTTTTCGAATTTTTCTACAAGCTATTTTTTTGTAGAAATTTTGTAGAAGTTCATTTTTATCTAAAAAAATGTCTACTCCCTTTTTCTCTGGAATTTTGCCGGAAAATCTTTTTTCTTGAAATTTTGTAGAAATCCGTTTTCCTCTAGAAATTTTCTAGAATTTCTTCGTTCCTAGAACTTTTCGAGATAATCTTTTTTCCTTGAAATTATCCAAACATTTATTTTTCCCTAGAATATGTCTAGAAAATCTTCTTTTCTTGTAAATTTCCGGAAATACGTTGAAAAAAATTTCACGTAACGTTTTTTTGACTGTCTATAGTGCACTTTGTGCTATACATAGATATGCGCTCTTATTGTATATAGTACAATGCGTATATTAGTTTTATTATTGATATTATCGTTGTTATTATTATTAGTAGTATTATGTGGTTATAATAATAATATAGAAATAATATATAATAATATACGTACGAAATGTTACTCTATATATACATATACATATATATGTTGTCGTTGTTACGATTATTATTATTATCATTATTAGTAATGGTTTTTAATTATTATAAGTATTATTATCGCCTATCCTGGAATATCAATCTGGAAATTTCTATCTTTTTTCGTGACTAAAACTATTGCCCAAAGAAAGTCGATTTTTTTCTCGTTACAACAACAACATTAATAGTAGTACAATTAATATTGTATAATAATCGTTATTGGTATTATATAATAATGGTAATAATATAAAGAAAACAATAATTATTATTGTTATTACCATTACTATGACGATGTACAATCGAAATATTTTCAAGGCTTTATTTATTTATTTTTTCTCAGAATGTTGGTAATACCATCATTTTGGGTACAATAATAACAATAATAACAATAATAATACCGTTAAGCGGAACACCTTGCAAAATTTGGTACGAATTTTACCCAAACGCGTGAACATGTGTGATCTATTTTTGCAAATTATGCTGAATAACATTATTTTATTTTCCTGGTCAGTGTTATCGATGTCATTTTCTTATTTCATTATGCAAAAATGGCACGACTTTATTTGTGCACGTGTGTGACAATCAAAGGGATTTTTTCAAGTTGAACGCTTTCTCGAACGCTTTTATCGGCAGCGTTTGCGCTGCCTTACTGCCGTAGGACTCCGCATCTTTGTGTACCCACTCAATTGTCGGCGGAGACAGCTCGGTGGTCATTGCCTGTAGCGTCGGCCTATTTCGTACAGCTGATCAGTTCTCCATCAACCAATAGGTGGTCTCCCATTTACAAGGAACATTCCTCAGGTGTCACCCTTCGATTTTGTTGAAATTTGGATATTTTATAAAGCGCTGAAAAGTAAGCGATACGTATTTTTTTTATCGGCGGAAAAACGGTTTTGCGGGGTGAAACGCACCCTCAAAAATGGGGATGTTTTTCGTTTTTCGTCGATAACGTTTTAACGGTACGAGATATAAAAAAAATTCAATTCGCAACAATATTTATTTTTTCGTGTACTATACATTCGATATGAGAACGATAGTGTTATCGAGAAAAAACGAAAAACACCCCTACTTTCGAGGGGTGGTTTCACCCCTTGAAATCGTTTTTCCGCCGATAAAAAAAAATACGTATCGCTTACTTTTCGGTGCTTTATAACATATCCAAATTTCGATCAAATCGAAGGGTGTCACCTGAGGGATGTTCCTTGTTAGGGTTCTGCTGTTCTAATAGCTTCTCCACTGCCTCGTTTAATCTCGCGTGGATTCGCACCTTTTCGATTAAAGCCCCCACTTGTAGCGCAAAAAAAGGCCCTTTTCATGAATGTTTTAAAGAAAGCTACAAAACTTTTTTAATCGACCAATATACCATCTCTCAATATACTCAATATACCGAAAAATATTACATTGTTTAGTGGCAAATGGCCCTCAATGAAATAATGTTTTTATATACACGGTTTGCGGTGACCAACATTGCGGCGAAGTGGATCATCCGAAAAAAAATGCGGATGGATTTAGTCAAATATAAGTATAAACTAGTCTTTAATCGAAGGATTTTGAAAAATATTCATTTTTCACAAAATGGCGGACAGTCAAAGTTAATGGTTCGATTTTAACGAAAAAAACGTCCGTTTTTTGGCTATGAAACGGCCATTTTTTTTCGAAAAAAAATCGAACGATTAAAGACTACATTTTTATGTATTAAATAAGCCTGCAAAATTTCGAGAAGATCGGTTCATTAGTGTTCGAGTAACCTTGGTCACCGACTTCAGAAATGCCATTTTGAGAAAAACGCGTTTAAAGTTTCAATTTCAGTTTACACGAAGAACGGATTCTTCTCTTTCAACGCTCATATCTCACAAGGGGACAGTACGGCAGTCGGATTTTTGTAATTTTTCGTACTCATGGTACGTGAAGTTCAGAGCTCGAATATTAATATCCTACAGCAGTTCGACGCCATATTCAGAAATTTTCGAGAAAATTGACTTTGAAGTTTTCGAGCGCACGCTTATCCCACAAAGATGCAACGACATTCGAACCGGGTTCGTGGCGTACCCGGTAGTGCTCGAGTCTAGTAATCGCGGGGTCGCTGGTTCGAGTCTCACTTCGAAATTTTTTTTTTTTCATTTTTTTTAAATGAAAAAACGCAAGTCATATTTTTAATTATCTCTTGATTATAAACATACATTTTCAAGTATCAATATTTATAACCAACAACATTTTTAGGATGAAAATGAAAAACGTCGGGTAAGGAATTGAATACTTTATTATTCGGTCTGTATTCGTTTGTTTTTTTCTACATCGGGTGTAATGTTACACGAGCCAGAGTGATAACCATCGTAAAAACAAGGAAAACAGTCATTTTCACGGCATCTCGCACACCGTATAACCGCTGCATTGTTACATTCGCAATTTTTTTTCAATACATCGATCGGAAAACAAACTTCGCAATTTCAAGCAAGAGATAATCAAAAATAAGACTTGCATTTATCATTGACAATTATAATTACATATATGTGAATTAGCATAGATTTTATGATTTTTATCCCGGGATTATTTATTTATTTTTTCATAAATAATCACCTATTGTTATATATAAATAATATATGATCATATATGAGAAAATATATAATTATGTATAACTATAATGAATTTTGTACATAAATAACTATATATGGATTTTGTCCATATATAAACATATATAGATACATTATATTAATTATATATAATAATATGTGATTATATACAACAAAAATTAATCGGGATATTTAAATGACGGAGGTATGCGAATTTAAAAAAAAAATGAAAAAAAAAAAAAAATGTCGAAGTGAGACTCGAACCAGCGACCCCGCGATTACTAGACTCGAGCGCTACCGGGTACGCCACGAGCCCGGTTTGAATATCGTCGCATCTTTGTGGGATAAGCGTGCGCTCGAAAACTTCAAAGTCAATTTTCTCGAAAATTTCTGAATATGGCGTCGAACTGCTGTAGGATATTAATATTCGAGCTCTGAACTTCACGTACCATGAGTACGAAAAATTACAAAAATCCGACTGCCGTACTGTCCCCTTGTCAGTCAATTTTGTTCGGATCGACTTGAAATTTTCAGGACATGTTCTCAGATACTTATACTTCAAAAAAATGCAATAAAAAAACGATTTCTTCAAAATCGCAAGTGGGGGTAACCCTTTAAGGCACTGTCGACGATAGCAGCTGCTTTGGCGACCGCCACGGTCGCCGCTGTCGTTTCATCCAGGCAGCAGTTCGCCCGAGTCGTACAGTTCAAGGGGTTGTCGTTGGACAAGAATATTCCTATCTCGGCAACACCTTCTTCGGCCAGGATCCAGTTCAGCCATACGTCTTGGAAGTTTGAAGCCATCGTGGTGGTTTTGCGTCGCGGATGAATCAATCGCGGGAACCGTCTCCGTTCGAATACCAGTGTAGAATCTCGTTTTCTATTTATTCCGTTGAAAAAATTGAAAGTGACGAAAATAAATAAAGTGAAGAAAAAAAAACACGTTGATGTCCTTTATAACTCGGAAATAAAAATAACCTTGGAACGCCTTGGCGTGTTTTGAAGTGTAAGTTCGGGTGTTCGGTTTTGAACGAACGACTCAATAGAGTATAAAGAGTGCACTATAACATAACAGACTGCATACGTTATATAAGCCGCATGTATATTATTGTCTCGGGGATATTAAGATATCCGGGGCCCCTATTTTTCACAGTGTAACTTTATTATTTACACCAAAATAAGACTTTTTTCTAGAGTGGTAAAAATCGATATCAGATTCAGGTAAAAAGTTATGGAGTATTGAAGTTTGCAAAAATGCGGTAGAGAATAGCGGACCGAAGATGGTGGATGGGCCCAGAGAGGGGGGTGGGGTGTCAATGAAACATGATAGACCATGTAATGTAATGTGCCCCCTCCACCCCTCCCCCTGATTGTTGACTGACTGTCGGCTACTGGAGCGAGTGGATACTGGACCGGGGGGGGGGGGGGGGTCCGGCCCCCCCCGGCGGGGTCAAGGGGTAGCGCCCCTGCGGGGGTCGAGGGGGCAGAGCCCCCCAATGTACTGGAACGGCATTTTTTAATGAAAAAAAAATGTTCATTTATTTATTTAAAATTCAGTCACTGGTCACAGTTGAATTTTGTGCCGCAATATATGACTTAAGCGTTATCCAGAATGCACCACGTGGAGGTAGAGTCCACAAACTTTAAAACTCTATAACTTTTCATCTGGATCGAATATCAATTTTTACCACTCTTGGAACAAGTCTTATTTTGGTCCAAATAATAAAGTTACATGGTCAAAAATAAGGGCCCCGGATATCGTAATACTGCCATTGTCTCACTCTCCTTTGTTTATCCACGCCCCGATTTTCTTTTCTTCTTTCCCTCTTTCATTTTTTCTATTTCGGAATTTCGAAATTTGTACAATCTTCGTGTCTATCGTGTCTATGGAAAAAAAAGAAAAACACTGTTAATATATTTCTTTGATTATGATAATTAATACTGTTATTGCTGTTATTGCTGTTATTTCTGTTTCTATTATTATTATTATTATTATTATTATTATTATTATTATTATTATTATTATTATTATTATTATTATTATTATTATTATTATTATTATTATTATTATTCACACTCAGTAAGACTGGAAGAAGTTACGTCAAGCACAACGTAGACGAGAGTCGTGTGGAATTTTTTGTGATATTAAACAAGCGAGAAATAAATGAGAGAATAAATGAATAATTATTACGGTTCTTGTTGTTTCTTTCCTTCGAGTTTTTCTCCGTAGAATCGAAGAAGCGAGAAAAAGGTATCGTTGCAGCATTTATAATTTTGCTAATACGCTGCTGCCATTATGTACAAATTATATAGGGAATTCAATAATAATAATAAGCGATTAAATAAAATAATCAATTAATAATAAGGTACGTCGAATTTATATATATTATATATATATATATGTTTTTTTTTCTTTTTTTTTAAATATTGGTCGAACTTCAATATCAAACGGCGAACAATCGAGGACTTGATTTTTCCTCGCCCGTCCAATGACCAAAGGAAAGGTCAGGAGCCTCGATCGGCGGTTGTGGAGGTGTTCAGTCAATTCTATTCCTTTTTCTTGTTCTCCCTCTCTCTTTCCCTCGTACATTTGCAGGATACCAGACATGCAACGCGAGCCAGCAGAATTATCATTCAGTGACTCTCAAACGATTGATATAAACATCTTCTTAAATTTGATTGAAAAAGAAATTGAACAAATAATGTATGTGGAAATAAATAATTCGATATTCAGGGGATGGATGTAAATATGGAGAGCCTCCGTATACATATACGGAAGAATTTTGAATACGTTTTCAAATGTATGTGTTTGTAAGCTCATAAGAAATTCTAAAATTTGAATCAATAAAAAATGAAATACTGAAAAAATAGATGTAGCAATATTTATTATTTCAGATATACCCCTCCAGAGTGTTTACACGTAGGGCGCCCCCCCCCTACATACACGTTTCCCCTCACAAAATTTTCTTGCTAACTTATATTCTATTGTTGCTTTGCCTTTCGTTTCGTCTCGCATTCGCTTCCTCGTTTACTATTTTTCCAATTAGTTTCTCGAAGTGTTTTATGCACATACATAGTTCAGTCACAGGCTCCTTTTTTAGCATCGTCTGTAGCTTTCCATCGATTTACTCTCTATCCCTCAAACCCAAGGGTTAAACCCGAGCAACCGGGTTTAACCCGGTTAACCCGGGTTAAACCCGAGCAAAAATCAAACAAACCCAAGTAAACCCAAGTGAACCCGCGTGAACCCACGTATACCCAAACAACCCCAAGTAAACCCGACCAACCCCACGTAAACCCAAGTGAACCCAAGTAACCTAAGTAAACCCAAACAACCCCAAGTAAACGCAAACCCACGTAAACCCAAACACGCACAAGTACGCCCAAACAAACATAAGTGAACCCAAACAAACCCAAACAAACCCAAACGACTCCAAGTAAACCCAAGTCACCTCAAACAAACCCAAGTAAACCCAAACAACCCCAAATAACCCCACACTTGGTTTGTTTGGGGTTTCGTAGAGCACGTAAACAGCACACAAATGTGGACTACTTTGATTTTGCGATATCGAAATATAGCCAATACTCGTATTTGCCGGTAGCTTGGGCCTTGGAGGGGTGGTTTTGGGAGTAATTTCCGTTCCAGCGGTTTGGCTCTTGGATATTCGTAGAGCACATAAAAAGCACTTAAATATGGTATATTCCCTTTTCAGAATATACAAAAAATGGTATATGCTCGTATTGGAGGGTTTTTTGAGGATCTAAATCGGGCGAAAAAAAATAAAAATAGATGTTTGACTGTTCGATATTCGTAAAGCACATAAAAAGCACATATATATCACGTGGTTTCATTCTTACACATGGCAAAATATCATTAGGTGCTCTGCTAGCTTGACGTTAAGCAGACAGAGCACTTTTGATTTCTCATTATCGGGCGAAAAAAACAAAATAGAGGTTTGGCGGTTCGATATTCGTAAAGCACATAAAAAGCACATAAATATCACGTGGTTTAATTCTTACATATGGCAAAATATCATTAGGTGCTCTGTTAGCTTGACAGAGCTTGACAGAGTTAAGCAGACAGAGCACTTTTGATTTCTCATTTCCCGCTAAACGATAAGAGCACAACATTTTTTAATGGAGCACAAAATTAGCACATAAAAAGCACAAAATTTTGAAAACCATTAAATCCATTTCGGGGACTTTGCTCTGCTAGCTTTATGGAGTTCTTGCGATTCGCTAATATAACAACTTTAAGAATAAGTGATTTTAGCAATACATTTTAAAGTAAGTTGACATGAAATTATTAATTTTTATCAAATACTACGAGTTCTTTCGTTTTTTTAATGTTGCATAAAGTATCTTCACATGTTGTAGTTACAGAATTTTTAAATATTTTATGCAAAAGTATAAAATAAAAATGCTCGTAGAATTTGGAAAAAAATAATAATTTCACCCGAAATTACGTTAAAATGAATTGATAGAATTATTTATTGCAAAAGTTGTCAGAGAATCACAAATGATGAGGAATATTATTTGCGGACCATGAAATCCGCAAACATTTTCGAAATTCACATTATTTTCGATAAATTCGCAATCTATCGATCAAGTTCAATCGGTTATCTTAATCCTCAATCCGTGAAGGTATTTCAGGCACCATAATCCCGTGAAACTGGGTCGTTTTTGTTGTTGCACTGCCAAACCAACAATTGTCGATGGAAAAAAGCTGAAGAGAACCATGGTCGCGATCTGTAGACCGTACTTGAATGTGATTGTCTTATCGTTGAATGTGATTGTCCTAGCCACAACGCTACTCTTGACTTTAACTTTCTTCGTCTCTTTTTTACCCTCGACACGTGTCACGTACATTTTTGATCGAAGTCCAATAAATTCGGTCTTAATTGCTCCATTACATTCGTCCTTCATGAGACCTGGTACTTTCTTGTTGACAAGCAGCATACCATACCGATTGTCCGCTGAATAATCGCTTGTATCAAATTTTACAATGTCGCGCTTCATGTCGGCATAAATATCGTCGCTCTCAATGTCATATATGAGACTATCCGTATCGGTATACATGATTTTACATCTATATCGATACCGAGGTACCATATACTCATGATGAAATCCATACAAGCACGTTTTGGATATGTCGAGTATGCACATACCCACATATATCGGCTTGTTGAATTTCACCTCGAGATTGCGTAATTCCACGGCAACGAGGTTTTCCGAAAAAACACTTCGGCTGTGGAAGTTTGGCTTCGCAATCATTGCCTCTGCGCCATACCTGCCCTCCCATTTTGTTAAAAGCTTTACATCCACATGATTGCGCACATTCTCCATCGTTTTGCCAAAGACCGCATTATTCATTAATTTGAATAAATTTTTCTCGAAATCGTTTTTGGCGACAGTTCGAAACTGCATATTTAACTCAATATACGAACGCAGCCATGGGGATTGTGTAAACTGTAGGACTCTATGGATTTTCACGAGGCAAAGTCCGTGGCGTAAGCACTATTGTAAATTCCGGTAGTGTATGATGTAGCGCTATTTATCGCAGACGGTTGCTAACAGCTTTTCCCCCTGCTTACCCGGCGGTTTTTCATGTATTGGACAAAACTGCAGGTCTTTGTGCGCATCATGTAGAGATTGCGGATATTCCAAGTCGACTTCAAGGATGTAGCCTATAGCGGAGTCTAGCGCGATGCATGATGGATCAAAGTTCGACACGTCGTTGACCCATCGAAAATCTGCATATGCCAAGGGTTGACACATTGCCCACCCATACAGATTGTTGACGTCAAAATACATCAAGTATGACGATGCTTTCGATGGATCAAACGCCTCCATGTACTTGTCATTAGCGTGTGCATATCGGTTCGAGCATTGACTCAGACCACCGCGTATAACCCGCTTAACGAATAAAACCATGTCGATGTCAGTTAGTAATTCAAACTTGACATTCGAGTGTTTCAGCATTGCATCCCAGGTATATCCGGGCAATATATAGTAATACGCAGGATCTAGGCCATAGCTCTCAACGCATGTATTTCGAAAGTTTTCGAAAATATCGGCTAATAACAAGAGTACAATAACAAGAGTCTTTAGGTACAAATCGCTATAGTCGCCGAGCGTTCGAATGGAGAACCGCTCCCAAACTTTTCAACATGTGCATACTCGCTCTCCGATACTGTGGTATCTGTCAGGGAACTGTAAAATGCGTCACGTGGTGGAAGGCAAGTGTCGTCTAGCTTGGTCACGTCGTCAATATACTCATAAGGGAAGACCCCTTTTCGCGTCAGCAAATTGGAATTGCCCGTCGATAGCGTTGGGAATTGCATGCGTAAAATTTTGAGTTCGTCCTCGGTCAAAAATGAGGCTAATTTGTCAAGACTGGTGTTGAGGAATTTGTATGAGTCGATAAAGCCCAAATGGATCTTGTGTTTTGAATCGTCTGTAATTTCAACATGCTTCGTGAAGGAGATGTATTTCTCCTTTGTGATTGGAAGCACATCGGTTTTTCCTTCGAACGCTGTGGCTACTTCCTTGATTATAAAATGCGCATCATAACCGGATAAATTGTGAAAAACGATGGGAATGAAAAATGACTGTTTGTAATTTAAGTAACAGTTGGAATGGGCAGGGCCTCTATAGCCTCCAGTCAGATGGCAATGATCTCGAACGCGTACATCTTCCTGCGCAAATGGTTTCTTACATATATGACATTGAGTCGCTGCTCGAAAATTTACCCACTCACTCGGTGTCAAATATATCATTGGCACATTGTCACAGAAAATTTCTTTTATCCGCAGTGCTAGATTTTTTAGTTCTTCGAAAAACCACGAAACACAATCGGCACTGTGTCGTGAGTGATATGAAGATAGTGTTTGATCGTACGCACAACACACGTAGTATCCTATACTAAACACTTCATGATGTTGATACATATCTTTTGCTTGGTTCTTCTCATCAATCTTTGCTAAAACACACTCCAAATCGGCATACAAAATGAAGGGATGTCGCTCTTTCCGGCTAAAGTTGGTGAATTGGAGCCACTTGTTGGTGTCATTCGGTAGTCGGATCGCGCAGTCGTTTATTGCTCCACAATCGACCTCGTGCGATTGCAATTTTTCCTCGGAACCAAAGTAATGCAAACACCTGCAAAACAAACAAGATTTTTTTCCCCAATTTTCTCCTTTAGTAGATATATAATTTTGTATTAATAATGCTAAATTTACACACCGATCGCATATATATTTGTTATGCTCCCTCTTGCTCAGTTGCGCCCTCACGAGTCTCGACAAGTTCTTGATCCATACGAAATGCCCCACATTGTCGTCCTCAGTATCTTGCATGTACAGCAAATTGATGTGCTTCTCCTTCTTCTGCTGAGTCACGCGTATTGGAACAATGCCCTTTTTCGTGTTGGTGGTGGTGGTATACACATTGATCGACAGATTATTTTGCAGTTCAAATTTTTTTATTTGATGTATCGTCACCGGGAATTCGATATCCTTCAGATTCAGCACTGTCGAATAATCGGGGTAAGACGACGGATGGTCACTGTGTCGTTCAGCTGGGTGTAGAGCAGCGGCAACTGCCCACGCGAAACATGCATTATCACGCGATTTCACGTTAACCACAGCCCTCTTCATCATTTTTTCCCGCGGCAATGATATGGAGCACCCAGCACGCATCGGATTATACTTATTCACATTTATCGTGAGGTTAAGTATTTTCTGCAGAGCCCAACGACTATCACGTTCGTGAAATTCGTCGAGTAAGGTTAAAGTGGGCTCCATAACACACCGTTCATACCACTCGCTCAAATCGCTTGTGCTAAATAGTTCGCAGTTTCGCGTGCTGACACTTTTATTGGCTTGTTTATCGCCACTCACGAATTCACCATTGAACGCTGTATTGACTTTAATGCTGTTGTGCTTGTTGATAAGATTTCGCACATGTTGAAGCACTAGGGCGCGAGCATTGTTAAGAAAGTGTTTCGGCTCGATGTGGCTGCGATTGATGATGGAACCGGTCAATATCCGACTCTTGAAGGACCTGTCAATCTCGCGCCAGATTAACCCGTGATCAGCATGTCCTGCACACGTGTGTATGAAGCGACTCCGCACAGAATTCCTCAATCCTTCGAGACGCGCTATTTGGGCTATTAGTGGCTGTTGATGCCGAATTAATAATCGCGGGCGCTTAATCCGACTCTGCGTTTCCAGCCCTCCGATGAGCTCGACACATCCCTGTTCCCACCCAGCAAAATCTTCGAACGACCGTAAGAGCACGGCTTGGTCACGCAAGATTTGTTCCATGTTGACGAGTACGAAAAACTTCCACGATGTGAACCGACTGACTGCTTCATGTAAAGTGTGATCAGTTTTGAGCGGAGCGGATCATTAAAAAGGCTCTCCCTTCGGGAAAAAACTCGCCCCTCTATCTCGGGGAAAACACCGGAGTTTTCCGATGACGCGTCGGTGTAGATTGCTCGAGGAACATGAGACAAAAAAACAGGAAGTCGGGATGCATCGGGTCAAAAGATTCCAAGAGTGCAGCTGCGCTCAAGTGGTCCATCGGCGCCGACAGCCCTTGACGATAGATCCCTAAACTATAGTTTTCCCGAGGAACCTGTCAGGACCTGTTTCGAGTGTCGGCGAGCTTTGAGACGGGATGGATGCTAACATCTTGACATTATCTTCGAGATAGAAGCAGGGCAGCTGCATTTCATAAATGAAGATCACCCATGTGGCGCCTAGCGTTTTCATATTTACCGAAAATTTTCCGGCCCATATATGGTTGTCACACACGCACGCACGCATGCGCGCTTCTCCAAGAAATCTGTCAGGACCTGTTTCGAGTGTCGGCGAGCTTTGAGACGGGGCGGATGCAACTGACATTGTCTTTCGCAATGGAACCAGCTGCATGTCATAAATTAGGGGGGCTTTGAAAGGTCGCCGCCCACACACACACACACACACACACGCGCGCGCGCGCACGCATGCATGCACAAACACATACAAACACGCACAAACACACACACGCACACACACACACACACACATGTCCCCCTGCCCCCGCTCCACCCCCTCCCCTCCCTCCCTCACCGCTCGCCCCCGCCCCTCCCCTCCCTCGCCGCTCACTCCCTCCTCCCCTACCGCTCGCTCCCTCCCTTCAAACGGTGGGTTAGAACCGCTCCACCCCTACTACTCGTATTTAAAGATACATTTTGTTAAACCAACTGAATTTTGGATGGATGAACGAATTTTTTTTTTCAGTGTAGGAATTTGGAATTTCTGTATATTATGTCCTATATACTGTATTTGAACAACTAAAAACAATTTGAAAGTTAATTTTGTTATATGTGTGGAATTCTAATAGTGCGAGGCACGACTCACACTTGATCGAGTTTCGTTTTTTATTATCGTTACGGAATCTTTCGAATTTTTTACACGCGTTCAGCAGTTTATATCAGGCATCTAGAGTTATTTGGGGCCGTACGCAAATTACGTTATGCTACGTACCGGGGGGGGGGGGGGGGTCGAGGTTTGCGTTACATGACGATTTTAGAGCTGCCAGAAATAGCAAAATTTCTGCATGTTCAAGTTTTATAAAGTTAAAACTCATCGTTTAGAATAGATGAAGTGCAGGCTCTTATTATTTTGAGAAATATATTGAAGATGAAAAACTGTCATATCGCCCGCGACTTGATACTTCAATGTAAGTATCAATATTCTAGAAAAAGACATAACTTTATATCAAGAATTTCTCGAAACTACTTTTTTCGACCTTGTCTCAGCGAATACTCAAAAACTTATCAACCGATATTTAATTTTTTTAAAACATTTTTGTAATCCCAGTGACTAAGGTTGAACGTAGCTGATTATTTAAATGTTGATCATTACTATTTTTAAAGACTGCTTGAGTACAAAAAAGGGCCTTGAAAATAGAAAAAAATGTCCAAACTGTCGGGGTTTAGTAAAAAAAACGACTACGCATAACGATAACTATACACTGTAAAAAATTTCTGTATAAAAATTAATATACAAGTGTAGGAAGTTTTTATGCGGATACCGCTTATGAAATTTCAGATACGATTTTGAAAATCCAAAACAGGTTATTTGAAAAATGAAAGTGTAGCTCCATAATATTAATATACTTGTGCGTTTGAAAAATAATGCACGTGTAAAGAAATAATCACATCCAAGTATATTGAAATCAAGAACCATTTGCTGATATCAGCATACGGGTGTGTATTAATTTCACAGAACCAAAGTATTACCTTTAATGTACACTGTAAAAAACTTCTGTATAAAAATTAATAGACAAGTGTATGATGTTTTTATTCGGACGCCGTTTATAAAATTACAGATAATATTTTGAAAATCCAAAGCAGGTTATTTTAAAAATAAAAGTGTAGCTCCCTAATATTACTATACTAGTGCGTATGAAAAATAATGCACGTGTAAAAAATGTTCACATCCATGTATATTAAATTCAAGAACCACTTGCTAATATCAACATACGGGTGTGCAGTGCAGCCAGATCGCGCGCGAAAGTTACCCTCTCTCTAGTCCCTCGCGCGCCCATCACACAATCATAGTAGCGCGTGTCCGTGAGCGAGCGACGCTCGGACATCTTCGGAAAGAGCCGAATGCCGTCGAACTGTCCCGACCTCGCCTTCGGCAGCTACACCAACACATAGGCACGCTGAGCACGTTCATGTGCGGCCAAGCCGAACGAAGGCTTCGAGGGAAAAAGCAATCTGAGCACGGCCCGCGCGTGACGTCACGCGACGGCACGAGTGAGGCTTTTAGATGATTTCAATGCTTATTTAGCTCTTGATTCTCTGCGTTATTAATGTATACAAAAGAATTGTATCGCGCACTCTGAACGCTTATTTTTTTAGTTCATACGTTAATTTAAATATAATAATAAATCTAAATTACAACTCATTTATCTTCTAAAAAATTGTTTACGCTTTACTCACACCCGTCCTTATGCCAAATAAATTATAATTCAGAAAAGTAAGTGAAAATATATTTATATTCGTATTATTATATTAATTCTCATACTTTCATCAAGCGATAAAGTATTATCTCCAATAACAAATCAATCATCCATCCGGCCGCCAATCGTAAGTGCCAGAAAATGCATCTTTAACACAAGCGATAGGATGGTCCCGTTGGTAGCATTCCTGGCTTCGGTCCGTAGGGGCGCAGGATCGTTCCTCACGCTCAGCGCTTTTTTTTTTTTAAATCATGATTACTATTAAGGATGTTGTCCCTATAAAACATGTTAATGTTAATTGTTCAATAAATAGCTTCTTAATCGTCATGAAATTTTTACACGACCTCCTGAATACTTCATGTAAAAACATACCAAATTTTCAGAATTCTATCATCATTACTTCAACCTCCTTAAGGGTTGAAATAAAAAATGATAAGAAAATTCTGAAAATTTGGTATGTTTTTGTATGAAGTATTTAAGAGGTCGTGTTAAAATTTCACGACGATTAGGAAGCTCGTTATTGAAAAATTAACATTTTGTTGAGAACAATTTTTAAAAGAAATAAAAAAAATGTATCAATAAACTTCGTTTTGTTTCCGTTGCTTTCAGTATATTGTAGTTTCCATAAGACAGCATTTAATTTGTGAATGTTAATTGTTCAATAACGAGCTTCCTAATTGTCGTGAAATTTTTACATGACCTCTGAAATACTTCATACAAAAACATACCAAATTTTCAGAATGTTATCATCATTTGCGATTTGGGACCTAACATCCTTAATTCTTATTTGATTAGTTACTTTTATTAGTTATCATATTTATTTTAATTAGGTATCTTTTAGTACCGAAAAATTTATCGCGCACTCTGACCGCTTATTTTATTAGTTTTTACGTTAATTTAAATATAATAAATCTAAAATACAACTTATTTATCTTCTAGCAAAATGTTTGCGCTTTACTCACACCCGACCCTATGCCAAATAAATTGTAATTCATAAAAGTAAGCGAAAATATATTTATCTTCGTATTATTATATTCATTCTCATATACTTTCATCAAGCGATAAAGTATTATCCCCAAAAACAATCATCCATCCGACCGCGAATCGTCAGTACCAGAAAGTGAACATACATTGACACAAAAAATTAAAGGAGCAAGAAAAGTTGAACTTTGTCAAAAGTGGTCGTACAAAAAAAAAAAGGCTTTTAAAGCTTCAAGTTTCTAGTTTTAGATCCGACAATGATTTTTTTTTTGAGAATCACTGATTGCGCGGTCGGAAGAAATATCACGGCAAAAAAAATTTTGCAAATTTTTACGTTTTTCAAAGTTCTGCACGTGTTTTGGAGATTTTTTTCTGACTTGACCAATATCAAGGTCATTGAGCCCATTCAATTCACTTCAATTTGCTTTTTTTTCTCCGTACGACCATTTTTCGCTGAGATATCTCAGGAACTAATGGTCGTACGGAAATTCGATCGGTAGTTTTGGAAACTCGAATACTCTACAAGCTCCGATTATTATTGTGGTGAAACTTTTATTTTTTATTTTTGCCATTAGTTTTAGAAAAGTACAAAAAAACGATGTCTTCTTAGTTTTTATGAAATCCACCGCTACTTTGCAAATATTGCGATAAAGACTAATGTTTATGGACGGTCATTCAGCTCAAGATGTCCCCAAGAGCCATGCAAAATTCCAAGTTGATCCGATTATCGGTCTTTCTTGCCCGATTAACCAAAATTTGAAAAAAAATTAAAGGAGCAAGTTTCCTCCTTTTCAGACATCATTTCATGATTACTAAGAGGAAAAAAAACTTTTCATTACTTTTCGTACAATTGGGTATTGAGTACGCATTGAATGTTGGAAAAAAACCGTGAAAATCATATTGACTAAAAATTTTCGAAAAAAAAAATTTTTCATAAAAAAAATATTGAAAATTTTTTTTTTTTATAAAAAAATCAGTTTCGAATCTTTTTTTTTAATGTTGAAATTTTTTTTTAAATCAACATTCTACCGCCAGCATCAGAATTACCCAAAGCATACCACGGGGAGGTACGCTTTGGGTAATTCTACGTACACTTTGGGTAATTCTAATGCTGGCGGTACAATGTTGAATCGAAAAAAAATGTCAACATTAAAAAAATAAAAAAATCGAAATAGATTTTTTTATAAACAAAAAAATTTCAACATTTTTGTTATTAAAAAAAAAAAAATTGAAAATTTTTAGGCAATATGATTTTCAGGGTTCTTTTCCAACATTGAATGCGTACTTAATACCCAATTGTACGAAAAGTAGTGTAAAGTTGTTTTTCCTCTTAATAATCATAAAATGATTTCTGAGAAGGAGGAAACTTGTTCCTTTAATTTTTTTTCATATTTTGGTCAATCGGGCAAGAAAGACCGATGAACGGATCAATTTGGAATTTTGCATATCTCTTGGGGACATATTGAGCCGAATGACCGTCCATAAACAATAGTGTTTATCGCAATATTTGCAAAGTAGCGGTGGATTTTATAAAAAACAAGAAAACATCGATTTTTTGTACTTTTTTAAAACTGATGGCAAAAATAATTTTTTTAAATCTACAATAATAATCAGAGCTTGTAGAGTATGCATTCACGTTTCCAAAATTGCCGGTCGAATTCCCGTACGACCATTAGTTCCCGAGATATCGATGACTGAAGACAAAAGGACGTTTTTTCATTCAGAGGCCGACGAGGAGGCCGATATCAGCGAAAAATGGTCGTAAGGAGATAAAAAAAGAAGCAAATTGAACTGAATTGAATGGGCTCAATGACCTTGATATTGGTCAAGTCCGAAAAAAATCTCCAAAACACGTGGAGAACTTTGAAAAACGTAAAAATTAGCAACATTTTTTTTGCCGTGATATTTCTTCCTACCGCGCAATCAGTGGTTCTCAAAAAAAAATCATTGTCGGAACTAAAACTAGAAACTTGAAGCTTTAACATCCTTTTTTTTTGTACGAACACTTTTGACGAAGTTCAACTTTTCTTGCTCCTTTAATTTTTTGTGTCAATGTATGTTCACTTTCTGGTACTTACGATTCGCGGTCGGATGGATGGTTGTTTTTGGGGATAATACTTTTTTGCTTGATGAAAGTATATGAGAATGAATATAATAATACGAAGATAAATATATTTCCACTTACTTTTATGAATTACAATTTATTTGGCATAGGGTCGGGTGTGAGTAAAGCGCAAACATTTTGCTAGAAGATAAATAAGTTGTATTTTAGATTTATTATATTTAAATTAACGTAAAAACTAATAAATTAAGCGGTCAGAGTGCGCGATAAATTTTTCGGTACTAAAACATAACTAATTAAAATAAATATGATAACTAATAAAAATAACTAATCAAATAAAAATTAATAGTAACCATGATTAAAAAAAAAAGCGCTGAGCATGAGGAACGATCCTGCGCCCCTACGGACCGAAGCCAGGAACGCTACCAACGGGACCATCTTATCACTTGTGTTAAAGATGCACTTTCTGGCAGTTACGATTGGCGGCCCGATTGATGATTGACTTGTTTTTGGAGATAATACTTTTTCGCTTGATGAAAGTATGAGAATTAATATAATAATACGAATATAAATATATTTTCACTTACTTTTCTGAATTATAATTTATTTGACATAAGGACGGGTGTGAGTAAAGCGTAAACAATTTTTTAGAAGATAAATAAGTTGTAATTTAGATTTATTATTATATTTAAATTAATGTATAAACTAAAAAAATAAGCGTTCAGAGTGCGCGATACATTTTTTTGTATACATTAATAACGCAGAGAATCAAGAGCTAAATAAGCATTGAAATCATCTAAAAGTCTCGCGCGTGCCGTCGCGTGACGTCACGCGCGGGCCGTGCTCAGATTGCTTTTTCCCTCGAAGCCTTCGTTCGGCTTGGCCGCACATGAACGTGCTCAGCGTGTCTATGTGTTGGTGTAGCTGCCGAAGGCGCGGTCGGGACAGTTCGACGGCACTCGGCTCTTTCCGAAGATGTCCGAGCGTCGCTCGCTCACGGACACGCGCTACTATGATTGTGTGATGGGCGCGCGAGGGACTAGAGAGAGGGTAACTTTCGCGCGCGATCTGGCTGCACTGCGGGTGTGTATTAAAATTACTGATCCTAAGTATCGGGTTTATTTCAGAAATTGATAATTAAGCCCAATGAAAATGTGACTCGTATTTATCCTCCTCGACGGGAGCTAGAGGTAAAAATAGGTGGTTTTTGTGAGATTTCTACGTTCAACACCGGGCGACGTAAAAAGGGAAAAATAATTTCCTTCCGGATAGGCGAGTTCGAGAACTGCGACTCTGCCGTGGATATGGAGAGGTAACGACATTCTAATTTGCGACACTCTCCGACGCGTGCACGAGTTGCAAACGCGTCTGTTTTTCCCAGGACGATCGTAGCCGGTGGTCGGGTTATATGCCCGACCGAAGCTGCGAGTGGCTATGGGAAAGTGCGGAACAAGGCGCCGTCCCTCGGGCGCTACGCGAACTACGAGCGACCATCGGTCGTCGCGAGCGGCCGAGGTGGGTTGAGCACGTTTTGTATTTTTAATACTCTGTTTTTTATATTTGAATTAATATACTACTGTTGTAATCTTTAATTTAAGGCACGGGTTGATGCAATACATTTTCCATAAATTTGCAAACTTTTCTTGGAAATTCCATGTTGCATCTATTAAATTCTATATCCACGTTAGAATTTCATGTTCCTGTTTTAAATTTACGGTACAAATGTGTTAAATTCAAATTCATTTACTGAGTTCGTAAAATTCAATTCTTTCGTCCCTTAAATGTAGTGTAAATATAATATAATTTTCACGTTGTTCCATGTGATTTTCATCAGCGTTTATGAATTCTTTTTTCAATTCCAGTTTGGCACTTTTAAATAAATCTGTTGTGATCATGCATTGTACGTATCGTAAAATTCAGTTTCACATATATTATATTTTTAGGCAGCTGTAAATAAATTTCAAACTTGTTTTGTATTTTCAATGCTCTGTTTTTTATAGTTGATTTATCATACATCTGTGGTAATTTTCAGTTGAAGACACGGGTTAATGCAATACATTTTCCACAAATTTACAAACTTGTCTTTGAAATTCCATGTTCCATCGTAAATTTACGATACAAGTGTTTCAAATTTAATTTCATCTACTGAGTTCGTAAAATTCAATTCCTTTGTATCTTAAATGTATTGTAAATTTCATATCTTTTTTGACAGTGTACATTGGTATAGATATCGATAAATTGTTGACTTTCTATTTACAGATAACCTTCCATAACGATATCGATAAGACAATGAAGAGAATTTTTTTTCGTCGCCAAATCAGAGTTAATTTTTTTTTAAATGTTATAAGTATTGGTATAAAACTAGATGAATATATACTTCATAAAATGAATATACACTCGATCCTTTCATAATTAGTCATTCCATTGAAGAAAACAACGCAATTATCGACCACAATGCACCCGCTACGTAACGGCATAGAGGGAGAGGGGGGTTCAGGCCAGGCGTTACGGTTCTGTTACGAAGGGGGGGGGGGTCAAAAATTGCGAAAATTTGCGTTACGTAATTTCCGTACGCCCCCTTTAAGGTATACATTATTAGATAGAAATGTGGCCAGCGTGTCATCATCATATAATCCCGTATAAATGAGACGATGGAAAATATTCGGAAGTAGGGCTCCTGTTAGAATCAGGTTAATTTTCTTGAAGGGTGAAAACAAACCCAAACAAAAATTAACCTCATTCTAGCAGGAGCCCCGCTTCCGAATATTTACCAGATGTATTTTTACTTCATTGTGGACAAAAATAAGTGTATTGTTATATATTCGTGTTTCACTCTACACCGCATTTGCCAAGGGCACGGGGAAACTGGAAAACCCGTATCGGTATAGACGGCCCCAATTCTTCCGATTCTCTGGTGCACAAACTTTTACTGAAGTATCTACACCGAACGTCTCGGAAGTATTGGCCTTTCGCTCACTGGTTGATGCGCCAGCCCGTACACGGCTGAGCGGCCACCGCTCCGACTATCGGCCATGCATAGCACTGCTCAACTAGGTGCACCGCCAGAGCCGAACCCCGATCCACCAAAGTCGGTTAAATTCTCGATTTGTAATAATTTTATTCACATGTATATAGCCTATGTCGAATTTTCTATCGCTCGCTGAACACTTGCTACGTCACGCGGTGTAACGTAGACGAGGCATGTGTCGCGCTCGCCCCACTCCCTTTCGCGCCATTCCACAGGCTCGTCCTCGCTGGCGCAATTCAGTAGTACGCGAACCGTTGCGGCTTGCGGATGTAAATAATGATACTTCGATTGCTCGGTCTGTCTGTCGCACAATTCGATGCTACAAAAACCGTCGTGCTGACCCTAGTGCGAGTGTGTGTGTCTAATCATTTTTAAATGTACTGGAAATAAAACATTACGTGATATACGTGTGATAAATATTTTTCGATACGAAGTGAAATATCACGTTATGATATTGTGCGATACATCAGAGTGTAATGAAAAAAGACAGATTAGTAACAATGTACTATACAATATGTGAAAATCTTGTATATTAGAAGGGTAATACATATTTTAAACGCTGAGGCTAGCCGTCCGGTTATCGGACGAATAAGCGCATGTTATTCGTCCGGCATGCGGCTAATTTCACGGGTTTCACGCTGTAAAACGCCCCAAACAAACAATCCCAAACACAGAAACCCAAACAAATCAACCCAAACCCAAACATACAAATCCAAAATGACGAACGGAAACAAACCTCCCCCAAAAACAAAACCAAACCCAAAAAACCCAAACAAAATCAAACAACACAAACCCCCGCAAAAACCAAAAACCAAACAAAACCAACCAATCCAAACCCCCTAAAAAAAACCAAAACCCAAACAAAACCAACCAACCCAAACCAAACAAAAACCCACCCAAACAACACAAACCCAAACAAACCAACCCAAACGCATACAAACCCAAACAACACAAACCCCCAGGAAAAACCAAAATCCAAACAAAACCAACCAGCCGAAATCAAACAAATCCAAACACAATATACCAACCAAAGCCCAAGTCATAGTTTTTGCGCTCTCAAGGTCATCAATGGTTTTTCACACGGAAACATGTTTTTTTTTTAAAAATCATGACGTAGCTGATATTAACACGAATCCAACGACCTATGATATCATGACCTTGAAATGATTTTGCACGAAAATATTTTGGGTTTGTTTGGATCTTATTTGGTTTGTTGGGTTGGGATTTTGCACGAAAATATTTTGGGTTTGTTTGGATCTTGTTTGGATTGTTGGGTTAGTTGGTGCACAGCCTTATGCTCAAGTATCTCCAACCAACGTCTCAGAAGTATTGGCCTTCCGCTCACTGGTTGATGCGCCAGCCGGTGCACGGCTGAGCGGTCACCGCTCCGAGTATTCGTCACGCACAACGCAGGCTAACCCGAAGTACCGCCGGAGCCGAACGCCGACCGCTCATCCACCAGTGCCGGTCAATTTAATGTATTTATTATTATTGTTACGATTCATGATACATCATCGAGAACTAATTTTTTATTTATATTTTTTGAATTTGTCTTATGTCTTTAATGCATAAGATTTTCATTTGCAATGAAATATCGGCCCGACGTGTTCAATTAAGACGAAGTGGGTGTACCACGTGACATACGACTGTCAGAGAGATAGCTAAGATTTCTGAACCGAGATTTCCGAATGATGCATGACATTTAGGGCACAGTAAAATCGTCAAGTTCTGCGTCAGTGAATTCTATAGAGCCTTATGCATGCATTTTCATGAAAAAACTTGACCATCTATGAGAAAACTGGGTTCGAAAATTTGTGAGGTTATGTTGATCTTGTATATGCCCTTTAAAATATTTTTGGGAATCACATTGCACATGTTACAGTTTGAGATAATAATAATAAATAATAATAATACTATGTACATATAATTTGTATACTTTAATATTATGTTTTGATGTAAAGTAAAATATAATAATTAGTTGCCTAAAATATAAAATGATCATATTTCATGATATACAAAAATAAACAAAATACATATTTTATGAACAAAATATCCAACATCATACCAAACATGGGGATTTTTTACGTAATGCACAATGATAATAGCTTGGTATGACTTGAAAATAGAAAATAAAAATATATAATTGGCACAATCGTAATGACAATTATAATAATGAATACCGGTGTTAATGATAATAATAATAATAACTCCATTAAATTAAAACTCCACCTGAAAACGTGCCATCATATTTTACTACACGAGATATGTAAATACCAGGTGTAGAAGTATGAAACGGGAATTTCCCTATAGATGGTGCTAGCCATCATTTTAGGGACCGTAAGACCGCTTCTGCAGCGCCATCATGTCCCTCTAACAGCTGACGAAGATTTTCAACACACAACAACCCAAGTTTCCTACACCGGTATATTTTTCTATAACCTTGAACACGTCGAGTTTTGTGCCTACGAACTACGATTTGCGGACAGCATTGGTTTTCTGTTATCATTTGAAGAACACTGCTGCAGAATCGCATCGAATGCTTGTTGAAGCTTACGGTGAACATGCTCTTGGTAAAACACAGTGTTTCGAGTGTTTCAATAAAATTCAAAAGTGATTTTGACGTGACAAAGTCAACAAGGATTCGCGGATCAATCGAATGTGACGCAGAAGGCCGTCTCCATTCGTTTTTATCATTTTCAAACAACAGACGTGTAATTTTCACAAAGAATTCCGGTTTTATACTTCTACACCTGGTATATATCAAATGAAATATAAACCAATCATACCGAATGAAATGAAACAAAAAACAAGCCGGTTGAAACATTAGTCGCAATTCAAGATTAAAAAAAAAGTATATATGTTATTGTCTAGACTGTACGGAGTCTTTTTGAGTTTTTTTCTACTTTTTTCACGACAAAAAACCAGAGATAGAAAATAGTTTAATGTATGTAGTTTTACGTGCGGTTAGATGGGCAAGACATTCGTACTACGGTTGATGTAGTTGTTTTTGGCTATTTAGCACCAAGATAAACCATTCCTAACGACGGATTAACCCAAACTAATCCTCTGTAAACATTTTTTAAATAAGCCATCTTGCCTGTGGTAAACGATACAGCTGTATTCTATATTGAACCATCAAGGCTTGATACACGATTACGAATCTTGGCTGGCGAATGAAGAGCATTGATGCCAACCTCGATGTTCGCGACCTTGCCGTATTTTGGCAACGCTTAATATTGATTAATGGTAATAATAGATAATCCCGTGACATAAATATCAATGTGCATAATTATAAATTATCCAAAATTTTATTCTCCGTTGTATTAAACATTCACTGACGCAGTTTTTTCATGATTATCATCGATAATTTTATACTTTTTCAAGCTGGTAGTAACATAAAAGTTTTTCTTATTCGTATAGTAAAAATATAAAAATGCGTAATTTTACCTTTTACTGATATATTTTATGAAAAATTCGCATCCACAGAATAAATCTATGCCTCGTATGCATTTCTTTGAGATTCATAGAAAAAAAAACGTTTATAAGCCGTCATTTGACTCAACTAGACCGCTCCAACCTCCTTAAGTACATCACGCACAATATAGTTAGAAATCGATACTCGATAAAGAAAATTCTCGAATTGAACAAGGAACAAAGGGGACGGGAATTGGATCGCTAAAAATACAGTTCGAATTAAATACCCGATGATAAATGAAATTTGTTCGATTGAACGAGGCGAAAAAAGAAAACGAATGAAATAAGCCGCAATACGCGATCCATGAAGGACGCTGGTGTATAAAAGGAAGAGGAAAAAAAAGAGAGAAGAATCATCGGAGATTGAGAGCCTCTATGGTTTACAGTTACATCAGCGACGATATCGTTGGCAAGGTAGGGATTTGCTCACGGGTAGGGAAGAAAATCAACAAGGTCACCCGAGTGCAACCTCTCTCTCGTTGGGGGCCGGGACCCTTTTTCGCATCTAGTCTCCGTCCGAGGTTGGCGAGCCGCGCGCGGTTCGGCAATCGCACGCAAACAGTCGCGTGCCCTGCGTGAAAAATAATTTTTATTCCATTTCTTAAATTGGTGTTCCATTTTTTCGATTTTTTATTTCGTTTAGACACTTTTTAGTGAATTATTGGAACTACTCTATCAATTCTTGAGTTCCAACGTATACCCTTGCGGGTTTTTACGTATAACCCTTCGAACCCTTTCCCGTCACTTGCTACCCGCACTTCGCTAATCTAACCTAACTTTCCGTTGCGTCCACAGCCGTTTTAAGGCGGGATATACGTTTTCGACGATCAAAGAATCGATTTCTTTTTTTTTTTTTCTTATTTAAGCCCTTAGGCCACAGTAACGGGTATAAAATCATGTGCGAATTTAACAATTTTTCCTTCGTATGAAAAAGTGATTCACTCATAAAATTAATTACACATCTATTTAGTATGAATATCAAGCCGTTAGAAAATATTTTTTTTTCGATGTACAAAATGGCCGACTACCAATATTTTCTTTACCTTTTTTTTTGGCGCTCCGCGGCGAGACATTTAGCAATAACAATTTTTGACCTAGAACAAAAAACAAAAATTCTCGTCAATCTACATTAGAATACTTAGAGAAGTACGTACGGAATTTTAAAAATATTGTTTTATTCAAAAGTTGTAGGTATTTGAACTTAAGGTGTTACCCCCACTTGTAGCGCAAAAAAGGCCTTTTTCATGAATTTTTTTAAAGAAAACTACAAAATTTTTTTAATCGATCAATATACCATCTTGAAGAACACATCTTGAAGAACTTTCAGTCATTTTTTTATTGAAAAATATTACATTGTTTAGTAGCAAATGGCCGTCAATGAAATAATGTTTTTATATACACGGTTTGCGGAGACCAACATTGCGGCGAAGTGGATCATCTGAAAAAAAAATGCGGATGGATTTAGTCAAATATAAGTATAAACTAGTCTTTAATCGAAGGATTTTAAAAAATATTCATTTTTCACAAAATGGCGCCGCACAGTCAAAGTTAATGGTTCGATTTTAACGAAAAAAACGGTCGTTTTTTGGCTATAAAACGGCCATTTTTTTTCGAAAAAAAAATCGAACGTTTAAAGACTACATTTTTATGTATTAAATAAGGCTGCAAAATTTCAAGAAGATCGTTCCATTAGTGTTCGAGTAATCTTGGTCACCGACTTCAGAAATGCCATTTTGAGAAAAACGCGTTTAAAGTTTCAATTTCAGTTTACACGAAGAACGGATTCTTCTCTTTCAACGCTCATATCTCAGTCAATTTTGTTCGGATCGACTTGAAATTTTCAGGACATATTTTCAGATACTTATACTTCAAAAAAATGCAATAAAAAACGATTTTATCAAAATCGCATGTGGGGCTAACCCCTTAAGAAATGAATTTTCAGTGAAACTATTCTACTATATTCGCTCATAAACTGCTCATAAAATGAAAAGTTTTCGATTAATCAGAAATTCTATACGTACTTGTCTGCGAAATGCAATTAGGAACATAACTTTTAAATTTGAAGTAAATCGAGTGAAAATTGTTGAAGTTATTTGTCACGCCAATTGGAAAAAAGCTGTTTCGAGAAGTTTCGAGTAGTCGGCCAATTTATACATCGAAAAAAAAAATATATTTTCTAACAGCTTGATATTCATACTAAATAGATGTGTAATTCATTTTTGGAGGGAATCACTTTTTCATACGAAGAAAAATTGTTAAATTCGCACAAGATTTTATACCCGTTACTGTGGCCTAAAGTCTTAAGGTAGAACAGGCGCGCATTCTTGATTTCTATAGATTTTGCTGAAATTTCAACCAGACATATCATTATGCATGGTCGAGTGAATAAGTTTCAGGACATTCGACTATTTAGACTGGGAGATAATGGGTTTTGGAATTGCAACTTTTAACACTGCCTAACATTGAAATGTAGGCAGAATAATTTTTCGTAAAAAATATTTGTCCCCTAAAATAAGAAGACATATGGCAACACCGCATCGTTCCACGTGTCCAATGCCATAAGTTTGCGCGGCATATTTAAAATAATACTGCAACACAAATTTTCATTTGTAAGTCATTTCTAATCGAACAAACTTTTCAATTAGTTATGAATTAACTAACACTTTTATTTGTTTATGAAGATAACATAAACAACATAACATATTAATATTTGTAATGCAAATATTTTTCTTTTATGAGAAGAGTTTTTATCTTCAGAAACACGATGATTATTTATTTTTTCTCGAAATATTGAACAATACCATTCTGCGGTGTTGCTATATGTCTTCTTATTAAAGGGGACAAATATTTTTTACGGAGAATTATTCTGTCTTTACGGAATGTTTTTAGCAAAACTGCATAGTAAAGGCAATTCCACTTTTTTCACACTTTTTCCCTAACTAGTTTCCTATCCGAACATAATTTTTTTTCAACATTTATGAACACAATAGAATGGTATGACGAATTATGTGACTTGAGTTTCGCTCAACAAATATAATACTTATAATATATAATACCTTTGTACTTGATATATTATATATACTATATTATATATATATATATATAATATATCAAGTACAAATATATATATATATATATAATACCTTTGTACTTGAACAATGGTGGATTCACATGCAAGAAGAATTCAAGAGTATTCGTAATTTTTTTAAGATTTCGTAAAGCAATTCGACACGATGAAAACTGTATATGTAATGCGATATTACAGTGCGACCGGGCAATGCTAAATCATTCAATTTTGCCGTGAATTTTCGGCGTCTAATAATTATACAAATAACAATGATAACAATAAAAATGACAATAATAATGAGCATGAATTATTAGGAAATGGGTGAACAACATTAAAGTATACGAATAATAAATATGGACGTGTGAATAAATAAATATATAAACATATCACTCTTGCTGTTATTATTAGTACGATAACACTTGTATGATAATAATGAATTAGTATCGTTATTCATTATTGGTTATCGCATCAACGTGTTATTAAATTAAATGTAATATTACGATCAATATGGTATATTATTATTGTTAATAATGATATTAGTGAAATGTTATATATTCGCTGTTATTATTATTATTATTAAAAAAAAGGTATTTTTTCGTTTTATCACAAAGTAACTTTCACTGAAAAAAAATTGTCAAGCAAAAAGAAAACGATCGGATTAATCAGGCCAATTTCTCGAGAAATTCAATTTTATTTTTCGCCGATAATTGCGAGTGCATACCTCTGTTTGTCCAATTACGGAAGTGCCCCGAAGTATACATGTGTGTGTCGGTTTTTTCGTCGTTTTGCTCCTTTCTCGTTCGCGAACGTCGTACGAAGTTTCCAATTACGGAGCAATTACATTCGAGTGTCGGTGCGTGTGTGACTGACTTTTTAAATATTGATTGCAGAGGATGTCGAGAGTATGACCGGTGAGATAGAGAATGGAGATTTGGCAGTTCGAGACGTTGCAGACCTTCTCCAGCCACAGTACGCAATTATCACCGGTAAGACAATTTTTCCACCGCAAATACGCACTTTTTTCTTCGTTAGAAAACAAAAATTGTTTGTTGTTCGTGTGTTTCGTTTTTACATCGTTTTTTTTTTTCCTTAATGCAATAATTTGTGCATTAAAAAACAAGTCGATTCATTTAAACGAAAGAAAATATTGGATTTGTTATTGTTGATCAATTTGCAAATATATTTTCGATCGAACTCTACGGATTTGTTGATTTCATTCTACACGCGCGCTTATGAAACGTTTATATCCAATCAACGAATTTATTTATTCCCAAGATATGTTTTCGTTGGGCTTCGAAAAGTATCTCGGAATTAGCTTATAACAATATAGCTATATAGCTATAACTATATATATATAGCTATAATATAGATATAAACTAACAATATTTACCGCACAAAAGTGGCCCCGTCTCATTGCGTTCCTTTCGCGGGGCCGCCTTGCCCTATATTGTCCATCTGCTAATTTTTCAAAGCGGTTTATGTATGCGCACAAATCCTTCCAGGGCTCCCGAGTCAAAATTTTCGACCTGCAAAACGAAGGCTTCCTTTCCCGAGCGAAAATCGGCAATAGCAGATTATCGGGGATCTAAAGGAGGGTACAGTGATTGGAAACACTATGCGTTAGGGCCTCCGTTGAACCTTCGGTATGGCAGAAAGTAGACTTTTTGACTCAAAGGAGGTCAATGAGGTCCACAACTCAACCTACGGAACCTTAGATGGGCCTACGTTGAGCGCTCCCGCCGAACCTACTGGCTCTGTTTTCGACCTACTGTACACTACCAATATAAATCTTTATTTTTTACTTACAATGTACACTGTACGTCTACGTGTACTATATGCATAAAATATTTGATAAATCCAAAATAAAATGAATCTCTCAATTCAGAGTTTTACCACAACGATTTTTCATCGTAATTCATCATTCCCTAGCCTATTGATATGATTTTGTTCGAAGAAAATATTTCACCTACCTATATGAGATTCGAACCAAGTACCTTCCTATTCATAGCTACGCACGTTGCCCCTATGCTACCGAGTGCTTATAACATTTTAGTCGCAGATATGGGATAGGAGACCAAATAAATACCTATAATTGTTTGTTGTATCACATGATCTATATCAATTAGTTAATATCATTGTGATAGATAGAGAGTTTTATCGGATAACATCCTATACATTTTTCAAATATAACCTATATATATATGTATATTATTTCTCTCTCCAACCTTTCTACCCCCATGCCCCTTTGACATAAGTATTCCAACAAAGACAGACCATTAGTTGAATCAAATTAAAAAAAAATGGTTTGCTCTACAAAAATTGTATTTAATTTAAATTTTAAAAAATTACTAGATCCATTTAGTGAATTCAACTAAATTGTTTTTTGAACAGATCTAACGAAATCACAAATGGATGGAAATCAAATGAAAATCTAACTATTAGACGAAATGAATATTCAACTGTTAGACGTTATTAAATTTTGATTTGAATGAATCAATCATTTGAATATATTGAAATAAATAATTATAATAATGAAATGCAATAGGAAAAATTTAGTTCTACGGAGAACCTAGTTAAATAAAAGAAAATCAAATAGACGCGATCAGTTAAAATAAATAGCGTTTTTCTGTCAGTGTAGGCGCACTGTAAACGCTCTGGACCCTCCATCTATAGATAGAGGCTCCAGGGGTTTATCTATATCGTCCATAAACGTTAGGGTATTATTATTAATACGCTAACGTTTTATATAGAAATCAACATCATATCTTATTTAGATATACACTGCCAGCCAAAAGTTTTCGGACACTTCACATAATTGCAAAACTGGTGAGCACTGGATAATTGCCAAATAATGTTAGAGTAATATACAATAAAGTATGAAATAAATAATTTAGTATTTTACGAACATACTATAGAGCTCTATGTAATTAATTATTCTAACATAATTTTGCAATTATCCAAAGTGATTGAAACTTTTGCAATTATCTGAAGTGTCCGAAATTTTTTACCAGTAACGTATATTCGAATATATTAATGCAAACACATATTTCAAGTACAATATATGTATATATAGTATTATATAATATAAACTGCCGCTCAAAAGTTTGGATACACCAGTCGATATTTCTTGCCGCACTAAAAGTTACATAGCTACGTAAAAAAAAAAATAACCAAATTTACCGAACGGCGCTTTGGAGGGAACAAATCCAGCTTTATTTTGCTTTTTTGAAATATTTTTTTTATGCATTTTTTTTGACCCAGTACGCATTTTTGTACGTGACTGTTTTTCGGCTTTTTTTCGACCATCGAAAATTGAGAATTGTGGGAAATTTTTTTGTCATGTATATCCATGGTAAACTTGAACGAGGTAGCAGGAGCTCCATTTTCATTTTTTGAAAAGTTTCGTACAATTCTTTTTCGCAAAGGTATTTCATTTTTGGCTAAAAAAAGACATTCTGGCAAATTCAATGTAACTCAAGAATTATAGGGTTTAAGAGGAAATATCAAAGATGTAAAAAAGCAGCGTAAGTTTATACTGGATAGCCTGGAATTTTTGAAGAATTTTCCTGTGAGATTTTTTTCTCGCCGGAAAACTTGTGACGTCCATAAATTCGATGGAACTGGAGTAAGACTGCATATGCGAACATTCTTCTATGAATAACCTATAAAATGATAATAAACCGATATTGAGAAAATTAGATTGTTTTCGCATATTAATATTACACTAATAATTTGATAAGGTGACGATGTATTTTTATTAATTGTGAAGTATTTATTCGTCATCTGATAACGCATATTTACCTGTGCCATTCTTCGGGGAATCAGGGAAATCGTATCTTTTTCGTCATCGAACGGGTTATCGATCAGGCCACAATGGAATGATGATGGAGGAGATATGGAATTTGGGCCGCAAGCAGGTTAGGTGGGGTCGAGGCAACGGATTTGAGATCGAAAGCAGGGTAAGAAGGCCTGTGCTCTGCACGTTCACTGAATCTGGTGGTCGAAAGAAGGTTTGGGAGGTCTAATAGAGGCTACACTGGACCAAGGGGAGGTCTCTTCATCGCACTGAACTCGACAAATGGGGTTTGGTAGGTTCAACGAAGGCCGGCGGCTTGTGTATTACAAAAGAAATAGGTCCTGCGAGGGTTCAGAGGAGGCTAAAAATTTCGACTCGGGCTGCCCTGGTTGTAGTATATAGGAATCTATTTCTTTTTTGGTTTCATTCTCTTTGCGTTCTTGCTGTCCAGCTTCCTACCGTCTCCGCGATAACTCCGCTTATCTTTCTCCTCCCTACGGTACACCTGCACATATGCACCAATATTTCCTCCGTCTTTTTATATAACCTGCACGCCGTTTCCTTAAGGGCAGATGTACACCTAGGAGCCGGAAAAAATGTCATTTTTGTGAATTTTTTCAAGGAAAACTATTTGAAATTTCCGATTGGTTTTCCGAATTATATAAAAGTATATACATTCGGAAATATGTTTAATTTTCTTTATTTAAAAATATAAAAAATTTCCAAGGATATGGTATGATCCTTGGAGCGTCGTAAAAAAATTGGTACCCAAAATTTCTCGAAAACCAATGAACCGATTGCCTTGAGGTTGTCTGTGGTTATTCTATACACCATTATCTAGTACTTGTCATGGCCGATTTTGAAAATATCGATTTATGACAAAATGGCGGACGTTTGAACATAAATAGTGATTTTTGGGCCAAAAATTAGTTATTATTTTGCCTATAAAACAAAAACTAATTAACGGAAAAAAAATTATTTGACAATTACTAGATAATGGCGAATAGAATAACCACAAAAAACCTCAAGGCAATCAGTTAATTGGTTTTCGAGAAATTTTGGGTACCGATTTTTTTACGATGCTCCAAGGATCATATACTATCCTTGTATATTTTTGAAATTTTTGAATAAAGAAAATTAAACATATCTTATGAATAATTAAAACCGGCTCCCAGGTTCAAATAATTTTCCGGCTCCTAGGTGTATATCTGCCCTTGCGGTCGTTATGGGGCCAGGACGAAATGCTACGACCAAGCTGATAATTGTTCTGGAAGTACATAGCCCCTTTGCTGATCATGCTGTCCAGTTTGGGTACGATCTACAGTACAGTTTTTAGGGAAAAAATACCGGACACTCGAGGCATTTCGTGGGCTTATCACATTGCGCTTATGGAAACCGCCCAACTGATCTTCAGTACATTATTTGTATCTCCCAGATAGACAGTCATGATTATCACCCCGTGCATACAATTGACGAAGCAAATTTTACAGCATATTGACTGCTTGGCAAAGCCATGAACTCATTTAGTATCATGAATGTGCAAAACAACTTTGATCTCAATATGTCGTTTGCAAATGTATCGTACATTTAGAATATCCGCAAATTTTACGTCATATTGAAGTCATGTGTAGACATTTTGGCGTCTATTTACTATGGTAGCATTAATTGTTCTTATGAATTGTACTTAATATGAACTCAATTTCGTTTACGTTGATGAAGACATTTCATGACCTCATTCAGTATCATGAATTTGAGATACACAGTGACTTAAATTTGTCGTTTAAAAATGCATCATCCGCTGATCACAAGATGAATTCATATGACGGCAAATTTGAATTTTACAATAAATATTTGCAGATTGACGTCATATAGAAGTCATCCAATGACTTTTGTTGGTGAATTCACTGGCTTACCACTGGTAGAAAACATGCCATGCAAGCTATATTTTTACGTCTCAGCTTTCACCTTTTTTTAATTCCTTCTCCACGAAACCATCAACACAAACATGCACGATAGCGGCACTCTCATTTATCGACAAAACTCTATATTTGGTAAAACTCATTCCTAAAAGAAATGCTACCACGGAACTAAAAATTGGTACAGCTCGACTAATTATCGGACCACCCCTTCGCACCGTGAACGTGAGGGGATTCACAGCACCGTGGTAAAATGATTAATCTGTTTCATTGCGAATCAAGCACATAAAATATTAGGATTTGCAAACATTGCAATGTCGTAGACGACGCAAATGCTACCTACTTTATCCGCATTCGGTAATTATGCCCGGGGTCTTCAAGCCGATTAGTCGGGATAATTAGCGAGGAATATTATTTGTGCTTATTCTCTAAATTTGTAACAATTACTCAATATTAATTTGAGATCTATGCCCAGACGTCATAAGTTTCTAGAAATGGGTAGAAAGAGACAAATTACAGTGGATTTTTTGTTCAAACGTGAAAGAATTTTTCGAATATCGGAATATCGGAATATCGTTGGAGTTTTTTAAATGTCTTTCAGATTATAAACAGCAACAGTACATACTTTTCCTTTCCAGCAAAAGATTTTTTCACTCGGAACGATATTCATTGTTGACAGCTCGTCGGGCGGATTTTGAGGTTGTGAACGGAGCGCGATGTTTCTAACTTCGCGACACTTTTGCTAACCTGACAATGGGCGTTATCATGTACCACGATTTGGGACGTTACCGATTCGTCTTGTGTTAATTAACTAAGGCAAATTTATAGAAAACGATTATGCAAACGCAATGAAAACATTTAATGTAATCATCGCGTGTTAAAGATGCGTGCTTTTATAAATAGGTGAGGAATATTGTTCGAAAATATACGTTTAATATGACGATTACTTTATATCTAACAGTTGGCGGTTGTCTATTAATCACATGAGGCTCAAATAGGGGGGGGGGGTTTGGATAACATCACGATTGATCACACTGGGGGGGGGGGGGGGTGGGGGATGGCGGTAACATATCACGTATATTTTTTTTGCTAACTGCATGGACAATGCCATTTAAATATACTGAAAACATATATTACTTCGTTTTTCACAATAAAATACCGTACTCCCCTCTGTAGCTTGTGGCTGACATGTTTTAACAAAAAAAAGTAGACGCGATGTTGCAGGCGGAGGGGAGGGGGTACCCTAGAACCTCACCACATATCACCATGGGGGAGGCGGACCTCAAAAAGTGGCCTAAAAAACCTCAGGTGATTAATGGGCGACCCCTTGGTAACAATGAATCGGCCCCATGCATGAGCATAGGATGCTCCCCTCTTTCTTCACCCCCGACGCAACGGCTAGACCCCATAATAGCCTTAAATCAATTTTCTTTCTCCCTGCCTACAACCCCCACACTTCAAGCTGGCCCATGTTTCTTTCATTTTCTATTCCCACCCAGTCTCGCTGTATTTCTTGTTCCTTCCTTTTCGGTATCGCTCCAATCATACTTTTTCTTTGCTTCACCGTCATTGCCATCCCTTATTACCTCCCAGATGCGATCTTCCCCCGCCTCCTCTACCGCCATTTGAACTTACCCCTCACATTTGGTCAACACAGCCTTTATTTCTCGCCGTGCATCCTCCCTTAAGATAAAGTATTCGCCATCTGGTGTTGTTCGTTCTCAAGACTTCGTACGCATATCTCCCTGCTCTTTCGGAAGCTTTAATACCTATTCCCGTAATATTTGCTTATCGTCTCCATATCTACGCACATGTTCCTCCCTAGCCCTAGAATCCTTTGCATATATCTCGCCTGCAGCTTTTCCAGCCTCTTACGACTTTTCCACCCCCAAATTTCTACTCCGTATGATAGACCGCACGTTAGTAGTGCCTCCATCAACTGGATGCTTCGGTTCAACCTATCTACTCTCACCCTCTTACAAAGGCCCCATACCATGTTCATTGCTTTTACTATTTTTCCCTCCACAACCCGCAGATGCTTTTCGTACGTATTGCTCCAAGACAGCTACACCCCTACGTATTTATACTCCTTCACTATCTCTAGTTTTCTTGCAGCCTCTTTCCATTTTCGTTCTCCTTCCCTTCCGAAAAGCATAGCTTTCGTTTTTTAATCGTTAATTCATTTTTTTGGCGTATCTTTCCTACTCCCGGAGCAGCTCCTCTCAAACCTTCCGCGTCATATCGTAGTAATACGAAATGCGAACTTTAATTCGTAAATTTTTGTCCCCTCTATAAATGTGCCTTCCACCTCTTTTCGCTCCCTGTCCTCCGCTAAGTCATGCATGAAGGTGCTGAAAAGCATTGGGCTGGATGGGCATCCTTGCTGCACTCTTCTATTGAATTTATTTATATTTTTATTGTTTGCACACCGGTTCGCTGCACTCTTCTATCGGATGCAAATTTTGTCGTCATTTCTGCCTTCGTAATTATCGCATTCGCCGTTACTTGAAATATTCTACCGATCATGTTTAATAGCCGTCCGTTTATTCCTAACTTCTGGAGCTTCCCTATCATTCAATAGAGAAAAGTCTGTTGACCGTATCGAAGGCTGCACGGAAGTCAACGAACGCTGCGAAGAGCTCCCCACTCTTGTACTTTAGCCGGTTAAGGGGCCTTCTCACTTTAGGCGCTAAAAAGGCTATTTTCATGCATTTTTTTGATAGGTTTATATTATAGATATTGATATAAAAGTTGTTACACTCAATAAATACTCTTTCGAAATATATTTAAAAAAAAATTATTCATTCAAGTCACTATTTATAGACGAAAATGTTACTTAAAAAAATGTCCTGAAAAATTGTAGGTCTGGGCTGTTGATGAAATCTTCGAGATGGATCATCCGAAACAAAAAAATGAAACGGTTTTAGATTCAGTATGTTAATGGCTATAGCGCATATCACACGATTTTTTATATTCGCAAAAACCATAAAATGGCGGACATTTTCCGAAAGAAGGAAAAGTAAATAAGAAAATTTAAGAAAATCGTTGATACGCGCTATAGTTGTAGTTATAAAGAATATGTGGTTAAAATTTCATAAGGATAGGTTCAGTAGTTTTTAAGATTTAATCAACAAGCCGTCGAAAAACGTTGTGACGATAAAAACGCGTTTAAAGTTTGTTTGGGTTAGATAAATACACAAAAATATGTTTAATTAGATTTCGAAAGTGTATTTATTAAGTGTAACAACTTTCAAATCAATATCTATAATATAAACCTTTTAAAAATGCAGGAAAACAGCCTTTTTTAGCGTCTCGAGTGAGAAGACCCCTTAAGGCATTATGCACTTCTGCATGGTCGGAAAACAAGGTATTTTTAAAATAAAAATACTAATAAAGCAATCAAAATGAGATTAGAAGCGTTTACCATACATGTCTGTAGGTACTCAAATCAATTCTTTATTTTCCAAAATGATTTAAAATCACGGCCTAACGGCCGGTGGACAAAAAGCACCTTTTTTAAGGCCCTCCACGGGCGGACTTGTTGGAGACGCACCTAGAACAATTATTTTTTTTCGTATTCTATACGAGGTTTGCTAGCGAAGTACACACTATTATTACAAAATATTGATATTTCCCAATTTGGCACCTGTGAGAAAAAAATGCTGCATTTCCGACTATAAACGGCTTTAATTTTTTAATAAAAACTATACTTGTGAAAGGATCGTAAACATCGTGTGTACCTCGGTAGAAAACCTATCTGACCTGAGACGCTACAGTTGAAACCGGAAGTCAATTGTTGAAAATTGTATAAGGTACGAGTCGGCCCGATTTCGAAAACATAATTTCAAGAAAAACGCGTTTAAAGTATACCCATACTGTTCTTGGGATCTTTATACATATTAACCAATATCATTCTTGGGATGATTATATATCATTCCAGTCAATAGAGAAAGAAGACGAAAATTTTTGTTCAAGGTATACAAGGCCTTAATCGCCGTATTTATCACAAATAAGTGATCTCGCGTCCCTCTCTCTCCCGTGAAAGAATTCACCCAGGGTTTTGACTAGGCCCCTATTATTTTTCCCTTACTTTGCAAGGGTCCGAACATGGCACCCGACCAGGTCCCTTGGAGGCCGGTCACACTTTGTGGACGAGGGCCTAAAGAGGCTTATGAATCAGGGCCCGACTGGTTGCCTCAACAGAACCCGATCGAAGCCATGAAGCAATCCTATTTCTGCCCTATTATTATCAGCTTTATCAGTAGATACATATCAAGCGAGATTGGTAAGCAGTATCTCGAAAATGGAGAAGTAATTGTAAAAAATTGTGTTTTTAATCACTCCACATTTATTGGTACGAGAGCGCCCGATAACGTTGTGCTTTTGCGCAATGGATACGTCGCGGAGATTAACAAAATTTTCGGACGTAACGAGTCTGAAGAATGTTTGTACATTGACGCAGGAGTGTGGAAAAAAACAAATGTATTCATGTACCCAACAAACTCATCTAAAGTTTACGAATGGCGAATTATCTAAAAAAATTAGGTGAATGTTGTTTATCCCGGCACGAGCATTGAACGGAAATTTGTTCAATTAAAAATGTCGAAGCAACCAAATGGTGCTGCACGTACATACGTGCTGTCATTCCTGCACGCTTGAATTATTTATAAAAAAAACTATTTTTGTATTGCGAAATTTATTTTTCAAATATTCTGAATGTTTATAGAATACAAATTATTTATAGTAAAATTCCACGTGTATGTTTATTTAAAGTGACCTGACCCAGTGTTTTATCGATACCTTAAACTTTAAATACATCATATCTATGGAAGTAAGTCTAAAAACGAGAAATTCTTGAAAACAACTTTGAAAATATCTTGTAAGTATGCCCTGTAACAACCACTGCCCTGATGAATCCCGTCTGGGCCCTTTATCATTTTCCTCGCTACGACCTTTTTTGAATAAATTGCCCAACCCTGTTATTTTCCTGTCGGGGCCTAGTCCGATTGTGTTGTGGAAAGCCCTAGTAGGGAATCCATATTCAAACCCTCATGGGCCGTGAATTTATTTATGGCTGCCCTCCTAATTTCTTTCACGGGGGCGCGCAGAAATTTCTTAGAGTTAGCCTGATCAGGATCAGGCCCCGATCGGGGTGTGATACGGGTAACGCCTATTACGGACACTTTGATCCGGCGCCGATCGGGCCGGAAGTATTTAGGCCCTAAATTAGGCAATACTATAATGGCCCTACTAAGGTCGTCCCTGATAAGATCCTACTAAGGCTTTCCCCGATAGGTCCCTACCAAGGCTTGCCATGATAAGCCCTACTGAGGCTTTCCATGATCGGGCCTTACTAAGGCTTTCCCCAATAAGGCCCTACTGAGGCTCCCCCTGATAAGGCCCAATGCAGGCTTTTCCAGGTGAGGCCCTACTAAGGCTTTCCCTGATGAGGTCATACATAGGCTTGCCCCATAACTCAACAGTTGATAAATGCACATAACCTCTTATTTTTCCCCCTGCCTCAACAGTTGATAAATGCACATAACCTCTTATTTTTCACGCGGAAACTTCCATTCGACAGCATCGTAGCTTCGCAGTTTCGATGTATTCCTGAATTCTATAAAAAAAAGGTGTTGTGGACTGTCACGACGAAAAATGTTATGAAGCTCGGATGCGTGTTAGAAGATTTCGGCAGCTTTGAGAGACCAAGACACACACACACACACACACACACACACACACACACACACACACACACAATGTTGAGTTCGAAAAATCTATAGCATGTTATTCGATAAAACTTTCTAATTATCACAATGTTATTAACTAGTTGATATACTTTATGTGATACAACAAACAATTATAGGAATTAATTTGGTCTGTTATGCCATGTCTGCGATCAAGATGTTACAAGCACTCGGTAGCATAGGGGCAGCATGCCTAGGTATAGGTAGGTAGGTACCAGGTTCCGTTCCATATAGGCGCAATATTTTCTTCGAGCAAAAGCATTTCAGCAGGCCAGGGAATGACGAATTGTGATACAAAATCGTCGTGGTAGAACTCTAAATTGAGTGTTTCATTTCATTATGGATTTTTGCAATATTTCATGCATATAGGATACTTGGATTTACAGTGTATATTGTAAGCAAATAAAGATTTATTCGAATCGAATCTTTATTTATTCAATTTGAATATATACAATATTCAAAAAAAAATAGCTGAAACAAATAAGATCGTAGTAAGCTGTGAGACAAGGAAAAAATTGATTTAAAAAGGTTCCATTTAAGTTTAATTTTTTTTTTGGCCGTGCAGGCTATCAGATAGGGGCAAAACCGGAAAACAGGTCAGGCCCATATGTGACACAATGTTACATTTCCTAGTAGGCACCTTTCAGGCTGCCTTATTAGTGCTCTACCAGGGCAGTCAGGCAACCTGAACGGGGCCTGATTTGGGTCCCATCAAAATTTCTACGCAGGATATTGCACAAACTATCATTTCGCGATAACAATTGAAATAATGACCGGGACGAACCTGGAAATACAACGAAAAGCTTTTTGCGTGTAAAAATGTGGTGGGAAATTTAACAATTTTGATTTTTTATTTCAAACCACGAAAAAACCATATTCTATTAACAAATAACACAGAAAAATGTTTCAAAAGTTCGTGCTCTTACCTGCTCGATTCAAATACATAAGAAAAAATTTTAAACCGCTATTAACAATATTTTTACTTTTTAACTGAGACAGTCAAACTTAGAAAGCCGCGTACAGCCGACGTACAGCGTACAACGATACTTGCAGCGATAGTAAAGTTCCGACTGAAACTATGACGCGGGTGCAATCGATGAGAGACGGGGAAGGGCTGCCTATTGTTCTCCAGTCATTTGACAATAATAATAACCTTTTTTTTTAAACCTGCGTCAAATTTTTGAAAATGGTTTATGACCGGCTGGATCGTCAGAATACCCGTATGTGCAACTTTCAGCAGCTGTAGCTCATTCAATTTTTGGAATAAAAATATTTTTGGGAAATGCAAGTTTTTGATCCACCTAGGTAGATGGAGTAATGGCTTTCCATATCTCTTCCATATTTTTGCTTTATACTATCGCTTTGATTTTGTCCTCCCAGTGCGGGTCTTTTTATTTTTTCCTAGCCTTATTAAATTCTCTTCTCGCCTCCTTTGGCTTAACTTTTTTTCCGTTCCCTGTGTTCTTAGGTACCGTTTCTTAACGCTGTCCATACTATTTTTCGGTTTGACCTTAATACTTTACTCAACTTCTCTCAGCCTTTTTTCTTACTCGGCGATCTACCCAAATTTGTTTGTTATTTCCTTTTTGCAATTCATTTAAATATTATCCAATCAATTTTCGTCAATGTCCAAAAATAATAAGTTTATTACTTTGTTTGTCAATTTCTCCATTCATTCGATATATTATACGAACAATCGATACGCAAATTGATCAAACCAAATTTTCAAATTGATTTTCTGTCAACTTTGACAAACCCTACGAACTATCAATTTCGCCTGGTCCCGTTAAACGTTTCATTTGTAAAAAAAAACTTTATTCGTTGAATTTCTCACGGTATAAATTATACTACGATTAGGTGCTTTCTTAAAACCCGAAGTTTAGTTTTTTGTTACATTTAGTTAGTAATATGTATTTATCGATTCATTTATCGCCTCATCGTCGTTTTATCTGTACGATCACATTTTTTTTTGTTACACACGTATTCTTGTCATTGAATCGTATGTATTCGTCGCTTTGTTATTGTTTAGTCTTCGTTTATTTCGTAGATAACCGAAAATAAATTCAATCGAGGGACATTTCCATATAATAATTCTCAAAGTTCTTAAAATTGAAGTGTGGGATGACGAGCGAGGAAGACAAACAATAATAATAATAATAATAATAATAAGTAATAAATAATAATAAATAATTTTAACTATTATTATTACATTTATTTATGATACAAATATAATAAAATTACATATATATACATATATATATATATATATATATATATATATATATATATATGCGTGGGCATATAAAAACACACGAATATAAAATTCCGTTAAAACCGGTTTCCCCACTCACGGCCCTAGCAAGAATCCCGATAATCGTTTTTGTGGTCCTCTTTACCCGTGCCCCGATTATTTTTCGGCATTTGTCACTTTGTGACTTTAGGCATCATAAAAAAATCCGATTCTGTCATTACACATGGAAATTTTGATTCACGCGATCGAATTGAATAAAAATAATTTTTAAATGAGAAAGAAAATGAAATAAAAACGGTCGTAGAATGTACTCGAGGGTCATATTACGGTGCGTAAAATGTTCGTCGCCTCAGGCCCATTAATCGGCTCCGACCGCGCGCCCTACATTCGGGGCGTTCCAATGACCCTTTAACTACCCACGTACGTTCAGTTTTTTAATTTTCATTCTCGTTAAAAAGATCGCGACGTAATTATAGTCGGGGTTTCTCTTCGAATGTCAATTTAAATCGTATTTTTTTTCAATCACGTTGAACCTCTTTCGAATAGGATTGGATCGAGAATGTGCATTGGATAATGCACTTTGAAAATCTTTTTTACTTTTTACACTTTAAAAATACAATTTTTTTTTTTCGAAATTTGTTTTCTTCCTTTATCGAGTAATCTTCTTGCGAAAATGTCTTTTTTGGAAAAAAAATGCGTTATCCTGATTGTTAGTCTTATTTTTACAATTTTAACTTTGTTTTTTTTTCGAAGAATTCCTTTTTTTTGCGATCGAAAAGAAATGGCGAGTCTCGTCCAATGAAATTCGAGTGTTTTGTTCAGATGTATTAAAAATTCTTCCGAAAATTATTTTTATTTATTCTTCTTTGTTTCGTAATTTTCTGTTAATTGCGCAAAAAAGTACCGTGTACAGTTCGATGCTCCTTTCTTGTTCAAATGTTTTCCTCCAATTGGAGCAATTCATCGAGTATTATTCTCCCGAATTTATCGAGTTAAAACCAAGCTCTTTTTTTTCTTCTCGTTCAATCGTCGCGTCGTAACTTTAACGATATCGACGAGACTCACGATCTAGTAATTTCTCGTTAAAACGCAGGTGGTAAAACCCGAGAAGGCTGTCCGATCATAACGTTTCCCGACAATGGCAATTTTCACAATGTTACCGACTTGGATTATCAACGTCTCATGCTGTATCTCACCTCTGTGCCGACGTGAGTAAATCCCAATATTCCAAACGTTTTGTCGCTGACGCAGCGAGGCGATCGGTATGGAATGAGAATTTATTCGAGAATTAATTTCTACATGCGCATTTCTTTGTTGTTGTCAGTATCATTACAGTCGTTTTTCTCGCTTTCATCGATAGTATTATAATTATTCGTCTTGTTGCTATTATTTTTATTATTCATTTATTTTATTCAATGACTTATAATAATATATGATAATAATATTTGCTCTACAGATTTTCAATACTTTGTTTATAATTATTGTGACTGTTGTCGTAATTGTTATTATTATTGTTTATATTTTTATTTATAATAATTCCAGCCACTTGTGGAATTTTTAACTCATTATTGGTGACCTCTTTTTGAAAATCTTATTACGACAAAATTAAACCTGTAGAGGATTTTGATTTTTCAAATAATTATCATTACCGTTTTTCGTCTTATTTATTTATTGTTATCATTATTACTGTTGATATGCTCCCTGTTGTAAATTGCAGTTTGCAAGAAGCCGATTTGGGATTCCATTTGATAATCGATCGGAGAACGGACAAGTGGAATTCCGTAAAAACTGTTCTTCTCAAAATATCGGTGAGAAGATATTTTGATTTTTGATAACGATTTGACGTGGGAAATCTTATTTAAATATGAAACTCGTGAGGATATATGCACACATGCACTAGGGTGGCACAAATACGAGCTGTACTTTTTCCCTTTTCATCACCATCAAATTATCTTCACCCAGTTCGCGGCTGCAAAAAACAGATTTTTTTGTGATTTTTTTTTTTTGAGAGACGGGTGCAGGTTTTTCACGTTTTTTTTCATAGTAAAGGGGTAATTTCGAGCATGTTTGACAATTTTTTTATTGGGAAATATTTATAACCGACGAGATATGGCAAATTGCACGGACCGCTGTGCAAAAGAAGGTTCTTCGCTGTGACCACTCCTGCTCGGGAACAAATCACCTGAGATTAAAAAACCAAATGAATTTAGTTTTTGTACCGTATTATGTAGTCTTCAATCGAAGGATTCAATAAAATAACGATTTTTGAAAAAACGGTCGCTGTTTTTGCAATGAGTGTTTGAAAAACACTCATTGATTGTATGTATCGAAAATGGATTGCATTGGAAAAGAAAATGTTAATTTATCACGTGTAAATCAAATGGAGAATAAAAAAAATCTCATGAGTCCGTTAGGATTAGCCTACAGGCTGCTCCTTTCATGAGCTTCTTTGTTTCATTATCGAGTAAATATTTCAAGGGGAAATTTTCAAGGGAAGAAGCCCGAATCGGGAAGATTTTTTTTTTTGGGCCGGTCTAATGTATATATACATATATATATATATATATATATATATATATATATATATATATATATATACAGTGACGTTTATATCGCAGGCATTCTTTCCCGGCTTGGTGCACGTGGCGTACGTGCTTCGACCGCTCGGCTTCTTGCAGAAAGCGATCTCGGAAGTCTCGAACAAGCTTTTTCGCGAGGACTTTAAATTTCGCGTTATCGTCCTGGCAAACGTCACGGAACTGTACGATTTCATCGAGAAAGATCAGCTGACCGAGCAGCTCGGCGGCGATCTGCCGTACTGTCATCCAACCTGGATACAAAATCGAATCGTAAGTGGTGACCGTCCTTCTTCTCGATATGCTTCGATATATTTCGTACATTTTTTGTTTAAGTATATTACTTTTATTTAATTCATTATTTTTTCGTGTTTTTTTTTAAATTTTTATCTTATTATTTTCATTATATATATATATATATAATGAAAATAATAAGATAAAAATTTAAAAAAATAATGAATTAAATAAAAGTAATATACTTAAACAAAAAATTATATATAAAAATATACACTAGGCGCAAAAATTGAAGGATGAAGAAAAAACGCGAAATTTCACCTTAGCTGTAATCTGACCACAAGTGTTCGTAGAGTAACGAAAATAAGCGAATCAACGCTTGGAGTCTCTAGGTTCGAGTCCCAGTATATAAAATGCTGATCAGTGGACCGTTTCGGAGAAATTATAAGAAAATCAGAGGACAATAAGATTCCACATTTTTGCTCGAGTCTCGAAAGGTCCACGGACCTAAATAAATTTTCTCTGGGAATGCCATCTCGAAACTTTTTTAGGTTCATTCTTCCCCTCTTATATGAGTTATTGCTGTCCTCTGTACGATGATTCGTCTTCTAGTTATCGATTGTCAAAACCGAAAAGACACTTTTGACTTTGTTGACTCATAACTCGTGTACTAATAATAATCGTACTGAAAATTAAAGCATGGTTATGGTAACTTCAAAGTTTCCTCTATACGTTCTTTGCATTGTTTTTGTTTGTGATGTTTTTCTTCAAATTTGAGACACTCGCTTCGAAATATGCCAAAGTATGGTGTTTTTGCGATTTTTTGACATAACCTATGATCACTTTGCAAATAATCGATAGATTGAGTGTCTTTTCGGTTTTTTAACCTCAAACTTTCTTGAATAATCGCTCGAGGCTTCAAACCGCTGCGATTTTTCTTTCATTGTGATCCGAACGGTTGCAATCGTCACTTTAGTGATGCGTCGATTGAAGGATCAATTTTTCCTTTATCATTCATTTTGAAAACCATACATTTTTTCCTGTCGTATCCAATAGTTTTCGGTCAAGAAAATGTTTATCATTAAAAAGAAAAACATATATATCAAGGCCTTGATCACGGGATACACGATTTGAAACTCGAGTAATGTAGGGTGAAAAAAAACGAACGTTCGCAATATCCATAAAAATGTCCAATTCAATACTTACAAGGAACATCCCTCATCCCTCCGATGTTGTTGAAATTTAGATATGTCACAAAACACCGAAAAGTAAGCGATACGTATTTTTTTTCATCGGCGTAAAAACGTTTTTAAGGGGTGAAACTACCCTTCGAAAAAAGCCATCTCTTGGGGTAATATAGCAATTTCACACACGAGTCCACGGATTTTAATGAAACAAAAACGAAAATTCTTTCGATCCGAAGCAATGAAAAATCCGCTATAGTGACATTGCAAAAAAAAAATTAAGGGGTCAACCACCCCTATATTTGCTTTTTTTTCACTCCACACGGCGTAATATTGCGTGGAAATCGACAAAATGGGGTTTATTTCAAAGAGGGGAAAAAACAAAGCCGATTTTGTTGATTACCATGCAATACTTCGCCGTGCGGAGTGAAAAAAAGCAAATATAGGCGTGGTTCACCCCTTAATTTTTTTTTCTCGCAATGTCACTATCGTGGTTTTTCCATTGCTTCGGACTAGAAGAATTCTCGTTTTTGTTTCATTAAAATCGGTGGACTCCTTGTGTGTGAAACTGCTATATTACCCCTAGAGATGCCGTTTTTGTCGAGGGGTGGTTTCACCCCTCAAAACCGTTTTTCCGCCGATAAAAAAAAATACGTATCGCTTACTTTTCGGTGCTTCATAACATATCCAAATTTCAACAAAATCGGTAGACTCCTTGTGTGTGAAACTGCTATATTACCCCTAGAGATGCCGCTTTTGTCGAGGGGTGGTTTCACCCCTCAAAACCGTTTTTCCGCCGATAAAAAAAAATACGTATCGCTTACTTTTCGGTGCTTCATAACATATCCAAATTTCAACAAAATCGGTGGACTCCTTGTGTGTGAAACTGCTATATTACCCCTAGAGATGCCGTTTTTGTCGAGGGGTGGTTTCACCCCTTAAAACCGTTTTTCCGCCGATAAAAAAAAATACGTATCGCTTACTTTTCGGTGCTTCATAACATATCCAAATTTCAACAAAATCGAAGGGTGTCACCTGAGGTATGTTCCTTGTTAGTGATTTATTATATTATTTCTCTGCGTTTTTGTTTTCTCTCCATCTCTTTTTTTTCACCTGTCTCGTTGCTTTCTCTTCTTTTATTTTCGGGCGCTTCGTCCGACATAGAGCTTGGAGAAATTCTCGTCCATGACCCAGGAGGTGTCCCTTGCCCTGGACTCGTTCACGCGCCGTCTCGCCGAGATCGAATTCCCGAACAGCGCGGTCGCGACTACGACGCTGCTCGGCCAACAGCAGGCCGAGTACAACGAGCTCAAGGAGGAGATTCTGAGCGCGGCGAGACACGGCGAGGCACTGCTCGACAGCGTTAGACAATTGACCGGCAAAGGGACCGCCGATCGCCTCGGAAATGTCGCTGCTGTCGAGAGGTGTGCAAATAATATTAAGGCGTTACCCCCACTTGTAGCGCAAAAAAAAGGCCTTTTTCATGAATTTTTTTTAAAGAAAACTACAAAACTTTTTTAATCGATCAATATACCATCTCAAAGAACACATCTTGCAGAACTTTCAGTAATTTTTTTATTGAAAAATATTATATTGTTTAGTGGCAAATGGCCGTCAATGAAATAATGTTTTTATATACACGGTTTGCGGTGACCAACATTGCGGCGAAGTGGATCATCTGAAAAAAAAATGCGGATGGATTTAGTCAAATATAAGTATAAACTAGTCTTTAATCGAAGAATTTTAAAAAATATTCATTTTTCACAAAATGGCGGACAGTCAAAGTTAATGGTTCGATTTTAACGAAAAAAACGGCCGTTTTTTGGCTATAAAACGGCCATTTTTTTTTCGAAAAAAAAATCGAACGATTAAAGACTACATTTTTATGTATTAAATAAGGCTGCAAAATTTCAAGAAGATCGGTTCATTAGTGTTCGAGTAATCTTGGTCACCGACTTCAGAAATGCCATTTTGAGAAAAACGCGTTTAAAGTTTCAATTTCAGTTTACACGAAGAACGGATTCTTCTGTTTCAACGCTCATATCTCAGTCAATTTTGTTCGGATCGACTTGAAATTTTCAGGACATATTCTCAGATACTTATACTTCGAAAAAATGCAATGAAAAAAACTATTTTTTTCAAAATCGCAAGTGGGGGTAACCCCTTAAACAAAATAAAAATGAACGCTAGTAACGAAGAAATTTTTTGAGCGACGATGACGTTCGATTGCATAGAAAAATCTTTTTTTTTGTTTTACTTCTATATTATCTCTTTTTTTTGTTAGCCGGAAGGATTATTCGTTTTTTTGACGATTTTTTTTTGCGACCGAATTTTCGTTTGTTTTTACAACCCTCTTTTCGTTTTGTTCGAACCATTTATTGTTTGGTTTCTAAGACCGATTTCTTGGGTTTGTTCGAACGTCCTTTTGCGGTTCGTGCAGCCGATTTTTCGTATTTTTCAACGATTTTTTTGAAAATTCCGCAGCCGATTTCTTCGTTCGTACAAGTTACAATTTATGCCAACAGCCAAATATACTTTTATCTTTGTTCAAACGATTTCGTGGTTATTTTCGTCAATTTCGGCAATCGATTTTCATTTAAACGATTTTTTGAAAATTCTGCAAACGATTTTTTTCGTTCGTACAAGTTATCATTATTTTACCAGCCAAATATACTCTTTTCTTTGTTCGAACGATTTTTTTTGTTTTCTACAAACGATTTTGTGGGTTTTTTTTCAATTTCTACCATCGATTTTTTTTAAACCGATTTTTTCAATTTTCTCAACCGATCTTTTTCTCTTCGTAATCAACGCCGTTTCGTTCGTTTGAACGATTTTATCGTTCCGACAACCGATTTTTTGGTTCGTCAAAACGATCTTTTTCGTTCGTGCAATCGGTTATTTTTCGTTTGATCGAAAGATTTATTTTTATTTAAAAATTTTTTTAGATATATGTACTTAGATATATATATATATATATATATACATATATATATTTGGATAGATATAATATACTTTTTTCTTTCATCGAACAATTTGTTTTTTTTCTTCATTGCACAACCGATTGTCCGTTTGTGTTTGTTCAGACTGCTCGTTCAGCTCGAGGAAACCGAGCGCACGTTCGATCTCTTCTGGTCGCATCACAGCTCGCGTCTGAGGCACTGCCTCGCCCTCCGACAATTCGAGCAAGACTTCAGGGAGCTCCAGACGAGCCTGGATCAGCATCTGAAGGCGGTGGACGAGATGACCGAGGTCGGCGAGACCCATGCACGCGTCGAGCAATTGTTGCGCGACACTTCCGCCTTTCAAAGAATATGCAGAGTACGTACGACAAGAAAAAAAAACAACAACAAAACAAAGATAAAAGTACACAACGGAAACGTGAAAAAAGGAAACAAACAAATACAAACAAAGCAACAACTACGTCGCCTCGTCGCGTCAGAACGGTACTGCGTTGCAGCGTTTTTCTCCTTGCCACTTTGTGCTTGAGCTCACGAATTGTTGGTTTCGAAAATATTTTCCTCGCGATCGTTCAAGCCAGCGGCCGGAATAAGTAAATGCAAAAATTCTTCGCCGTGTTACGGTGACGCAGCTTCTTTTTTTATTTATTGTCTTTCTTTTCGTTTTCGTATAAACACATTTTTTTCCGGCTTTAGACAATTCGGTTCCTTCAAAAAAAAAAAAAAACAAACAAAGAAAAAGAATATTATCACATTTTCATCGTCCAAATTTTTTCGTAGCCGAATCCAGATAAACTCAAACACACCCACACAAAATATTAGAAAATCATTTTCGCACACTTTTTTTCCCAGTCGAATCGTCATAAAAGCGAAAGAGGCAGAGAGAAAGAGAGATGTACAGACAGACAAGAGCGAGCGAGAGTTAAAAAAAAATCATAAAACTGTCGAAATTGCGAGAAACCAGAGTGAAGAAATGAAAAAAAACTCTTTTCTCGTCTCTGCTTCGATTCGACCGGGAGCAAATGTTGAAAAATTGAATTGTAGACGCACCGAGCACGACATGACGGCACAAAAAGAACAATCGAACACAAGAAGAACAAAGAAACTCAATGAAAACGAAACAACGCCGGACAATATATTAGGAAACTATTTTCGCGCACATTTTCCCAGTCGAATCGTCATCGAAGAGAGACAGAGAGGAGAGGGAGAACGAGCGAGCGAAAGTCCAGAAAGTTCCATAAAGTAATCAAGATATGACTAGGAGAAACCAGAAAAAGGCTAAAAAAAGGCAAATTCTCTTTTCTCACCTCTGCGTTGATTCGACCGGGAAGAAATATTCCGGAAATTACATTACAAACGCACCGAGCACGAAATGACGACACAAAAAGGCGAAGAAAAAAGAAAATCAAACACAAAAACAAAACGACGAAAAAAAAACTGTCACATCTGCACCGCTTTCCCACATTTTTTGTCGATAGTCCTATTTGTTGCATACCATGTGGATTTGGGTCTTGGTAAGCAGCGAAATCAACAAAACAACAATTACCTTAAATATGATGCATTGCAATAATTAAACGATTCGTTGTTACGTCATAGAAGTAAAGATATTTCTTTTCGATCATACAAATATGCTCCCTTTGATTGATCTTTCGAGAGCCCAATTTTTTATCTTTTACTTTATTCGTTGGAACAAAAAAAAACGTAGTTTCTCAAAATGTTTAGTCTCCGATTGCATAGAACGCAATTGCATCGGCAAAATTTTTTCGTTTGGCTATCGTTATTTCATAAAAGTAAGACGAATAAGAAAATTCATTTCCGTTTCCATCCATCTATCCCTGTCTTTCTTTTGCTCCGTCTTGTAGTCTCGTGCGTGCGATGGGATTTCTAATTCCCAATTAATGAGAGCATGGTATGCGATGTATCGGGGCAGCTGATTATTCAGTTACAATTATATGCACTTTTGGCACTGCACGTTTTCTCTCGTATATATATTAATATATTCATATTCATATGCATAATTAATCAATTCATCATTAATCATAATTAATCATTCGTATTCATAATTAAGCAATCGTTATATTATTTTCATATATATTACGACGACAGTGCGCGTAGAAGTGGAAGAAAAGGAAAGAATGAGCTATAACTGGAAAATGTTCCTGATCGTAATGCAAATTGCTAGAAGAATGTTTGATTGGTGGATATATTGGTTTTTTTTTTATATATCGTAAAAATTGTTTTTTTCTTGGCTACTGATAGATCGAAGACGAATTGCGTTCGCACTCGCGTTATCCTCGCTTACCACTCACGATTTTTCTTCCTTCTTTAGGGGGACATCGATCGGGCCGAAGAAGTCATTTCGGCCGGTCAACAATTGTTGTCGGGACAGCATCAGTGCCCGACCGAGGTCGTCGAGCCAAAGTGCGCCGAGCTTCAGCGCGTCTGCACGATACTGAGCCAACGACTCGAGAGGCGATTGCACACGCTGACGAAGTGCCGAGAGCTCATGGAAAGCATCGACAAGGTATTGCGTTGCACACACGCATGCACCCAACGAAATATTTTTTTCGATTCGTTCTTATTCAATAATCAACATCCAGTGAGTACAAAAATACCAAACAAAAATAGAAACAACCGAAACTCTGGAATGAAAAAGAAACATACTTTCATTTAATAAACAAAATATAAACGTATGATATATACATATATTAGGTCAAGTAAAGAGTTCTGAGCGTTTTCCGCTAGATGTCTTTAGTGGGCGATCTCACGCTGTATACAACGCATCTGGTCATACCGTACGGCGATTTGAAGGTGACATTACGCTTCGAATAAAGTTCTTTGAAAGTTTTGTGTGTTGGTGAAGCCAGTTGTGTGTTACAGCGTTCCAAAGTGGAAGTGTAAAAAGAGAAAATTCGATACGTTCTTCAGTACCACTACGACCAAGGTGAAAAGGCGGAGCAGGCGAGCGAAAACAAAATTGTGCTGTTTATGGACCCGATACAGTATCGAATGCAACAGCAAAGCGGTGGTTCCAACGATTCCGCGCTGGTAATATGGACGTCGAAGATGAGGCACGCTCTGGTAGGCCAATCGTCGAAAATGCCGAAAAAATCGTGGAAATCGTCGAGTCGGACCGGCATGTGAGCACTTATTCCATTGCCCAGGAACTGGAGATTAGCTGGAAAACCGTTTGGAAGCATTTGCTGGACTCAAGGAGAAGCTCGATGTATGGGTGCAACATGAATTGAGGCGAAAGAACCTTTTGGACCGAATTGATGCTTGCGATTATTTGCCGAAACGTAACGAAATCGACTCATTTTTTAAGCGGATGGTGACTGACCATGAAAAATGGGTCACATACGAGAACAACAGCCGAAAAAGATCGTGGTCAAATTGCGGTGAGCCGGCCCAAAAGATCGCCAAGCTTGGATCAACGGCCAAGAAGGTTTTGCTGTGTGTTTGGCGGGATTGGAAGGGAATCATCCACTATGAGATGCTCCCATAGGGCCAAATACTCAATTCGGACCTCTACTGCCAACAACTGACCAGATCGAAGCAGGCTATCGACGAGAAGCGGCCAAAATTGGAATAGGAAGGGTGTTGTGTTCCATCAAGACAAGGCCAGGGTGCACGCGTCTTCAAGGGAAGGGTAGGGGTGTCAGCGTGAAAAAAATACTTTTTTGCTAATTTTTTTCATCTAAATGGATAGAGTAAATTTATTGAAACCTTTTGTACATTGTTAAGTGTCATTTCGAGAACATTCCGTGAAATTTGTACGCGAAAATATCCACAAACAAGCCGGTGACAAAGCTGTTCCAAGAACGCCTTTGCAAAAACACGATTTGCAGTGTTCACTGTATCTCAGCGAGAAATTATCTGAAATCAAGTACCATTAAAATTTAGTCAAAGTATCATCAAACCCTCCCCCCAACGGTCTTTGATCATTTTTTTTTTTCATTTCTAAATTTTTGGTGGTCATGTAAAGTGAAAAGTGCTATTTTTCACGAAAGATTCCGACATTTTGGGGGTGGAAAACCCCCTCAATGTAAAAAACAAATCTCAATCTAATGGGGGGAGGTATTTTATATGTAGAAAGTGTGTACCAAGTTTGAAATAAATCGGTCATGTAGTTTTCAAACGGCAGTGAACACGGACTTTGAAAAAGTGGTTTCGCGAAAAACGCGATGGAAGTGTTAGCTACAGTTTGAAACGCGAGCTACAGTGTTGGAGGAGCGGGACTAAATAGTCAACAACTTCGAGAGTTTTGCTCTGATTGACTAGACATTTTGGGATTATATACAAAGTTCAACCCTTACTCAAACCGAAAATGTGCCATCGGAATCCTGCCGCCTGCAGCAGCATTAACCCAGGCGTGTGCGCGTGTGCACCGATGGAGACGCGAACCCCATGGCTCGTCATTTCCGTGGTATTATGCCACTCGAATCTGCTTACCAACCGCGCACCTGCCAGCAATTGTTGGAAATTGGCACCATTTTCCTTGGTACAGAGTCAAATGCGCCTTTAAAAATTTGCCACCGTATGGCGCACAGTGTGTGCAAATATTCTGTGGCAGGCAGTCTCATTGTGGTTCATCGTGTCGAGTATGATCGAAGTCATTCGCGGTTGACGACGTTTTTAAGGAGCCCCTCGCAAAAAGTCTGGGGATGTCGAATGGCGTGACGTAGGAAGGCCAGGCGACCGGACATCGACGACCAATCCACCGATTCTCGAATGTTTCATTCCAACGGACCCTCGCAGCACGTACAAAATGCGGTGGCGCACCATCTTGCTGGAGTCTCCGCCTGTTATACAAATCGACGTCTTCCAGAAGACGCGGTAGCTTCTTGAGGACGAACTCCAAATACCGCTGACCATTGACGGATCCGTTAGGGAAAAAAGGCCCAATCCGATAACCGTTGACATTTCCACGCCACACATTTAACTTCCACTGATGCTGGTTGACGAGTTGACGCGGTCAATGTAGATTCTAACTAACTAAACACTGCGATAACCCAGTGTACCATATCCTGCTCAGACAGCTCCTGGACGAGCATGATGCAATATGCGCGGTACCCAGCAGCCCGAAGAATTCGCGTGTCTTTTTTTCATGACACTGCTGACGCGAGACCATTTTACGGACCTACGATACGTCGAAAAGTTAATCGAAAAATCGAAATAATCACTTAAACGATTTACAAACGTCGGTTTGGGTTAACCTACGGAAAATGCTCACTTGTTTATTCTCTGATGAGAAAATCGTCTAATTTTGGCCGCCATTTTTGTGGTGTCTCACTGCCTGAATTACTGGCAGACGTACCCTTGCATATTCGGATGAGCATGTGGCTACAACACGACGCTGATGGACCGCCCCATTATGCTCTGTGTTCGCGACAAGTGACGAGTGAGATTTTTCGCGGAAAGTGGATAGGACGAGCCGGTCCTGTAGCTTGGCCATCTCGTTCGCCAGATCCAACACCGCTCAATTTCCTTTCACGGGGTTTCGTGAAGAAACGCGCAATGGCTGCAGCACCTACCGCGCCCGACGATACGACAGAAATAATACGCTGAGGATGTGTCCAAATTACACCACAAATGTTGGATGAAGTTAGATCATCTTTTTATCAGAGAATAAACCAAGTGCTGACAAGTCAAATGTCGTCATTTTGAGCATCTTATGTAGGTTAACCCCCCATCACATCACTTCGTCCTTATCACCTTCAATAATTGCGTAACCGAAAACACAAATATAAACATTTAAACAACACCAAATAGTCGTAAGACAAATATTTGCTAATCACCGAGGATCTCAGCACACATGTTTGATTAAAAAAAAGCCAAAGGCAAGCTGTAACCAAATGTAAACATAAGAACACTGAACAAAACCACTTACTTGCTTAAAAAAAAAACACTGTGGGTTGACGCAAACGAAGGTTTCTAAATCCTTTAAAAGTACATATTGCGATTTCATTCGATTTTTCGACTATTTTCATACTTTGCATGACTCGAATGACTTTGTACTCTTGGGTACTGAACTCGTTCCAACATCAGCAATGATGTCACGAAGAAAAACAATACATGTATGACGTCCTTCTCGAACAATACAACTCTCATCTGAAACTTTTTTTAAGATATGTCATCAATCGTTTGAGCACTGGTGCTCTGTAACACTTCAAATGCCTCAGCCTGTACATTATCCAATATATATATATATAATAAGCAATAACGGGTGGTACCTTTTTACAGGCGAATACGTGGTGTACGCGAGGTATCGAATTATTGGCCGCCCAGAGCAGCTCGACACCGCCGGATCAATCGCTCCAGGAGCTTCAGCAATTGATCGAGACTGCAGAGGAGTTTCACAATCCGCGATGCATCTTCGAGGACTCGATAATGCCGGAAACGAAGGCCCTCGTGACGCAGGTGAGCTTCGTTTGTAAAAAATCTTCGCCAAGTATTTTTGCTCCGTGTTGGGAAAATATTTGTATCGTTTTTCTTCTCATGTTTCGTTGTTGGTTGGTATTTCGACCGATCGCATCTAACGAGACGTCTTATTCTCTATTGTGTTTGTTTTCTGTTGCTGTTTCGTTTACGGACGTGGCGCAGGTGTTGCAGAGGATCGAGGACGTGTCGGTGATGTGCGACAAGAGAATAATCGCGTTGAAGCAGCAACTGCTGAAGCCAGCGAGGCCGATACAAACGGTCACCCCGGAGCCGGCCAAGCCTATGCCACCGCAACCCCAGACGGTCAAGCCCGGCAGAATCCTCAGGAAGGCCAACACGATGCCAAAGGTGGAGACGAGTCAATTCATTCGAGAGCTGTTTGGACCTGTTTCATTTTATTTTGATATCTTTTTCGAAACTTGCTTGCCCCGAGCCGTAAACAGTTTCTTTCCACGTTACTTTGGATTCGGTTGGGCCCTTTTTCTAAAAAGTTTTCTAAACTTGCTTGGGCCTCTTTCTTTAAAATTGGTCCAAGATTGTTTCAATGTCTTCCGAATGGTGCTCTTTCAAAAAATGACTTTATGATTTGTTTAGGGCCTTTTCAAATATTTTTTAAAGGTGGTTTGTTTTGATTTAGACCGTATTTGACGTTTTTGAAGTTTATTTGGGTTCTTTATGCAAATTCTACAACGATTGTTTAAGTTTGTTTGGGGCTGTCTCGGTTTGTGTGGGTTTCGATCGAGTTTCGTTGGATTTTGAATTTTATTTTCGTTTGTTCGGATCCTTTTCACAAGTGAAAGTTCCTCTGCATTTATTTTGCCCCTTTTTAAAACATTAAAAAAGTTTCTCTGAACTTATTTCAGCCATTTTTTAAACCTTTTACTTCGAATCCATTTCGGCCCTTTTTAAAACATTTAAAACTTTTTCTGGATATATTTTGGATTTTTAAAATCTTTTCAATGTTTCCTTTGATTTTTCTCGGCCCTTTTTAAAACGTATTCAAAATTTCGCTAACCCTTTTGCGAAAATCTTTTTCGCCATTTCTATGATGTATATGAGGCATCCCCACGCCATTTCGCTCGGCCGTGACACTGACCATTTTTAATTTTTTTGATTTTTTTAAATAAGATATCATGCTATGCAAGAACTATTTTCACAAATTTTTTAATTTTTGTCACATGTATTTCAAAAGTTACAATTTTTCGAAAATTCTGGATTACAGAAAGTTCGGAAACGTTCTAACGCCGATATCTCTTAAATTAATCGATATATCGAAAAATGTCTATAGATAGAGTTTTTTCATATTAGTTCACACTTTCATAAAAAAGAAGGAAAAAAATTTTAATCATCGCTGTCAACATTTTTTCAGCGTGTAAAGTGAAAACTATTTTTTTTAATGATTGCCATTTTTTTTTTTTCAAAAAATTCTCTAAAATAATATGATGAATTATATGAATTTTAACGCTAGTCCCATTGTGGGCCCATTTTTCCTTGTATTAAAAAAAAATGTTTCAATTTTTTTTCTCGAAAATTTCGAATGTTTCGTATGAATTACTTATAATTTTGATTACTAATAAAACTCGTAAGTAATAATGATTGTACTTATTTACAATTAGTAATTGTGGTGATAATTTTACAATTCGTATTCCGATCTAATATGTTGATGAATTATTTTCGCTTGCCAAGTGTAGGCGTGATTTTTCTTAGAAATGGTACAAAAACATAAAAAATATTGCGAATACGATAAATATGATTCATACGAAACACTCGAAATTTTCGTGAAAAAAAATTTAATTTATAAAAAAAATACACGGCAAAATGAGCCCACAATGAGACTAGCGCTAAAATTCATATAATTCATCATATTATTTTAGAGAATTATTTGAAAAAAATGGCAATCTTTTAAAAAAAATAGTTTTCTTTTTACACGTCGAAAAAATGTTGACAACGATTTAAAAAATGTTTCTTTTTTTTATGGCGTGGAAATGGCGTGGAATGCCTCATATTTATAGTGTACTCGTACGTTTGAATGTCGAACTACGACCTCGAAAAGTTCGCTGGCCCCGTTTATCGCCCTCAGCTTCCGCATATGCATACGTACTCATATTTTTTCTACGTATATTGGATTTGCCCGTAGATGGAGATGTGCCCGATAGAGGGCGACACTTCCTCGCCCGAGAGCGAGCCCCGCGACGTCGAGGCGTCTCGCTTGAAGCGTGGCCACGTGCTCGCCGAGCTCTTCGACACCGAGCGCGTCTACGTCGCCGAGCTCGGCTCGATCATAAAGGGCTACAAATCCGAAATGACGAACGAAACAATGGCGCATCTCATGCCGGCTGCCCTTGTCGGCAAGTCGGACGTTCTCTTCGGCAACCTCGAGGAAATATATCTCTTTCACGGCGAGACTTTTCTCCGTGACCTTGAGAACTGTATTTCCAATACCGAGCTCGTGGCGCTTTGCTTCGTACAGAGGGTGAGAACTGACGTGGCGATCGGTAGATCGGTTTCCATTTCAAGCTCTATTATTTTTTATTATATTTACCTATTTTTTCCTCTCTCTTATTATACATTTTTGCGTTTGTTTTTCACTTTTTATTACAATATAGAGTCTTTTCGTGTTAAATAAAGAGTTTTTAACAATAGGGTCCGTTAACTTTTGGTGTGTTTGGATTCTTTTCGTTTTAGGCTTTACGTGTTCTTCTTTACGGTTGCTTTTCTTTGTTTATTTAGACATCTTTATTTTGTGTTTTTTTTTTCAAATGTCAAGTTTTAATTTTCTATGTATAGACTCGCTACATTTTCTTATGTGTTTGTTTATTTTTTCGTTGTTAAATATTGGTTTTTTTCCTTTAACGCATCTTTTGCACACTGGGTCATGTTGAGGCGGACGAATTTGAAATAAAATGCTGACTTGTCTAAAATGAAAAGTTTTCAACCATTATTTTCAACAATTCAGTTTTATACTATGACCAAGTGTGTCAAACCGTGGTCAAATGTAAGTGTGCCAAGGAAGGGTTAATTGAGGGTTGTTTTCCATATAGAATCATTTTATTTTTAACTGATCTTTCTCATTTTTTTTTCTGGTCTCTCCAGGGTCATTTTTATTTAGATGCTTTTTAATTTTTCATCAAAGCTACGGGTTTTTTTTTCAAAGATAAATATACGGTCAATTTTTTCGGGTATTTTTAGTTTGAAATGTTATTCATATTTTTGTATCCATTTGCGTTGTCCTCATCGTTTGTTTGGGATTATTGCTGAATTATTATGGTTTATCATTTGCATTTGGCAGATTTTTAAATCAGCTCTAATGAACTACAACTTTTCTTTTCAATATAGTTATTTTTCTTCACCGCAGGTGGTTTTTTGAGTGCCCTCTCAATTTTTTTATGTTCCATTCTTATCGTCATTAACATTATTTGCGTTCTCCATCCTGTGCGCGCTTTCTTCGTCATTTGGGTGTTTCATTTTTTGATTCTCTGTTTATGCAGCCCGACTTTTTTCTTCCGCTCCGCATCGAGTGCCTTTTTTTCATTTATTCGTGAATTTTTCTCTGTATTGTTAAAAAAATCCGTAAATATTGAGAAGTGGGTCTTCTCCTGGAATCACCCAAACAAACCAACTCAAAGAAACCCAAACGAACGAACCAAAGAAACCCAAGTAAAAATTAGCCTGATTGTAGGAGAAGCCCCGCTTCCGAATATTTATCAAAAAATCTGTTAATGAAAAACAAAAAACCCGAATAGACAAACGCTAAGAGATGTATTTTTTTTCTCGCTTTCCATCGAGTTTATTTCTTCTTTCTTTTCCTTCTTCGTATATTTTTGTTCGTAGAGATTAAACACAACGAAAATGTAACTAAAAAATGAACGAACACAGATAAACTCTCTCTCTCTCTCTCTCTCTCTCTCTCTCTCTCTCTCTCTCTCTCTCTCCCCCTCTTTTGTTTTCCTTAATTTCGTCGCATATTTTTTCTTTGTACCCTTAAAAAACACTTGTCCACAAATTTAACAAAAACCAGTGAAATCGAATCATTTCAGCGCGAGGTGTTCTTCCGACTGTACAGTTATTATTGCCAAAATATAACACGCTCGGAGCGTCTGCGGGAGCAGATACAAACTGAGCCACAATTTCTCGCCGCCTGCCAACAAAAGCTCGGCCACAAATTGCCCCTCGCTGCTTATCTCCTAAAGCCCGTGCAGCGTATCACGAAGTATCAGCTGCTTCTGAAGGATCTCCTCAAGTACAGCGACGAGCCAACCTGTTGCACCGAACTCCAAGAGGCCCTTGACTGCATGCTCGTCGTCCTTAAGTGCGTCAACGACAGTATGCATCAGACCGCGATCACGGGATTTGGGGTCAGTGATGGCGTTATTTTTCTTCTCTTACCATGCAACGATATTTCTTTGGCTTTTGTTTCTCTTTTTATTTTTCTAATTTCAACGATAAATACCGTGTGCTCGATCGTTTCAGGGTGATCTCGGGGCCCAGGGCGAGCTGCTGTTGCAGGGCTCGTTTAGCGTGTGGTCCAGCAGCAAGAGGGAGCGCCTTCTTAGGCTCAAGCCCTCCCAGCGACATATATTCCTGTACGAGAAGTCGATGATTTTTTGCAAACATAGCAAACCCCAGGCACACAACAAAGCCACTTATCACTTCAAGCGTTATCTCAAAGTAAGCCATTCCTTGCTATTATTCTCATTATTGTTATTATTAGTATTATTAAACAACAAATTCTAGTAATAGTATGTAGTGCACGGTATACCCTGTAAGGGTATTTACACGCACACACGCTCTCACTTTCTCTTATTCTATACACTGGTTCTTACCATTTATATAAATGACTTTCCGTTTTCGCCACATTTTTATATACCGACATTTCCTTCTCCTTCATTT
>OX632360.1:18480645-18555645 GCA_951751655.1 Ophion costatus | reverse complement strand
TAAAGTAAATTAAAAGTAAAGCTACAAAAATACATTTGCATTCGATCTGTCGATACACAACCACATCGTTATTATTATAGATAAGTATTTATATTTATTTTTTTGTTTATTTTTACCGGCGTACAAACTTTTGTTTATAATGAAGAACAGGTTCTGTATTTGCTTTTAATGTCTTTTTTTTACTTTATAATGTTTAAATTATGTTTCGAATTTCAGTTAAAAAAAATAAATATCAATTTTATCGAACTTTCATATATTTGGGTTAAAAAAATTGTGTTATCCAGTTCAACATAATTCTTCAATAGAAGTTGAGAATTTCCTTTGTTTCTTCGAGTCGGTTGAAAATGTTGTTTTTTTTTTTACAAAAATCAGTCTTTGCTATTTTTATGGATATAATATAATGTTTGATGAAAAAAAGTGTTCTTTATTTGACCCTAATCTGGCTAGTCTGCAAAACCTGGAATTTTCGCAAAACCTGTATGGAAAATCTGGAAAAGTCAAGGAATTTCTGAGTCAATAATGCGTAACAACCCTGCCTTTGATAATCGATAACTCAGCAACCGTTGGTCGCACAGGAAATTAAAGGGCGGCTTTGAAAACTTGAATAAATTTCCGACAAGATACTTTCGTTGATTTTTGAGAAAATTTTTCTCTCACCCTTAACATACATTTTTTTATAGTACAAAAAATCGACGTTCTTTGGTTTTTCAGTAAATCTGCCTCTACTTTACTAATATCGATGAAAAGACTACTGTTGCCAGGTTTTTTTCAGTTTAATGTACCTCCAGTAGTTCTGTGAGTTTTCAAATTGGTCCATCGAACCGTTTTTCCGGACTGATCGATCAGTTTTACAAAATGATTAAACGAATGAGTGTATCGTTTCTCAACGTCGCGTAATCATCGTCAAAATGAAAAGACCATTTTTCCCGACTTTCTCACAAATTTGTACTGGTTACTTGTTAAATGTGTGAAAAAAAAATATATTTCCAGAAATTGCAACATAAGAAAATAATTTTCTGAAAAATTGTAAAACATTTCAGGAAATAATACTGACTCGGATTAGAGACGATTAGGCCTTTGCGTACCACAACTTCACTCATCGTCAATTGCATTAATTAAAAGTTGATACCCCCAAACTGTATTCGCTACTCATAAGTAATTTTGAAGCAACAGTTTTTGTCCAAAATCATCTTTTTTTTCGGACGAAAAAACCAATTAATAGTTTTTCGTGTAAAAAAAGAGTCAGTATTGTTTTCTGAAAGGTTGTAAAAAAATGTCGAAATTTGTTTTTCCTCAAATTTAACAAGTAACTAGTGCAAAGTTGTGAAAAAGGTCGAAACAAAATTGATCTTTTAATTTTGATGATGATTACACGATGCTTAGGAACAATACCCTCCTTTAATTACTTTGTAAAACGTTGATCAATCGGTCCAAAAAAAAACGGTTCGATGGATCAATTAGAAATTTTACTGGGCTATTGGCGGGTACATTAAGCTAAAAAAACTGGCAACTTTAGTCTTTCCATCGATGTTTGTAAAGTAGTGGTAGATTTACAGAAAAACCATAGAAAGTCATTTTGTTGTACTTTTTAAAAATCATCGTTAAGGGCGAGCCATGAAAAATTCTCAAAAACCAACGAAAGCGACTTTTAGGCAATATATTAAAGTTGTCAAAGCTGCAGTTCAATTCCATGTGCGATCATTGGTTGCTGAGATATCAATGATCAAAGGCAAAAGGATCCTTTTTCATTTATCCTTTTTTTCATTCGGGTTTCTCAACAAAAAATTGACGTCGAGACACCAAAAAAACCAAATTGAAGCTGAATAAACAAACTAAATGATCTATGCATCGACTTAAGGATGTTGAGTCCCTATGAAACATGTTAATATTAATTGTTCAATAAATACCTTCTTAATCGTCATGAAATTTTTACACGACCTCCTGAATACTTCATGTAAAAACATACCAAATTTTCAGAATTCTATTATCATTACTTCAACCTCCTTAGGGGTTGAAATAAAAAATGATAAGAAAATTCGGAAAATTTTGTATGTTTTTGTATGAAGTATTTAAGAGGTCGTGTTAAAATTTCACGACGATTAGGAAGCTCGTTAATAAAAAATTAACATTTTGTTAAGAACAATTTTTAAAAGAAATAAAAAAAATGTATCCATAAACTTCTTTTTGTTTCCGTTGCTTTTAGTATATTGTAGATATTACAAAATTGAGAGGTCAAAAAAAAACTTATTGCAAAGTTACATGAGTTTCCATAAGATAACATTTAATTTGTGAATGTTAATTGTTCAATAACGAGCTTCCTAATTGTCGTGAAATATTTACACGACCAGTGAAATACTTCATACAAAAACATACCAAATTTCCAGAATTTTATTATCATTTGCGATTTCTGACTCAACATCCTTAACTGGAAACAAAAATTTCCGAGCCCGTAGACCTTTGAAAAAAAACAAAAGAATTTGGAAAATGTTTGTCTCGAGCTCTTTCTTATTTGCGCGATAACCGTAGCTCGCAATTTTTTTTGCCAAAAGATCTCGAAATTAGAAGCTTAAAGCTTCAAAATGTTTTTTTTTCATCTCGATACGACCATTTTTCAAACAGATACAGCACTTCGAAAAACACTAGGATTTAAAAAAGTTCTCTTTCCTTAAATTTTTGGAGTAGCATATATATATGCGCGCGTGTGTGTAGTGTTCGAATTGCGAAATTCTAAAGGTTTTCTTTTTCGCAGACCGCTGCGCCAGACGATCTCGTGGGAGGCCCAAAGCAGCGTTTCGGGCTCACTACGTACGTTGTCGGTAGATGGTAATAGCGTGATATCCCACATGACCGACGTCTCCGCGTCCACCGAGGAGGACGTCGCGTGGAGCTCTGAGAACAGCAATACCGACGAGGAGGACGCCTTCGGCGAGAATCCCGGCCCGGCGCCCGTGAGTTTTTAATCTTATTGTTATCGTTATTGACATCGTCATCATCATTATTGTCGTTACCATTATTCCCGTTGCCATCATCATTATTATGGATTTTTAATTATTATTCTTATTATTTTCGTCGTTGTTGGTAATGTACGAGGGGGTATCAAAAAGTTTCGACGCTAGTTCCGTAACACGCCAATAGAGCCAATCTCGAAACTTTTCGACACCTCCTCGTATGTCTGAAAACAAAATCTCGATATTTCCACGAGAAAATATTTCAACCCCAAGTGAAGGTATATAAAAGCGCTTGTCAGGTTTTTTGTTTGCATTCTCTTTTGATCCATTTTTTCCTTTGTACCTGCGGCGTGTTTGTATCGTTCAAGCTTGTTACTCTTGTTAAAACAAACCCAACCAAGCACGTTTTTTAAAATTCGAAAGGACTTAAATAAATCCAAAGGCATTTAAACGAACCCAAATAATTGATTCTCGTGGAAAGCTAACCCGAACAAAACGTCCAAACACTCGAACAGATCCGGACAATCTCAAAGAAGCTCAAACAAGCTCGAAGAAATCCAAACGAACATCAATGAATCCAAACGGTTGTTTTTTCTTTCTCCACACGTTTGTCGTTCAAATCATCGAACTTATCGTCGCGAAATACAAATCCAAACAAAACCTTAACAGTCTCACCCTAACCTGGACAATGTTCAACGAACTCAAACAATGTTTTATTGTAGTGAAAAACAAACCCAAACGAAATGTCGGAAAACCCCAACACACCCAGACAAACCCGATCCCTCAACGAACCCGATCAAATCAAACAAAACCTTAACAAACTCAACCGAACCCAGACAATGTTTAACGAACTCAAACAATTTTTTTTTTGCTGTGAAAACTCGAACGAATCCAAACAAACTCCGACAATCAACGAACGCAAACGATTTTTTCTTTTGTGAAAAACAAACGAAACAAGAAACGTTAAACAATCTCACGCAATTTTCAACGAACGCAAACGATTTTTTCTTTTGTGAAAAACAAACAAAATAAGAAACGTTAAACCATCTCCCACAATTTTCAACGAACGCAAACGATTTTTTCTTTTGTGAAAAACAAACAAAACAAGAAACGTTAAACAATCTCACGCAATTTTAAACGAACCCAAACAAACCAGAACGAACGCAAACAAACCAGAACGAACGCAAACGAACCCAAACAAACCAGAACGAACGCAGACGAACGCAAACAAGCTTAAATGAACGCCACCAAACCTAAATAATTTCGAACAAACTCAAGCAAACCCAAACAAGCTTGAACGAACCCAGACAAACCTAAATAATTTCGAACAAACTCAAGCAAACCCAAACAAGCCAAAACGAACGCAAACAGACCCAAATCATTCCGAATAAACCCATGCAAACCTAAACAATCCAAAACGAACCCAAACAAACCCAAATCATTCCGCGCAACCCCACGTTAACCCAAACAAGCTTAAACGAACCCGAACGAACCCAAATTATTTCGAACAAACTCGAGCCAACCCAAACAAACCCAAATCATTTCGAAAATACTCAAGCCAACCGAAACAAGCTTAAACGAACCCAAACATATTTAAACGGATCCAAAAAAATCCGAACAAGCACGAATAACCTCAAACAAACACAAACGCACCCAGGCAAACCCAAACAAACTTAAACAATTTTTGCTTCTTTCTCAAACTAGCTCAAACTTATTTTCTTTTTTTTCCTCGCTCTCCCCCCATGCGCACGCGTCGTTCGCGTCGCGTGTCGCATTGACGCTTCGTTCAGTTGAAGAAAAACCTAAGCTCCAAGAGCAATTGAATTTCAGGGCGGCAGATACGTGGCCCTTGCGGATTACTGCGCGGTCGGCCAGTCCGAGGTGACGATGCGCGAGGGCGACAATCTCGAGTTACTGAAGGTCGGCTGCGCCGGTTGGTGGTTCGTCAAGCTCGTCGTGAACGGTATCGAGGGATGGGCACCCGCCGCGTATCTCGAGCCCATCAGCCGCAAAACGTCCCGCAGCTCGCAGTCGGTCAACAACAGCCAGCAGGATCCCATGTGAAACAGGCGTCTAACACACTAAGGCATCAACGTTCTGGTGTGTTAGCCAAGCTTTTCCATTCCCAATCGATGCTAAACTAAAGACGAAAAAATAGGCAACCGACAAACAAAGCAAAACGACGAGAAAAAAAAGGGCCATTTTTTTTTCTCGTGTTTGCTTGATGGTAGAGAAACGAGGCGAGCCGAAAAAAATGGCGTTTGCATTGCGAAAGTGCGGGGAATATTGAAAAAAGAAATAGCGGGAAAAACGGAGAAAGAATGCAAGCAATTGGAAAAAGAAAGGGCAGAAAAATTGCAACGAAGACTGCAGAAAAATTCGGAAAGAATAATGGAATAATTGCAAAAGGAATTGGCAAACAAAATGCGAAAGCATCGCCAAAATTGACAGAAACGCGACAAAAAATACAAAAATGGCTGACAAATCGCCAAGCGAACGGGGAAAAGAATAGCAACAAAGAAACGGTGCGGATGAATTGTTCAGGCGCGACCTGACAATTTCCGTGGCCCCGATGAATTCACAACAACAAAAAATCGTGCAACACGTGATGAAAATATAGCCCGAAAGGATACGAGGAAAACAAAAATGGAAAAATTGCCAAACAATCGTTACGCCGTGAAATATTACCGACAATTGCGTCGTACTAATTAAGAAAAAGCGAATCTCCAATAATAAAAGAATAGCAATTATTACGCGATAAAATATCATATTGTAGCCCGAATCTCGTGTCTCTCGCTGAACTTGTTTCTTCCATTTTTATACCTATAGTTTTATTCCTCCTTCTTGTTTGTCGTCTTTCGTCCCCTACACTTTGAATTCACTCACCATTTGCACGATTTTCTTTTATTACGACTCTGTGCAATCTTGAAATGTGTGACACGTGATAATTTTAAATAATTAAAAGAATTAGAAAAAATTATCAATCACACCGTGTGATTTTTCGAGGTCGAGAAATAAATAATAAATCACACACGTGACTTTTTAAGTTCAAGACAAAATAATTAAAAATCACAAATGTGACTTTTCAAGTTCGAACATGACTTCGAATTCCATAATGATATTAATTATTGTCATAACGATTACTGTTATTATTATTATTATTATTATTATTATTATTGATATGATGGCTGATATTATTACTATTATTGTTTGCAAGTCTTTATTTATAAGTCTCGGCATCTAACCGGAACTCATCCCGAATCCTATGGACTCATTATTATTATTATTATTATTATTATTATTATTATTATTATTATTTACGCTTTAATATCTCGAACATTTTTTCGGGCGTCCCTCGCAGAGTATCGGTGTGAAGCACAAGTTCCAAAACATTTATTAATATCATCATCGTCACATTTATTTTTACCGTTATAAATATAAATATTATTATTTATAAGTTTTGCCATAGAGCATTTCTTCCTATTTGTCTCCACATTTTTATTATTACTATTATTGTTATTATTCTTTATTATTTATTATTATTAATTATTATTCAATGGTTTATAGCCATAATTATTGTTATTGATCACTTAAGATGAGGCTTGTTTTGTATAATTGTTGGATCAAATGAAAAAAAAAAAATAACACTGTGAAACTATTTGGTCGATTTTACACGACCAGCCAGGTGGCACCCCCAAGGAAGCTTTGAGGATACCCGAACAAATGTTTTCTTCTTCTTTCGAATCCTTTTCCACGGAGTCTTTATGTAAATCGGGGCCGCTACGAAACTCGACGAGGAGAAGCGAGAGAGAGAGAGAGAGAGAGAGAGAGAGGGGGAGAGAGAGAGAGAGAAAGAAAATTGGCGAAAAATTTTAACAAGAAAGAGAAAAGATACGATAAAAATCACGCCAACAAAAGCGAATGGATAAATGAAAAATAAAGAAGAAACATAAAAAGTAGGAAGAAACAAAACCATAAGCGTAACACAAAATGTCACGATCGGAGAGGACGGGAAAAACGTGCTGGACACGAACGAGAAAAGTAAAGAAGAATTTGAAAAAACGCGCAACAGCGAAAAATTGACGGAAACACGAAAGCAAAGAGGGAGAGGGAGAGAGAAACAGAAAAAAAATGATAGAAGGCGGAACAAGAAAACAAGGCGAAGAAAAAACGCAAAAAAAACAAGAAAAAGTGGATTTTGATATATTTTGCGACGCTTCCTTTCGCATCGTTCCTCGACGAAAAGCAAAAAAATAAAGAAAAACTGACAGAGATAGCGAGAAACAGTGAGAAGGATAGAGGGAGGGACGGAGGGGGAGAGAGAAAGCTGTAGATTCTATTTTTACACGGCAAAAGAAAAATAAGAGAGCAACGTAATCGCTGAAATTGCTTCTATTTGCAGGTAAACGAGGATAAGGAAAGAAATAATAATTTAAAAAACACAACAACATTTACGAATACTTCGGCATACCATTTTTTTTACCAAATTTAAGGTAGGCTGAGACAATTGGAAAAATAAAATAAAGTTAATAAGGGAAAAAAAACAACACAAAAACACTCACCGACGATGGATTGTCGAAGTTGTGTCGATTCGATCGACTAATCTCTGCGGATTTTTCATTCGGGTGAAAATTAAAAAAAAAACGACCATGGTCTATAGTTATACTACTAAAATATTGCTGCTCTAGGCCAAATACTTTGACGTTTCGTCCTAAAAAGAGAAGAAAAAAAACGAAAAATAATAGGTAATAAAACAATAAAATGTAAAACGCGAGCAAGAAAAATAACCGAATTGCATCTCGCGAGAACTCGAAAAAGAAATATGAGGGAAGAAAAAAGAAACGAAACGAAACAACTATCAATGCTCCATCCTGGCTTGCAGAATAAATAGCGCGGATAAAAAAAATGGTAGATCGAGCAAGTGCGAATAGCGTTTACTCGTTTACACACACTCACACACACACACGCCCCCCATATTTGTTACAGTCAAAACCCGTTTTCAGTTTAAACGCACCGAGTAAAAATCGGTTCCGACTGAACGCCTTCGTTACACTAGTATCGAAGTTTGCATCGTTGAAATGCAACGAAAATCTACGTTTTGTCGTATCGTCGTATTTTTTTTGCACCATTAGACTACAAAAAACCCTGAAAGGTTTTTGCGGATCCTCAAACAAATCTATAACAAAATACTGCAAAGAAAGATTGTAGATAATAAGGAAAATAATTTTTTTTTCTAATCGAGAATAAGTCTCGTTTCACTCCTACGATGTAAAAATCTTCAACACGATTCTTTACGAGTTTTTTTCTAGTAAAAACCAGAACCTCCGACCCAAACAAACGCAAACGAACCTCATTCGGAAAGAATTTTAACTGATTCATCCCGTAATAATTAGTTTTGGATTTAGTTGGGCCTGTCAGAATTAGTTGTTCCCAATTAAGATCACTTTTAACTAACATTGACATCTTCATTTTATTCTTTTTCATTTGACATTTTTATTTTCATTTTTTCCTCGGTAAGTTGGAGTATCAACGAGGAAAATCTAGTCGTAACAAACGCGTTCAGTAAAAATTCGTTTTTACTAGCGAAAAGGCGTTTGAACTGAAAATGCGTTTTAACTGTGACACACACGGTGTGCGTGGGTGCGCGCGTGTTCGTCTGCGTCTGCGTGTGCGTGTGTGTGTATGTATATAAGCACCGAAATGTTTTGTTTTAGGAAAAAAAACTCGCCGGTAAAAATTCTAACTAAATAATGATAACAATAATAATAATAGGGAAAAAAGTTGAAAATTACGTAGGACAGAATTAAAAGAGAAAACGACGATAAAAATAAAATTGATATCGAAGACGGTAAAGCTTTTTTAAATCTTATACTTCCATAACGATTACCGAACATTGGCAAATTTTCCGCCCATCAGAGAAAAAAATGTACGCACGCGCGCGCGCGCACATACACACATACACATATGCGCATAGAAAAAATATTGATTTTTTATCGATAACGAAGACGGAAAGAAAAAGAAAATCCGCATTGACTTATATGGTCCGAAGCAATAAGATTTTACGAGTTGTTAGTCTAATATAATAAAGTCGCGAGAATGAAATTCTTCGTCTAGTAATTTGAAGATTAAAAAATCTACAGAAAATAAAATCCATTCGCGACGATTTATTGTTTTCTATTTTTCGAATTTTTTTTTCGAGGAAAACCATTTACGATCTTTTGTACGTGTTTTTGCGTGACTAGAAATAGAAGAAAGGGGGAGAGGGAAAGGGCTCACTGGGGAAAATGACTCGGAGCTTGTAGATCGGGATATATTGAGTACAATTTATTATAAAATAAAACTAATAATTTATATCCATATATATATATATATATATATATGTATATGATATTTTGAAGTGGCATTTCTCGCCAGGGGGAAAACTTATTTCCTGCAAGCAGTATAGTTCGTTAATGGTGAAGTTCGCGTTAACAAAAATACACACCCAAACACAGAAATGATAATAATGATAATCATACATCTAAAAAATAAAAATAAAATAATAAAACAACAAAAAGCGTTCAATTTTGCAATAATTCATGATCAGCGTTATAGACTTTTACGATCCATCGCTTTGGCTAGAACCGCACGCCGCTGCTGCATACATACATACATACCTTACATGCATACATATATAATGGTAATAACAATAATAATAATACTAATAATACTAATAATAATAAACTTCCCGGAGCGCAAAAATTGTCAGCCCCCTTCCCAAAAATTTGCACCTTTTTTATGGAGGAGCCTTCCTCCCGCTCCCTTACCCTAAAAGCCCGATACCCGACCAGTTAGTTTACGAAAAAAGTGCACTTTTTACCCGTCGCGATGAACAAAGAGAAAACAAAAAAGCGAAAGGATCACGAAGGAAAGACTCTTTTCGGTACGTTTTATTGCGGAAGTGATTAAACTTTTTAATTCACAATAATTCGACAAACTGTGTGTGAAGAAGGGAGAAAAAACCGTACGCGAAGAAAAGACGTAGAAAAAAATGCGTCAAAATTGTAGTTTTTGGTTCAGTGTCAGACTGGTTTTTTCCCCATAAAATAAAGCTTCGTGTGAGTACTCCAGGAGAGGGCGGTTATTGTGTAAAATTATGAGACGAAAAAAATGTACGATATACATATATATAATTAATTATTAATTGTTAATATATATATATATATATATATATATATATATATTAACAATTAATAATTAATTGAATTATTCCATAGACATCTTAGTACAAAGATAAATCGTGTTTTGATAGATTTATATTATTTTTTACGACAGGGCTATCCGTTTGTTATTTCTATATCCAACCAATATAATAACTGTTGCTTGGACATCGTATATTGAATGAAGATTAAAAGATAAAAAAAAAGGAGGGAAAAAATTAATGAAAATTGTCTCGACAAAGGTGAATATTCAAACAATGCGGTATTGTAAAATATTTTTCGAGGCAATTGTAAGAATGATTGAGTGATAGTGAATAATAATTGGGACGACCGGAAATGCATTTTCTCGCGTCACTGGAACGAAGGAGGATAAATAAATAAATTACACTGATGGGGTTACGTAGCTTGCGCGCCCAGGTAGAAAAACAATTTGTTGTATAAAGTTATGTTACCGGGAAGATCCGGTCGGCGTCGCGGTTACTAAAATAAATGGAAAAAATGCCCGCGGGACGACGATCACCACGACTTTTGTAAATAAACGAAAGAAAAAGGCAACTTGTCGCGAAATATTTGGGAGCGTTTTTACGCTCGTTTCAGTGACGATTGTTTTTCTCGTGTAAATAAAGTGACGAATAATTGGAAAAACAAATCAGCGTATGAAGACTCTATTTCGTACGAATCGTGTAACTACGGGCGTCAATTTATTAATTTCCGATGAACTTCCGATAACTTTCCTATTTGTCCAATTGTTGCAGCTATCTTCAGGGTTTCGCCTCGTTTTCATCGGGAGATGGTATCATGATTCTCCATTTTTTTTTGTCGTTAAATTTGAGGTTAGTTTTGTTTCTCGTTTGTCTTGAGAATCTTACTTAAGATTGGCGCTATTTTTATCATTCTTTATCAATTTATCAATTTCTAGTCTAACCAACTTTTTTACTTGGCCCATTTTACACCTATCTTCGGGGCTCCGCCGGTTTTTTTTTAAATTCCGGAGCTGGTGTTACGATCCTCCGTTTTTTTGGTAAAATTCAAAACTACTTTCGTTTTTTTGTTTCTTTTCACTGTGTTATTTGAAGGTGGCACCATTTTGATCATAGGGGGCGTACACAAATTACGTAACGCTAAAATACCAACTTCCGACCCCCCACTTCCTCTCCACGTGCCATGATCGTAACGCCTGGGCGTTACGGTCCCCCACCTCTATTCCGTTACGTAACGGGTGCCTAAATGGCGACGATTTGAACAGTTTTTTTCTATTTTAACGGCCCTTTTTATTCAAGCAGTTTTTGAAAGTAGTAACTATCAACATTTAATATCGTCTACGTACAAGGTTAGTCAGTGCAATTACAAAAGTTTCAAACAAACAAAAAATTGAATATTGCTTGATAAGTTTTTGAGTATTCGCTGGGACAAGGTGGAAAATGTTGTTTCGAGAAAAACGCGTTCAAAATTTTCGTTCCGTTTTTCTTGATATAAAGTTATATTTTTTCTAGAATATTGATAATTACATTATTGTATACGTACATTAAAGTATCTAGTCTCGGGCGACATGGCGATTCTTTATCTTCATTATATTTCACAAAATAATAAGACCTTGCACTTCTCCTGTAAGGACTGAGGGTCCGAACCAGTCAGGCTACCTGTTCTCACTAAAGTGACTGCAACTCCACCAACCCCCGCACTTTTGACTTAAAATTTTGCCAACATATTTTTGAGTACATGTACTTTCAAAAATTATAAAAAACCAAAAAAACCGTTTCAAATTTTGCTGGGAAAAAGTGGGAAAGGGGGAAGCTACTGTGCAAATTTTTCCACGGTGGTTTTCCCCCTAAACTGACATTTCGTATGGAAAGCTGTTACGGTTGTTGTTTAAAAATATTGGGGTGAATAGATGTTGATGAATTAAAAAAAAAAAGATATGCTATATTTTCTGAATATACCGGCAAAAGGAGAACGTAGGTTTCCACACTCGTTTATTAAATATTAATTTTTGAAGTTTAAATCAATCTCGTATGTATGAGGGTACTACTCCATTACCATTTCAGTTTCTCGCGTATACCTTCCACATTTATGAAGAAGGTGACCAAAAAAAAAACGAATATTGTGTGCAGAATAGTGTACAGAACAATATTACCCAAAAAATAGACGGGTTACCGATCTGATTAATGAAAATGTATGAAAAATATGTGACCGCAGATTACGAAAAAGTGAGGCTTGTTGAGGCGTATGTATTAAGGAAGTTCATCTGATGATCGAATTAACAAACAGATATTGATTTTAAAAAATCGAGTTTACTTATGAGTATCTAAAAAGTCACCTGTTCAAATTTCAAACTCTCCGGATACCTTCTTTGTGAGCAATTAATAAATAAAATTTTTCGAAAGTAACATGGTGTCTTATGGATTGTCGTGTTTTTCCCGTCTATAAACGTGAAATTTGCAAGCATTGACAAACAGTTTCGGAAGAAACTTTTATAATGGATAAAAAAAATATCTAAAGAACGTTTGGACAGCTTTCTAAAATCCATAAGATACTTCTGAACTTCAGAATAAATTAATTTGTCTCGAAAAATGCTGATTTTTTTTAGGCTAACCTCCATATTACTCTAGTCGCATATTATGATGGCAACGTCGCAACCGCGCGCTTCTTGAAATCACCACTAATACTTTCCGAACGACGCAATGTGCACTACACTTCTACAGCAAATTATAAAGAAGTGACTGGAAATGTAATGAGTAAATCGGCTTAAAGAATAAAATCAAATAAATCAATCGAAAATAAAATCATTGTAGTTATAAAAAAAGGATACGAAATAATAACACATAAAAAATTGATTCCGAGATTGATTGAGAAAAACTTTGATTTTCGAAAATTGATTTTGTTTGCCTGTCCAAAAAAAACGCTTTCTTTTTTGAATTTTCTTCCATGGTCGAAAAAGAGATCGACGATGAACCATGGACGCGAGAGAAAAATTTCTAGCACATCGCAGCTGTACAGGATCACGGTCTTATATACAGGTCTGGAAACTCTGTCAGATGAGGGGGTCGTTTACTGACGAAATTTTTTTAATACACTGGCCGCTAGGGGCGCTGCTATCTTAAAAGTGTTGTCGGCGAAGTGTGGTACGGGGACAGACGGAGGTATTGAAAAAAAACAGAGCTAATCGCCGCAATACTCTGCATCTTCCTGTCTCCGTAACACCTCATTTCAATTATTGGTTCTGCAGTATATGTATATATATATATATATATATATATATATATATATATATATATATATATATATATATATATATATATATTGGTGGTATATCTACCAATATAGCTAATTATAATGAATAAAATTAAGCGGTGAACCAACCCAACAAGCCGCCAAATCTAATTAAACCCCAAGCGTGCCTATAACTTAATTGATAGAAAACTGTCTTATTCATGCAATGATAATCGGGGTCGCACGGAAAGGGTGCTGAGCTACCGTTTTGAAGGAGCCGAGTTCGATCCCTGAAGAGTGGGCTTGTTTAGAAAAATTATGTTTGGTGGTTATGTTGAACTGGGGGCAAGATTGCAGCGCCGCGTAGTGTCAATTCTCAACGAATGTTTTCGTCCGTAGGCGGCCTACCCCCACCATGTGAATTCTGGCAGAGTTTCCAGACCTGTTGTAAGACCGTGTACAGGATACGCGGTCGCGCTTGGTTACAGCGTTGCCAAACTTATTGAACGGCCTTCGCTAATCGTAATAAGTTTTCTTTTGACTAACTCGGTACCAGATGAACTTCCTTAAAATCCTTAAACTTCCTTAAAATCCTTAAACTTCCTTAAAATGTGGCACCGTCGGAACTGTGGGAATACCAGAACCAATCGAAACCCAAGCGCGCTCATTGGAAATAGTTTAAAGTCAAATGCGACTAAGGGGAACTTGTTCATTTATTTATTATGATGTATTCCTTTTTTTTCTAGCTTCGGTGTGCATAGTACGATGCTTGTGGGCACGAGTACTGATAAATCGTCTTTTACATCGGAAACTTTGCGACGCACTGATGTTTCTTTCTGAATCATTCGACCTCTCTTTTTGCTCTGACATAACCTCTAAAAACGCCGACTGGCATGAACCGAGCATCACATAGCGGGGACCTGTGACATTCTCGAATTACAACAAAACTGACGGACGTTGCCAAAGCGCGTGTCTGTTTTAATAGAATTTTCAAACATCAACATTTAATTTTCTGATAATTCTAACGCCTTCAAATTACCATATATGTAAATAATAATTACAATTGTCTACCGTACATTTGAAAATTTTCGCGACATTCCGTCGTACACGTTATTAATATTTTGTAACAATAAGTTGGCACTGGTGACAACACACAATCTATTAGCATAGGAACTTCGTTTCTCCCCACAGCCTTCAAAAATGATTTAGCAACCCAGTAGGCCTATTCTGTAACGCGGTAGCGACAGTTTTCGCTATCGTTAGCTAGCGACAACCAATCGCATGCACGATTACAGAAGAAAGGGAGCCTTTTATTGGGTATCGCTAGCTATCGATAACGAAAGTTGTCGTTGCGAGTTACAGAATAGGCCTACAGGTAGAAAAATGTTATTTATATGGAATCCGAAAGAAATCGCGGAGCGGATACGGATAACTTTTCGATTGCCCAAAAAGACGCTTTTTTGTATAACAAAACGTATCACTTATGTCGGCGTGGCAGATAACTTATTTGTGGCCGATAGTTAATTATACGGCAACTTTTAATGGTTAACAAAGTGTCAACGAGAGCTTAACTTTTATCGTTTGTCGGTACGTTAGCGTAAAGTCATCAAATCGATATATCCGAAAGATATCTTCTTAAAGGCACAGAAGTACCCAGATACCACTGCCATCTGAATGTCGTCCAATAGGCATCTCAATGAGGTCGACAAAACGACATCTAAACGGCATCGACGAGTACTATCGAAAGGATATCTATTTATTGGCGATATATATATATATATATCCTATTGATTTCTTTATAAAAAAATAATTATTCGCCGTCTAGAATCTTTAATGTAGCTCAATATTACTCATTTTAAATATTATATGATAAACATAGATGATAACATTTTTTGTTATTTTCTGTACGAACCTGTGTATATATATATACTCGTTCGTATTGTAACAAAAACGTTTATCCACTATGCTTACCACATAATAATCAAAAGTGGGTAAGATTAATCTATATTAAATATTCCAGACTGTTCATAAGTTAATTTTTATAATAAAGAAATTTATAAAATATTGTTATGTCGATTTCGAAGTGGGGTAGGTCATTATAAATAAAACATCACTCAATTAATTTTGAGTGAAATATAATTTAATATTATTAAAACGGTACAGTCGTTATTAGACTTCTCCCTCGTTACGGCCACGCCTTTTAGTGGTCGCAATGCTCCAAACAATTCCTTGGATAACCTAAAAAGCAGACGTATGCTTATAGAATAAAAAGACAGTACATTGAATATATATATGTACTCACAGAGGTAAAAACAATAGTAGAATAAAAGGCACTCATGTGCACATATTTTAACAGCATTATTTTTTCGCCGACGTGTTGTTACACACAATTCTTTGCCGGTGAAAGGAAATATGATTTTTTTTACTATTTCCCGTCAGTACAAAACAAAAGACAGCATATTACTGATATCTGGAAGATGTGATGAAAAAGCGGTCTTATGTAATTCGTTTTTATGATATCCTTCGGACACTGTTGAAATAGTTCAATAGACAACAGTAGATAGGTAACTTTTTGATACCTTAAATAAGTCATCAATTGAATAATCTTTTGTGCTATCTTTTAGACAGGAGTTTTCATCGGTGAAAGATATCATAAAAAAGATAACTTTACGCCGGCATTTATACGGGATGTCATTTAAAAGATATCGAATAGTTATCGTACGGTCATTTCTTAAAGATAACCTGACAACGGTAACTTATCGACGTCAATTTGACATTTAAGGTGCGGCCTCATGCAGTCGCTCGACGCTCGTTTGCAGTGATAAATCTGCTCACGTGACCGTATTTTGAATTTCCCGCGACTCAAAAAAGTAGCTCATTGGTCGCTACATATCACGTGACCAGATTTGTCGCTGCAAACGAGCGACGAGCGACTGCATGAGGCCGCACCTTTATGCTGCCTGCGGAACAACCTCAACTTTTCGCGGTAAAATTGTGCGCGAGTTTTAAATTCAAAACTTTCACAGGAAGGACTTTTGCTATTTCTGGCAGTTCTGAAATACCGGCGCAGCGCAAACCTTGGCCTCCCCCGTACGCCCGCATACTTCAATATGTGGGACTGGTCCTTTCGTTTTAACATTGAAATAATATTCATTGGTATTCGCATATTTAAAGGCTGTATCATTCATGTTGGCACACCCGAGTATCTCAAAATGGATGGCGTTTATCAAGAAAAGTTTCAAACGAAAGTTTTACAGTTTTAAGAGAAACAAAATTGATGCCATTGGTTATTTTTCGTTCAGTAGCAATTTTCAAGTTTAATTCGAGGCCGACTTTTGTTTTCTCAATTGGGAGTCTATACTTTTATTTGACAATCTCTTACATAATAATGAAGGTTACTTTTGTCTGAGACATTTTCCGTTTGACTTTAATTCCTCAAGATATTTTGAATGTCTAATCAAATCGATATCGCAAAAATTAGTACAAAATACTAACAAAATATTTTTTCAGCCTTGTAAACTTGAAGTTGAAGATCCAGTGTATTAGCCCGCACAGACAGTAGCGCCACTTGGGTCTCGCATTTTTACGACCGCTTTGCCGCACCTTCATTCGCCACGTTGAGGGGATCGTTTTCCCATTAGTGTCATACGCCCCCGCCGCGAGGCGCCCGTCATATCTTCCGGCAGGTTTCGCTCACTAGAGAGTTCTTGGTTTCGCCGCGGATACGTGCACAAATATATTTGGACGCACATCGCGAATTCGGTCATTTCGATCGTTGCTCGTGCCGGAGGCGAGTCGCAATTTTTGAGGTTGGTGGCAATATCTTTTTTTTTTTGTTCTATTCGACACAGGAATTGATTTTTCGTTTGCGGCCGTGAAGGCTTGGCGTTCGAGCGGGGATCATCCATATATGCATTGCAATCCCCCTTTCCCCGGGCCGCGCCTATCGTTATACTCTCGTCAATCATTGTGCGTTTCCCTATTCTCATCCCCTCGCAATATTGCGGGATCTTCTGGTGTGCGGCAGAGCCGCCGGAGGGCCGCTAGATGGATTACCAGGCTTTTTTGGGATTTGCGAAGGGGCGCAGGCCGAACGATGGGGAGGAAGTGGTGTATAGCTCGAATGGCTCTTCAACGGGGAATATTACACCTTTTTTCACAATGGCGCATTCCTTTGAAACGAGCGAGCGGAAAAGAAAGGGGGGACGAAAGGGAGTCAACGTCAATTTTGAGGTTAAGGCCAGGTTAACTTTTTTTTGAGGTTAGTTCTACGCCACCTTATTGCTTTCAGCGATATCGGTAATAATAGCTGAGCATTCTAAAATAATAGTGGTAATAATCATAGTTGAAAGTATATAGTACTCTTCCTTCGACTACTATTGTTTTTTTTAAATTATTATTATTACTATTATTTTTATTTCTCCAACTGTGGTTACTGTTATCATTGTTACTATGAAACTCTTAACTATTGTATCATTAGTAGAACTATTTTGTTAACACTATTATATTATTGGCAGAATAGTATTATAATTCTCTTAACTATGGCATTATTGTTTTTGAGGTTAATTTTGAGGTTAAGGCCACACGTCAATTTTGAGGTTAAGGCCAAGTTATCTTTTTTCGAGGTTAGTTCTACGCCACCTTATTGCTTTCAGTAATATCGGTAATAATATCTGAGCATTCTAAAATAATAGTGGTAATAATCATAGTTGAAAGTATATAGTACTCTTATTTCGACTACTATTGTTTTTTTTGAATTATTATTATTTTTATTTTTATTTCTCCAACTGTGGTTACTATTATCATTGTTACTATGAAACTCTTAACTATTGTATTATTAGTAGAACTATTTTGTTAATACTATTATACTATCGGCAGAATAGTATTATAATTCTATTAACTATGGCATTATTTTTGCTACTACCATTACGCTTTAATTAACTGTACAATTATTACTATTATCTTAATAATAGTAGTAGCAAAGTAGTGCTAGTAATAATAGTATAATTGAGGAGCGTGAAATAGGTCTAGTCAGAAAAGTGACGAAAATGCATGGACAAAAATAATAGCGGTAATATTAATAATAATATAGTAGTCGGGAGTAAAATAGTAATAGTGATAATGGTATAACAATTGATGCGATTATAATAATATACTAATAACAGTAAAATAGTAGTAGCGTCATGATGAAGATAGTAATAATAATAGTAGTCACTATAAAAATAGTAGAAACTGTAATAAAAGTAAAAACTATGATAATAGTAGTGATTAATAGCAGTATTATAGTTGGGAGTATGATAGTGGTAGCAGAGCTTTTTCAGTTATTTTTTATGCAAGCCCCTCGTATCGGCGATTGGACCAATTTCCTTTGTCTATCATTCAGGCATGTCAGTCAGCCGGTATGAGCTATCGACTTTGCAGCAATCCCCCGCCCCCTCGTCCTACCCTCCGTATACGGTTACGTAGATGCGAATATACGGTCTTGGAAACGGCGGTCAATTAAGTCCGCGATTTTTTCGCACCCTCCCCGAAGGACGTGGGAAAGAGAGAGTGGCGTGGAGCGGGAAGGGAGAGGGGGGGGGATGGGTGGGTGATACAGCGACCGGGAAATAGGGGCTGGCGGTAGGGGTGAGAAAAATCGTTCCATATCAATTGTGAAGCTCTCATCCTGATCTGTGTACTCGAGAGTCGCGGGGGATGATGGTGGAGTCTCGCAAGCCCCGGGCTACTTCGTCACCTCTGCATCCATCAGCTACTGAGCTTATTGTTCTTTCTCTTTCTCTTGCTTTCTCTCTCTAACCATTCGTGTGTGCTTCACGCTTCTAACGAACAAAGCTCCGACGACGGGAGTTACAGGAGGGTGAGACTCACCTAACCAGGATTTGATTACATTCATTTTACATACTATCACTGTTTTACTATTATTCTCGTATTCCTCTTATCATATTCTGTATCATAGCATAGTTGGTACTATCAGTCTAATTAGCAGTGCTTTAGTATTATCGCCACAGCCGTTGTTCTATCGCTTTTATCCTAATGACAAGTATTACTAAGTCTTGAAAGCTGCTATGGCATTCTTATCCATTACACTATCAGCAGTACAATCCCGTCCAATATTATATATAAAAAAACGCTACCTCTTTTGTTACTACTATTAACATCTTAATTTGTATTATTGGACGTTCATTGCTGCTATTATTATTCTTTACTTACTCTCATATTACTGATATTCCCTCTCCTATTTACATACAAATATAATTAGTACTTTTAAACTACTATGGTACTATTATCAGTATAATGTGGTAATTTCGTCAACTATTATACTACTATTACACCGACTATAATAGAAATATTAGTTTTTGAAAACTATTTTTCATTCCTACTTTTTTAGTGTTATTATTGCTACCATAGGGCTACTATTATATTACTACTATTGCTAAACTTCCATTATACTCTTACCTATAAGACTATTGATCAAATATGACAAACCTATCACATATTATGATACTATTATATTACTAACATATTGTTCCTTTCGGTTATGTTAATTTCTAAGTTCCAGTTCCAGTCAGCGTCCTGTTTATTTTGTCTTCGACCTTTCACCCGTCCCCGCCCGCCCACTGGTACCTTGCCTACACTTGATCGTGTTGCTGTTTATCCATATATTCAGGATTTTATGATCCACGCGTGGTCGCCGTTCTCAACGGACTCATAAATGCTTACAGCGTTGCACATAATCGCTGTGCCCTTGTGCAGCACTCGCATGCGTGCGAATTGTATACGCCTCGAGGCTTTCCGCGTAGCAATATGAGATCCACGAGCTTCGGTCGGCGGATTACCTGCCTTTGGATCGATTGGAATCTCTTTGGCTGGTGATCACACCGAGAACATGATGTCGGTAGACGTATGGTGAAGCCACCTCCCGGAGATGCTGAATTCGTTCTTTAAATCGTTTTTGTCGAATTCCCGAGACAGCGTGCCATCTCGCGGCCACGATTTCCACCGTCGCAACGCCGCACCATCGAGGAGCACTGCGCGCCGACAACGGTTGAATGGCGAACCTTTACGGCCGCCCGAAGCTACTACTGAACGTAGAGCCCCGCTACTCGCCTTGCGCAGCGCCGCACCTTGGACCACGCCCACTGACGCATTGCTGCTCGTATTTGCGAACACCACACTTTCCACAGGTGGCGCTATACTAAGAAACGGGAAAGGAAAGAGCTTTCGCTGCAAATGGAAAATATGAAAATATAACGTTGCAACATAAACGTTACAAAAGAAATGTTTAAAAGTGTTATTACTTTTAATTAAATAACATGAAGATTATGGACGAGGCGGATGGCGGTACAGTAGTGCAAAAAATACTGGTAAGTTCTGTATATTAAAATATCGTCGTCATTTTAAAACACGACACTCACGCACGCGCACTACGATTTTCGACATGAAGTTTTGGGTCTACGAAGCTCACGCGATAATCTCACATTTTCACCAGGTGAAAACAACCGGAATGAAGTGAGCTGCACTTTAGTCATTTTCACCCAACCGAGAATCGTAATGTAGAACGCCCGATCTCCAACGTGAAGAACCAATGTACATGTATCAACGGGAATTCAATCCGGAGTCACAAAGAAAAGTGCCCGCGTACAGTAAAAAAATGAGAAAAAATCGGAAATGGGTTGCTTTTGCAAAGAACGCGGTGCACTCTCATTCGAAAGCGGCTAAATGAGGGGAAATCCGCGCAAAGAGGTTATAAGCCGAAGCCGCCGAGTTTCACAACGCTTGGTAAATACGTGAAATACTATTTCGTGCAAAAAGCGAAACCGGAGCGAATCGATTCGAGCCTAAAAGCTCTTTCGGTCTCTAAACTTAGTTATATATTTTCGTTAGAGCGTGAATAAAGCGCTGGGCGGTGTGTACTTCTCGTTTCCCGCACGTACTGCTACGTCGTACGTGCCACATACGCAGACGAAAGTTGTGTCGTCTAGGGTTGCGAAGCGAGCGCCGTGCGCGTGTGTGTTGTGTACTGCGCGTAAAGCAAGTAAGGAAATAGGGGGTACGTGTGTTATGACCCGTGCCGCATGCTCCGCGCGAGGGCATTCCTAGTCTTGTATTTCATCGTTTTGAAGTGAGGAGCGCGCGCGCGTACCCGCTGCCGTTTGCAACGAACGTCGCGATAACGTTTCAACTTTTGCGGGCTGTGTGTTAAAGTCCAAGGATCGTGACTCTCATCTCGCCCGTTTCTGTCAGGGAGACGAGAGTAAAGGAGTGGACACTGTGGCTTTAAAATCAAGGAAAATAAAAGTTTACCGGTGGCGATGCAATCGGCTTTCCCTTATATATAGATATACTCTCTTGCTTAGCTTTCCGTCGGCTACATGCGCATGCCTAGAACCTTTAGCTACAGGTATTACTATACATCGGAGAATTGCGATTGCAGCGCCTCTCGCGGTCACTTATAAGTCGGGATTTTGGGGCCGTCTTTCGCTGCTTAACTCCTATGGAGTGTCCACTCCTTTACTGGTCTCCCTGGTTTCTGTATTCGAAATATTTTATTGACGTCGCGATTCCATATTTTTTTACCTCTTCACGTACGACATTTGTCAATTAAACCGAAAACGAAGAAAAATCGACCGTCAATGGAAACGAATAAAATAGTGCCAGTAGAAATAAACGTTACGAAATAGTAGTGGAATAATAGTAGCAATAGTAGGATGATAGTTGTTCAAGAGTAGCAGTAATAATAGTAACAAAACTTTATCATTGAAAGTTTTGTTACTATTATTAGTGATACTCTTGAACAACTATCATCCTACTATTGCAATAGTAGATTGAGAGCAGTAGTGATCATAGTTTGATAGTATTAATTATGCATTTTATGGTAGGTTAATAGTAGCAATAATAAGAATAATGTTGCCTCTTAATAGTTTTACAATAGTAGCGATGATAATATGGTTGTTAATCCTGTTAGAATTATAACATACTGATAATAGTTAAGAGTATAATAGTAGCTCAAGAAAGTAGTGATAATAGTTGCATAGTACAGATTAATAGCAAGATGGCGGTGGCAATAATAGTGATATTCCGCCTCTTAATAATTGTATAAGAGTTGCAATGATAATATGATAGTTGACAGCACTATAATAAACAAATGTTATTTTAATAAGCTATAATAAACAAATAATATAATATATTTTAGTACAGCGGTATAGTATAACGGTAATATAATATATAATAGTATAACGGTTAAAAGTATAATAATAGTTCGAAAGCAATAGTGATAATAGTACCAATAATAGTATAATAGGTGAGAATCTATTGGAGGTTAAAGAATAGCAGGAATAATAGAGTAGTATTAGGATTGCAATGATTTGGCCAATATTATTGTAATACTTGCGAGTATAATAATAGTCGTGCCACTAGTCATCAAAATACAGGAAATAAAAGAATCGTATAGTATTCTAGGATCAGTAAAAATAGTCCTACAAGTACTATAATAGTTGCTATTGTTATAAAATCTCACTAACAATCATATGATAGTTAATAGTATTATAATAGTATAAACGCAGTAGTAATTGTTGTAATCGGAATAACAGGCCGAAAATCATAGTATTCATTTATTGGTATATACACTGCTGGCCAAAAGTATGGATACACCTAGAAAAATTTCGCGCCGTACTAAAAGTTTGATATCTCTGTGAAAAAAAAATATCCGGACTTCCAAGGCGGCATTTTAAAAGGGACAAATGAAGCTTTACTTGGCGGTTTGGAAAAAAAAATTTCGATTTTTTTAGACCCGGGGCGTCATTTTGAATATGGCCATTTTTTGGCTTTTCTTTGGCTGTTGAAAATCGCCTGCACGTCTTCAGAACATTTTTTTTGGCATTTTTTTTCAATGAACCCTAAAAGATAGAGCTTCACCGAGATATCGCATTTTTTTCGCAAAAAGACAATTTTGAAAAGATGCTGCTGAAATGAGAAACGTCGAGGTTTAGAGAAAATTGCCAAAAGGAAAAAAAGTTGCGTTACATTGTATTGAATCGAGCAGAATTTTTTCAAATTTTTTTTTCAAAATTTTTTGCTCCAACATTAAATGAAAAAAATTTTTTTTTTCAATTTTTTCTTCCCATTTTTTAGCCGCACAAAGCATCCACCTTTTACCTCTTACCTCATCTAAACACAAGGAGCGGAGATAAAGCTTCTTGTCTTTGTTTACATTTTACCTTTGTGGAGCGTAAAAAAGATTCTACTTCTCGCGAGTCGATATTCTATTTCTCTCGTGTTCTTTTTCTCGCTCTCTTTTTCGCTCGTCGTTTTTATTTACATTTTTGATTTTTTGGAATAATGTGACGAGTGTCGCGCTGACAAAACCAGTTAGTTGTGCGAAAACTTAGAACGCGAACACGTGTGGTCTACAATCGACAAGTTTTTACGCAAACTTTTTGCTCTTAACGGATCGAAATGGCACGGAAAAAAGAAATTCCACTGTATAAAAGAGGGGCTATTGTCGCGTTGCGCGATGAGGGATTGTCGTACAGAGAAATTGCCAGACAAACTCGCGTGTCTTTGAAAGGAGTGCAGACGACCATTGGGAGGTTTAAGAAGTCCGAGACGTATTTCAATCGCAATCGTCCGGGTCGACCCAAAGTGATAACGTCCTCGGACGATCAAAATATCGTCGTTACCAGTAGAAAATGTGGATGTTTTGTGCGGCTAAAAATTGAGAAAAAAAAATTGAAATTAAAAAATTTTTTTACTCAATGTTGGAGCAAAAAATTTTGAATAAAAATTTTGAAAAAATTCTGCTCGATTCAATACAATATAACGCAACTTTTTTTCCTTTTGGCAATTTTCTCTAAACCTCAAAGTTTCTCATTTCAGCAGCAACTTTTCAAAATTGTCTTTTTGAGAAAAAAATGCGATAAATTGGTGAAAAAAAATCGTACGGAACTTCCTAAAAAAGGTGAACTATAGCTATTGCTCTATCTTTTAAGGTTCTTTAAGAAAAAAAGGCCAAAAAAATGTCCTGAAGACGTGCAGCCGATTTTAAACAGCGAAAAAAGCTAAAAACGGCCATTTTTAAAATGGCGCTCCGGGTCTAAAAAAATCAAAAATCTTTTGTACAAAACGCAAAATGAAGCTTCATTTGTCCCTTTTAAAATGTCGCCCTGGAAATCCGGATATCTTTTTTTTCACAGAGATATCAAACTTTTCGTGCGGCGCGAAATTTTTCTAGGTTTATCCACACTTTTGGCCGGCAGTGTACATACGCAATAAATTGGTAGGTTGGTAAAATTTTCATTTGAAAGAGACGCAATTTATAGGAACTGCATGGAAAGGAAAACAAAATAACGAAAAAACAGTACGTCACGTAAACGGTTTAACAGCAATGTTTAAAAAATGAATGAAATTTCACATGGCAAAGATATATGTGCCATATTGTTGTGTTTTTTTCGTGGCATGTGGAATCACTTGTCAAAATGATGTCTCAAGGGGCCCCAGCCACCCGCCCAACCGCCAGATTAATATTTCTCTACCGCGAATCGTGAAAACTGCATTTACACATGGACGATGGAAGTGAAAGATCGACTTGTCAATGTTGAACAATTAAAAAACCAAATCTCTTTTTTTTTCGTTTTTTGCTCTCTTGAAGCTACCCTCGGACGTAAAATTCGCTACAGATTAAAAAAATGCCTATGTAGGGAAAGATTGAGCACAATACGTCACTCTTTAAAATCAATTTTTACTCCTGCCAAAATAGGATGATTAGAAAAAAAATGTTCGAATCGCTTTTTATAGACCTTCGGGCGTACACTGAAGCTACCATTTTTTTTTTAAATATCAAAGATACCAAAATAAAGGAACGAACAAAATTTGCGGGTTAGCTCGTTGTATCCCATTAGTGCAGTAAGACATGTCAGATAGGTGGGTACAGTGTTATCAAGTGCTGCGGACCGTAGGGTAGAATAAGCCGATTGGAACTCTGTCATATTTTGGTCACATGACAACAGATTTTCATGCAGTGGCGGACAGCTACTGACTGCTCGTTGCAGGTACGAATAAAGGTTCGCCTCGTGTCACGCTATTTGATTACGCCTCTGTAATATATTATTTGCGCAGTGTTGACTATTCGTTAACGATAAGACTGCGAAACTTTGCTGCGTACAACAAATTTCAAATTATTTGAGACACTTTCTCAAAATATGTTGTTATAGACGCGGTCATATACTTAAGACCGATCAGTTTCAGCGGATATTCTTAGGACGTTTGTTGATATCACTGTCCTTGAAATAGTATATGGCATGCAATTGAAAGCAAAGCCTGTTAGTACGAAAAAATGAGTCGCGGAAAGAACATCACAACGGACCAGCGAATTAAAATAAAATTGTTAAAAGATGAGGGATATTGCTTTTCAGCGATACCGAACGAATTGAAAATGTCTAAAACCGCTTGCGTACGAATGATACGGTTTATTGATAAAATGAGTTCCGCGAGAAATGTCCGGAGGAAAAAAAAAGATCGCGAAAAACGACAAGACGAGAGCATCGAATACTTCACCGAATTTGTGAAGCCAATCGTCATAAAACGGCTGGACAAGTTCGCAAAAAAGCTGGTGCTGCAATTGCACAAAAGAGCAGTATTCGAGCAGTCGAATTTGAAATTCGTTTGAAATTCGTTGGAAACCACCGGTATTGGACAATTGCTGACTGATGAAAAGTCTAATTTAATCGAATGGGCTATGATGGTAAAATATACGTTGGGCGCCAAGTTAATGAAGAATTTTCTTCAAAATTTGTGAAAAATACCATGAAAGATGGAAGAGAATCTGTAATGGTTTGGGGAGCCATGGCACTTCAAGGTGTTGGTCCTATTCATAGGATCACCAGTAGCATGCACCAATATATGTACCATATATGGACACTCTAAATGGAGTATTACTACCATTTACGAACAATCAACTCCTGGAAGATTAAATTCTCCAAGCCCACAATGATCCAAAGCATACTGTCGCAGAATTAAAAAACTTTTAACTGAAAAAAAGGTATCGGTTTTATCGTGGCGATCTCAGTTTCCGGATCTCAATCCAATGGAAATGTTGTGGATTGATATTAATACGCACATAAAATGCCGAAAACCGAAAAGTTTGAACGAACTCGTCGCCGTGATAGAGGAAGGACGGGCGAAAATATCGGTCGAGCGTTGTCGTCGACTGATAGAGTCAATGCCACGTCACTGCGAAGAAGTGATTCGGAAAAAAGGAGGAGCAACGCGTGATTCAATATGTTATAAACTCAGCGAATAATCCATTCACTTTAGTTTGAATTTATATTTTTTTTTTGCGTCGGTCTTAACTAGTTGTGCGCTGTTAAAATTTGAAAAAATGATAGATCGTTGATAAAAATTTCTTAAAGTAGTTGAAAATACAGTTTTGTCATGGCATTGCATTATGTAATATTGTATATATTCGATCCAACCTAACATTCAATTGTGCGAAACTGGGTAAACCTTTATTCGTATATGCAATGAGCGGTCTTAAGTAGTTGGCCGCCACTGTATACTACAACGGATGAGTTTGTGCTCATTTGTTTTATTATCATGAGTACTTTTCATGACACGTGATAACGAGAGTCTGATAATAGTGGTGGGAGGTGGGAACTGAAATTTCCTAAAGGCAAATCTTAGGACTCATTTGGGCTCATTATCGTTGTTGACTTCAACACTATATATCATTACACGCTTATAAAGTTTTTTTACGAAATCTTTATAACCTAAGGTAAGGTTTCTTATAACGCCGATGCCTGAAAAAGTATAAAATAAAATGGACGTAAAAAAAGTTTTAATAACAAGCTTTCATTTAAAAGGTACTGTACGAAAAAGTACACTTGGTCACTCATCATAAGTGCAAGTACTTAAAAGGTAGATATTATGAAGATACGTAGATATTAAAAATACGAGTAGATATTTAAAAAAACGAAATATAGATTTTAAAAGCTTGAGGTGTCAAACGTCGTAAGCACCAATACTACTTTGAAATTTCTGATAAAAGCCTCGATCGTTAAGAAATGTGTATTTCCGATTTTTTAAATTTCTACGTTTATGTACCTTTTAAGTACTTGCACCTACAGGGAGTGACCAAGGAAGGGACTTATGTGTTGTTATACCGTTTTGATTTTCAGTTTTACTGAGCATTATTTTTTACTTTTTAATACAGTACCTTTTAAATAAAAGCTTGTTTGTAAAAAGTTTTCTCACGTTTATCTTTTTAATTTTCGTATCTCAGGAACGGTGAACCTCGTTTTATTTTATTCTTAACTGATCTGTCTATCGACTTGACTGTCTTTGGTACAATATTCTCCATATCCTCTGCCTTGTCTTTGCTTATTTTCCGACGTTTAATCCGTGCTCCGTGATAGACGGTTTGTTTTTTATTCCTCGGCTTTCAGTTCTTCTTTTCGGCCTCCTTAGCGAAGGATTTTCCGTACCCGTTGGCTCGTTTTTGATGTTTTTTTTTGCCACGTGTGTTTCTTTGGAGCGTCGTCACTATTTTGTTTCCTCCTTTTCGTCCCTTTCGGACAATTTCCTGCTTTGCGTTTGAGAGTTTTTGTCAATAATTCTTCGCAGATTATGCGTTCCATCGACTTGTTTCTCACCAGCTTTCAAAAGCGGACGTATTTTCGACAGCGTCACAAATTATCGTTTAAGTCTCCACCAGCTGAGCTAATAATCTCCGTACCTTTCGGAGCAATCTCCTCGATATTCCTAGTATCTAATCAAAATGATTTCTTCAGCTCGATTGAACTGGAAGGTCAGGATCAGACGACCGTCCGTTAAGTGGAACCTCTATTCGTACCGCTAGATTTTGAGCATCGACTTGATAGCTCAGGTCACCTTCGAAATCGACAGGAAGCTCTATTCCAAGATTTGAACCTCTATTTGGATCCAAGACTTGAACCTCTATTTCCGTTTCTGGATCGGAAACCATTTCAAAGTCACTTACGTTATTCAAATTCACAGAAGTTGCAATTTATACTGTGGACTTGTTATTAAATAAACGCTGCGTCTAGCCGTTCGGTTAGCGGACGAATAAGCGATGTTATTCGTCCGCATAGCAGCTTAGTTCACGCGGTTCACGCTGTACAACGCCCCAAACACACAAACCCAAACAAATGAACCCAAAAAACAAACGCAATCAAACAAACCCAAACAAAACCCAAACCCAAACAAAACCAGCCGACCAAACTAAACAAACCCAAACATACAAACGCAAAAGGTAACACGCGTTTTGGCCCGACGACAAAATATCGTCGACAAAATATCCGACGACGCAATATCCGCAGGACAAAATATCCTCGAATCCAAACAAAGCAACTTTTTCGGCTTTTCGGAACCTTATCCGACGAAACTCAACATTAATCACGGTGCAACACAGTAAAATCGGTTTTTACGAGCTAGAAACCTCCGAGAAATCGCCAAAACAAACTCACAGTGCCCCGTGACAACGGTCTTACATACAGGTCTTGTAGCTGGATAGAATTTCAATGGTGGAGGTGACTCGCGTACTGGAGTCGCCATTGGTGTCGCCAGTATTGAGGGTTGTTTTGATAGTGAATTCGTGGATATGAAATATCGTGGCGGGTTGGTGCACGCTAATTAAAAATTCCTTTATCTTATGCGCTACGTGGAATCGTGTTTTGCGAAGCATGCCTCAAATTTTTGTGTTTGAAAACGTGTTCGTGACTAATCACTTTACTTTTCCATGCGAAGAACGCGCGTCAGATATTATATCCTACGCGATTGTTTGTTAGATTCTGTTGCGCATGAGGAAAAAGGCATTCCGAAAAAATACAAAATTAAAAACAAATGTTTATTTCAAAAAATGGTTTAAATTATCAAACCAATAAAGCTTCGGTTATTTCGCTACATTGTACGTTTTGTCTGCGATCATTTTGTACCTGTAAAACAGCAATTAATAAATATCTTTCATTCCACCACCATCTCAAATTTTAAGGTAGTTTTTCTGCGAAAATCTCAACCAAAAGTTTACATACCATGTTCATGTTTAAAAGATTGATAATTGGTTTAATTAGTAATAAATAAAATTAAAAACTACGCAATCTTGACTCGGTACTAGTAGATAATACGATGGATATCATTTATTGCCGTAAAATATATTTTATATTGTGTTTTTGATGTACCATTGCCAGTAAACTTTTTGCTGGGACTGTCCAGACTTTTCCCCAATTCACTTGTTCGCTTGCAGGCCGAGCAGGATATATGCTATACGACCAAAATTGTGTGGGTTCTCATGATTATATCTTGGAAACTAGATGGTGAATCATTCTCATTTTTTTTCACATTATTCGTGATATCTTACTCTAGCTTATCCTCGTTTTTTATCAATGTCTTAATTTTAGTTTTGACGGTAGAATTAAGGGGTAAGGCCACTGTAAATTTTTTGAAAAATCGATTTTTTTTTATTGGCTTAAAAAATAGTTTAAACCCTCTAGAATAAGAAAAAAAAGGTCCTGTGCGAAAAAAAATTTGTTGTCCTTAGGAAATGAAGGTCGCCGCCAAGCGTGTCAAAACTTGCTCCGAAACGACTGCAATTATATCGGAGATGGCGTTTCCAAAACTTTCAAAGGCATCGTGGATTCAAAGCCTTATGAAAATGTTGATGTTAAAAAAAAGAGTGCATAGATCACGTGCAAAAAAGAATGGGCACTCGATTGAGAAACTTAAAAAAAGGAACAAAAGGTCTCGGGGGAAGAGGAAAACTCACTGCCACATTGATTGACGAACTAAGCATTTATTACGGCTTAGCAATCCGTCGAAATTCCGATTCCATCAAAAATATGAAAAATGAGATCTGGGCAACCCTTTTTCACAAAATGTCAACGGATGAAAAGCCTCAGCACGAAAAATGTTCGGAGAATTGGTGCAGTTGGAAGAAAGCGAAAGCAGAAAATGCCTTGGATGCGTATCATCACAATCAGCCAATGAGTGAGGAGGTTTATCAAGCCATCAAACCCATCTACATGGAATTGAGCCGGGACGAGTTGCTGGAGCGTTGCTTGGGGGCCTATACTCAAAACAATAACGAAAGTTTCAACGCTACCGTTTGGAGTTTGGCCCCCAAATCATCCTCAAGCGGAAAAACTGTACTAGATATTGCGACGGATATCGCTGTTTGCATATTCAATGGCGGCCTTACCAACGTCTTGCAAATATTCAAGATGTTGGAGGTGGAAATTGGTGTACAGTTATATAATTTCTGCATCGAAGCCGACGCCAAACGCATCACGCACGCGGAGACATCTCTGAGCGACGCGGCCAAAAGTGCGCGCGCGCTCCAAAAATCAACCAGGAAAGACGAAGAAGACGAAAATTTGGCTATCGAAGGACAAATCGAAGGCTATCGAAGGACAAATGTATGGTGCTGGGATTGCAGACTAACGGTAAAAATTTTTTTTAACTTCGTTTTTAAATTTTTTCCAATAAAAAACTATTCGCAAAACTTTAAACGCGTTTTTCTCGAAACATGGTTTTACAAAATGGCACGCAGCATAACTCGAACAATTTTCATTTTTTTTACTTGAAATTTTAACCAGATGTGAACATTTACATTATCTTGAGAATGTCGATCGGAATTTTCAAGAACTTTATTTATTGATTTTTATTAACAAAAAACTTGCCGTTTTTTTCGTCAAAAATCAATTTTTTTTTCAAACGCACGCCAAATCCACAAAAATTGATACTTTTTAAAATCCGATCGACATTCTCTAGCTGTAGCCCTCTAGATTAATGGTTTTTTTTTTTTGTTCTAGATTCAAAAGTGCACCAGTGGTGCTGCGTGCCGCGGAGCCCTGGAAGCAAAACATGTCCCGGGAAGATAGCTGTGGAACCGCCATTTTGTTTTTTTTTTACTGTAAAAAAATTTTATAATAAAGTTTAATGTATGCCCGATAACACCATTAAAAGTTTTTTTTCAAATACCTTCAATTTCGGGAGCAAAAAATTAGTGAAAAAACCTTTTTTTTTGGGCCGTTACAGTGGCCTTACTCCTTAATGATGCTCTGTTTGCCCATCATAACGCATTTGTTACGTGTAAACCAAGCCAACTTTAAGTGTAAATATCTCAGGGTTGGGGTGGTCAAACTTATTCAAATTGCACAGATGTTTGGATAATGTATTAAATAACATATATATCAAATTTCAACCATTTCTTAATTCAACTCTTCTGTGGACGTACTACCTAAGTGATAGATAATTGTTTTTATCGTGTAGGATGCAAAAATCGACCGCGTACAGGCGTCGTTGTCTGGTGTGTTCGAGCGTCCTCTTCTACCGAACGATGTTAACAAATATATGTACAAGCGTTCTCGAAGATTGGAGAATGCTTGTACAACGAGAATGCGTGGTTATTGTTGTTCTTGTTGCACAAAACATCCCTCGATTACAGCGACTCTAGCGGACGGCGTCCGCAAAGGAACCCCCCTCCAAAGGCGTCGCCAGGTAAGGGACCAAGGAGGGTGGGGGAAATATGTTGCAAGACCTGTATGTAATACCGTGCCCGTGACACATTGCGCTCCACTTTTCCCTAATTGGCGAAAATGTAAGTTTTGCCCGAACAGTATATCATGTATCGAACGCATCACGCGGCCGACACTGAAACTATCGAAATCGAGACCATACCCCACCAACACCGTCGCCTCTACCGTTACAATTCGCAGCTCTGGGTGTAATACGGCGATTAGGGCTACTTGTGCCGGGGGGGGGGGGGAAGGGGGAGGAGGGTGATGCTCGCAAAAAAGTTGGCGAATACTGTGGGGTTGGAGGAGGAACGAGCAAGGATCGTCATCCAATGGTTGGATACACGCATCACAGTAGCCATTCGAGGGTGCATGGTTTATCGAATGACTCTCGTCGCGTTCCCTATGGTTTCTAAAAAAAATCTTTTTCCCGCTTAACCTATTCTCTCGTCGTTCTTATTGCCTCGTGTACTTCGAATAGCTCGAGGCATGTTTACTCTTCGAGGCAGCGAACTTTTGTCGTGTGTGACTACTAATTAGTCGACGCGGCATGCCTATGGCGTTACTACGGCGGTCAATAGTACTAAAAATATACCGCGTGAGCCACTAGAATCTTGTAAAAACTGAGATTAACTTTAGAATAGGGTTGACGCTATCGCTTAAAAAATGCGGTGATCCAAATGCAGGACTTGACAAATCTCAGATTTTATTTTTGACTTTGTTTAAAATCAATATTTATAGGAGTTTTCCATTTTTAGTGTCACACTCGGTATATGTTTATAACTGTGTCCACAGGGTGTCCCATTTCTAACGGTATGGTGAAATATCCCCGGGACGGCAGCGGGGATAAAAAATTCTCTATTGAGCTCACAGACGACCAAATTTACTGCAAAGGCTGAATACTTTATTTTCCAGATGAGTTTTTCGACTGATTTCTTCAGCTTTTGTGGTCCCTAAATGCATTTCATGGTATTGAGTTCACATCTGAATACACGACACTCGAGTAAACGTAAGGATTCATCTTTGCCGCCGCTCTTAACTACTATGGGTCGCGAAAACAGCTGGCGCGATTTACTCTGCCGGTCGTCGGCAACTGTGAAAGCATTATTTCATTTAAATTTAAATTATCATTATTTTAGTTAAAACATTTAATACAAATTCTCGCGATTTTCGTGGCTTGTGGAAAATTAATTGTGTACGGGTAGAAAGATTAGATATACGACGGTTTAACTTAAGGGCAGGTATACACCTAGAAGCCGGAAAAAGGTCACTTTTGTGAATTTTTTCAAGGAAAGCTATTTGAAATTTCGGATTGGGATTTTAATTATCTAAAAGTATATACATTCAAAAATCTGTTTAATTTCCTTTATTTAAAAATATCAAAAATATACAGGGATATTGTATGATCCTTGGAGCGTCGTAAAAAAATCGGTACCCAAAATTTTTCGAAAACCAATGAACCGATTGCCTTGAGGTTTTTTGTGGTTATTCTATCCACCATTATCTAGTGCTTTCCATAGCCGATTTTTGAAATATCGATTTATGACAAAATGGCGGACGTTTGAACATAAATAGTGATTTTTGGGCCAAAAATTAGTTATTATTTTGCCTATAAAACAAAAACTAGGTAACGGAAAAAAAATCCTATGACAAGTACTAGATGATGGTGTATAGAATAACCACAAAAAACCTCAAGGCAATCGGTTCATTGGTTTTCGAGAAATTTTGGGTACCGATTTCTTTACGACGCTCCAAAAAATCGTACAATATCCTTGTATATTTTTGATATTTTTAAATAAAGAAAATTAAACATATTTTTGAATGTATATACTTTTAGATAATTAAAACCCCCATTCGAAATTTCAAATAGTTTACCTTAAAAAATTCACAAAAATGACCGTTTTTTCCGGCTCCTAGGTGTATATCTCCCGTTAACAAGCGGTATAAAAAATATTGAGAGATACTTATCTGCGGCAACCGAGGCAAATGCCTTGGCTAGGTAGTGCTAGGTGTTCTTCATGACGGACATACGAGCGAGACACGCATAGAGTTAGCGAAGCTCCCACCGCCACCCCTAACATACATCTACAGGGTGTCTCAAATGTCGAGGAAAACCGACCAAGCTAAAGATACCGAGACAACAATCGTCTTCGCTTCAGGTTTGGGAACCACTGCACCCGATATCTTGGGCGGGAGCAGCGACTGAGCTAATCAACAGCCCAGTGCAGTCTCGAGTCAGCGAACGTTCGCCTCGCAGCTGAGAGCGGCTGCACCCGGTGATGCCTGTATTCCTCCGCACGAGTTAATCGGGCGGTGCTTATCGGCGCGCTGCAATTGGATCCGTGGCTCGGTTGAAGTGGTGGTTCCATGGAGCGCAGGCAATTTAAGTCCTTGTGTCCAAAATCGAAAATGGCAATAAAATTTTTCACATTTGACAGGTTATTATGTAAAACATTTGAAAAGTTGTGTAAACATTTCACGATGATTAGCAAGCTGGCTACTGAGAATTTAGAATTCACAAATTACACGCAGCCTTATGGAAACTAAAGTAACTTTGCAATTCTATTACCAAATAGCAAGCTTTGCTATTTGTTTTCAAGAAATAGAAGAAATATTTATAAATGATCGTTCTTTTGTTTCAAATATATCAAAAACAAAAGTGGCTTTACGGTGCAAGAAACGACGTCGTCCGTGAACGAAAATGAGTATTTAAATTTCCCGCTACTTTCGGTCTATGCAACGTTGCCGCTATATTCTTATATGTTTTTCCTCAAGTGTGCTTTTTTGTTGTATTTTAGGCATCATTTTTTATAAGAAAAAAATGAATAATTGCAAAGTTACTTCAGTTTCCATAAGGCTGCGTGTAATTTGTGAATTCTAATTTCTCAGTAGCCAGCTTCCTAATCGTCCTGAAATTTTTACACAACCTTTCAAATGTTTTACATAATGGCCTATCAAACTTGAAAAATTTTATTACCATTTTAAATTTTCGACACAACATCCTTAAGAAACGCAGAGGATGGTAATGGTACAATTCCTCATTTCGGAACACTGTTTGCATCGAGATTTTCATGAACATGGGACGCGCGGTCTCCAGACGGAATGTATTATTTTTTCAGGTTTTAAAAATAAATAAATAGAATGCTAGCCAATTAAATAATAATCATTAATAAAGTGTATTAAAAAATCGTATACAATTTTGATTTCTGTATCATTTTTTTCTTTCAGCCGACTCTCTCGCCACGAGTTTTAAGTCTTGCCACGTGTGGCATCGATAAATCTTTCGTCTATTACCACGATTCTATCAAGACGAAAAAAAATGTTTAAAAGTTTCAAGAGCGATACTTTGGGAAGTGAGGAGGCGCCATGTTTTGGCTGTCATATTTTGGCACCTCTTTTTAACTTCCCGTCCGTGTAGACTTACGCATATATATGTATACCTATATATATATATTTTTTAAATACAATATACAGTATAAAACGACGACGACTACGACAATGAAAAAAAGCCTTTTCATCGGGTATACACATTACTACTTATAGTTTTACGATATTTTTTACTTTTATTGACAATCATCGTGACAAAAAGTTACTTAAAACTAATTCGCATATAAATTCCTCGTCTCGAGTTCGACTTTTATTAAATTTTTTTTATTTTGTCGGTGCTACTTTGTTTTTTTCTCTTTTAAAAATGTATTTATCATCTTTCACATAGCTTTTCATTTATTCATTCGACTGGAACCAAAATGCTTCACCATCGATCTTGTTAATTATTTATTTTTTCATGTCGTTCTTTTCGACTACGATTAATTTGTTCGTTTCGTTAATATATATATATATATATATATATATTAACGAAATATGGCTCGACGATCGTGTTGGACGAACCGTCAATCGTCGTTACGTATTTACGAACATACGTGATATGTAAGAGAGACAGAGACAGAGATAGATAGAGAATTGAGAGACGGGGTGAAAGGGAAGGCGGTAAAAAATCTTGTCTACCTCTTCTACTTTACATTTGTTTTTTTCTTTTCTTTTTCCTCACCGGTAACGATATATATGCGTTTCGTTGTTGGGTCCGTTCGGGATATTTTTCACTAGTTAATTTTTTCCTTTTTTTTGGTAGTTATCAAAGGACATTCTTTTTTTTCTATCTTTCGAGGCAGTGTAAATTCTTTTTATTTTTTAGCATCGATGCATTTTCTCGTTTATCCAAAAAAAAAAATCTCAGAAAGAGATAGCCAAAAAATCCTAGAAATATACAATAACATAAGGCAAGTATATGACCATGTAATGTACGTTTTTTGCCACATGCGAATAAAATGGCGAAGTGTGTTGGATTGAGCGGGAAAAGTAACAAAGAGAAAAAAAACAGAGTAAAAAAATATTTAAAAACATTAATTGACAGAATCAATGTGATCGTCAATTAGGATGACAAAAATACCTTTCGCGCTTGCTCTCGATCCTTTCTATACATATTTTGGAGGTGTTTTTACTTTTGTTCGTTTTCGTCTATTCGCGGGCTCTCTATACAGCTACTTTCGACTGGGCGGTTTCGGAACACGGGATATCGTGGTTTATTATTATGTCTATGATGATTATCATTATTATTATTATTTTTATTAATGGCATTATATGATAATAATATTGCAAAAATCGATCTTTTTTATTTTCTTCTCTTGTTTCTTCGCAGTATTGTTGCAAGACACCCGTGTCACGATCCTACACGCGTCTACACGTAGATATATATATATATATATATATATATATATACACACGCATGTATAGGCATCTATATATATCCGTTTATTCTTCAACAAGTATTGTTATATTTTAAATTACGATCGATTCCTATGGAATACGAAAGTGCGTGTCCGTTACCCTCGATTCGCTTCGCGGTATAAAAAAAAAACAAAAAATTATACTGTCATTACAATTTTTTCCATCTAATTTTTTCTTCCTCCTTCACTTGATATACCTCTCTCTCGCGCGCACCTGGCGACCATCTCCGTCTCCTCGTCTTTTTATCCAGCTTTTTCTTCATTATTTTCTTTTTCTTGAAAATAATAATAATGATGGGATATGAAGAAAAAAATGACGATAGAAACATTGGAAATAGAAATTCTGTACACTTGGATCCCACGACGTAACTATACACATACGAATGACGTGGCGCCCTATATTCGTTTTTCGTTTCTTCATTTTCGTTTTCCTTTCATCAACTCAATCCCTAAAAACGCTTCCCCAAAACTCCCCTCGACACTTTTATTTACAACGATGGACTAACAATATCATCTACTTCGTGTTATACTATTGTCATATTTACAGGGTGATCGGTTCACATTGATTTTTCGTTTATTATAATTATTGTTATTAATAATAATGTTATTATTGTTATCCTTCAGTATTTGTTCAACTTGGATCTCGTGCTTCGCGTCAGAAGTAAAAGTTTTATTGAAAAAATAATAAAAACAGATGATTCCTATTTTTTAAGAATTTCGCTTTAGATAACGCACTCTTAAGATCACGCGAATGCATTTTTTGGCGTTTGCGGTGCTTTAAGACAGGGTTAGATTGGATGAAAAAAAAAAAAACATTTTTTTCCCATCACGAAATATTTTTTGCCAACCCCCTTAAAGTTTAGCCTTTAAGATAGAAAAAAAATCGGAGGCTATTATTTTCGAAGACACGTAACGCGAGGCCCTAGAGCAATGGCGAAAACATGCGGCTATACCGTCCAGCCCCCCGTTACCCCCTTATAACGTACATAAAAAGACGCGCACACACACACATACACACACACACCACGAAATTGCGAAAACGTCGAATTTCCGTGGTAATGATCGATCCGTGAGGAGGCTTGAGAAATTCGAGCGGCAAAGGAGAACAGGGAAGTAAGCAAGTCCATTGAAAAAAGGTGTGATTGCTGATAAACTGATCGAAATCATTGTGAAAAAGGTATTCAAAGAAGAATAAGAAATAACTTCGCTATGATACCTACAACATTTCTCTGTTGATTTACACGACGCTGAGAGTCGGAGAAAATTCAAGACACCGTCTCGAATTTTTGAGTAAAGTGCACGTTCGCAGTACAGTTAGTCTGGATTTTTTTTCACATTTACGTCCTTTTTGTGTATTCCTCTGACGTTCAACACGCACACGTTCTCACAATTGCACGTACAGCCCGTACAAGTAGAAAAAAGAAGACACGCATGCACGATTTTTTTCGGCCTCGTAACAGCGAGGCCACGCGAGAGGCCGGGAGTCAGCGCACAGAGGTTCTAGAGTCCTTCACCGATGGTGAAATTGAGAAAAACAAAACCAAAATGCCCCCCCCCCTACTCGGTCACGTGTCACAAATCTCCGTCCGTTTCTCCCCCTTGGTTATTCTAAATACGTATGTATGTATAGACGTAAGGTGTTGCTAAAAAGGTTGTTTCCATTTCTGCCACAATGCATCGTCGGAGCCTGATCGCTTTAACCAATGAATCATCAGCGATTTATTTTGGCCCATGTTGCGCCCGCGTATCGAGCTTCAAAGTATCCGTGACAAAACGAAAACTAGGTTAGGTGGGCCCGGAGGAGCGGGTGGCACTTCGATGTGGGTGCTTCGAGCTATTAGCCGCTTTCGCACTATTTTGGGTCAATTTTCCTGGTGGTGAACTCAACCACGGAACTGCCGTGACTAGCCAACTTTCGGGGATCGAAACTTCACCCAATGGCTGATTTGTTCAATCGAACTGTTACTTCTAGCTGCAGTTGGGTAATCAGTTGATCATCTGACCTAGATCACGCTTGGCTATTCTACTAATAGCTTCAGTACAGCTAGTTGCAGGTGATTCATTGAGTGATCATTTGGACTAGATCATTAACTGTTACATTTCTAGCGTGAGGGTAGCTAGTTGCATTCGTTTCTTGCCTGAGAGCAGTCGGCTGCAGTTGGTTTAATTATTAATCACCTAGTTTGGATCATTCTCGGCTAATTCATCCCCAGCCTAAGTACAGCTGTCTGCGCTTCATTGATCAATTGATCATCTGGGATGGATCATCCTTGGCGGATTCATCCCCAGCCACAGCACAGCCAGCTGGTTTAGTGTAATCGGACGAAAGAGGCTAATACGGCGCTCACCAGGCAACCCGGGCCAAAATTTCGATATTTTACAAAAAGGAAAAGCTGCGTATCAACCCTGGGGTCCCTATCGGGTAGATTATTGTTGCAAACTGATTCGAAACGAAATCGAAGTCCCCCCCCCAATCGCTTTGGCTTACGATATCAGCTCATTGTTCGGATGTTACAGCGCATTTGGAAAGTCCGATTATCGCCGATGTCGTATATTGCTCTTGATGTCCGTTGAACCACGTGGGACGATCTTCATACGTCGGTTGCCTGAGTGTAGGACGGTGCTAGGCCATGGGCCGGTGTCAGCGGCCCGGTGGTCGAAGCCAGTGAGCGCCTCGAGTATATGGTCGCTGTTGAGTGAGGTGTGTGAGGCGCTGTGTGCGGCGTGTGCCTTCGCGAGGCTGAGGCGAAGGGCTAAATGGGCCCGTAGTTGCTGAGGGCCGAGGGCCTCTCCTGTTGCAGCTGCGATTGCTGCTGTTGTTGCTGCCCCTCGCAACCAGCGGTGCTCATGTCGCCACCCGCCGACTGGTGACGTCATACGTGCGAGAGGGGCGGTTGTTTGAGTACGTGATGATGAAGATGATGCTGGGAAGCGCTTGCGACGCTACCAGGCGGCAAAAGGGCGCTCCCCGGCCCCGAGGGTGTCTGATACTGCGGCATCACGGCACGTCCTACGACTCCCTTTATGCTTGCGCTTCCGATCCCGCTCACGCCTGTCACCCCAGCCATACCAGCGCCGGTTCCACCTGCGGCGCTTACGCCACCGCCGAACAGGCGTCGCCACAGTCTTCGCCAGGAGTCCAGGGTCTTGCCGCTCCATATCCACACCCCGGAGGTTATGCCGACCGCGAGTGCCATAAAGTACTTCAACATGAGAACGGCGTAGAGCGGGCGCGATCGCGGCCGGCACGGGCACGCGAGGGATCCAAGCCACTCCTCCCTCAGCGTCGACTCGTAAAGATGACAGCCCAGCACCGCGCTCGCCGGCACCGTGTACAGTACCGAGAACACCCCTATCCTTATCATCAACTTCTCGAGCTTGTCCGCTTTTGCGCCCGGTTGCCTCTTTATCACCGAACGTATCCTGAAGAGGCTGACGAAGCCGGCGAGCAGGAAACTTGTCCCGAGCAACAGATAAACGAGCAATGGCACCAGTATGAAGGTTCGCACTCCTTCGGGAGCGACCGTGCATACGCCTGCAACTGGATCTCCGGCTACACCACCGGCCAGTAGAGCCCACACGGTTTGCGCGGTCGGCGCAAGCCACGCGGCCAGATGAAAGTACTGGGAATACGAGGCTATCGCCTCGTTGCCCCATTTGAGACCGGCCGCCAGGAACCACGTGAACGCCAGTATCACCCACCACACCGACGATGCCATGCCGAAGAAATAGATCATTAGGAAGACCGTGACGCATGTTCCGGGACCTTGAGCCCCCGAGCGCAGGGCTGGACCTTCGCAGGCAATCTCCTCGTGGCCGAGGACACTCCTCGCGAGATAACCGAGCGACACGACGAAGTAGCAGGCCGACAGAAAGACTATCGGCCTCTCAGGATACTTGAAGCGCTGGGTGTCGATGAGAAAGGTGGTGACGGTTGTGAGGGTGCTTGCGGCGCATAGGCCGCTCCACATCGCCAGCCACACGGCCACGAAACCTCGTTCCTCGGCGGTTAGGAAGGCCCCGCGGCACGGCAGAGCGCAGTCCGGGACCCCGGCAATGTCCTGACTCGGTGCGATTCCTGCGAGGCTTCCCGACACCCCCAGGCCGCCCCCGTGGAGACTCCCGACGACCTGCTGCATGCCCCCTACTAGAGTGGCCCCGTTTCCCACCACCCCCAGAGGCACGAGGGGAGCCCGGCACCTGCACGCGCAGTCCCTCGTCCTTTCCCCCGGGGGGTGCTGGCAGTTTTTTTGATTCTTGCCGGGCTTGCAGCGCGCCGGCTGCGAACTCTTCGGCGGCCTCGTCGCCCGCGGTGGTCCTGGCGCTGGCATCGGCGCGCTGCTGGCTGGTCCACCACCTGCCGTTCCGCTGCCACTGTTCGTCGCGTGGTTGTCCTGCTCCATGCAGAGATTCTCCGGGTCACCCTGGACCGGCAGTCGCTCGCAGACCATCCGCTCCGGCCACGCGAACCCGTACTGCCTCATCAGAGGTGAACATCCCGCGCGAGCGCGTTCGCAAACGCTTCTGCAAGCGGGCAGAGGCTTGCTGTACTCCGGCAGGCAGATGGGAGTGTACATCGAGCACAGGAAGAATTTTAGGTCGGGGGAACACTTGATCTCGACCAGGGGCCAAAACTGATGCACCTCGAGGCCGGCTTCGTCTTGGGTGTCGTGATTGAGCTCGTTCGGCATTGCCGTAAGATTGTAACCGATACCATGGCACATTGGGATCTTTATCTCCTCGCACCTGCTGTTCGTTCCCATTATTGAGCCACCCATCACCGAATGACCGCTCCCGCTGCTGCCGATACCACCTCCACCCCCGTTGCCACCAAGATTGCCAGAACTTCCTGCACCACCCGGCGCCATAGCCCCGATACCCGATGACGACGAAGGCGCGGACGAGGACGACGATGATGATGATGAAGCGGCGGATGAGGATGACGAGGAGACAGCCGAACCGCTACTTGACAGGGGACCTACGCTGTTGGCAGGGCCGACCGCTGAATCCGACCGGACGTTCGGTACCGCCCACGTCACCAGGCATTCGGTCACCAGGATTATCACAATCGGCAAGATGGCCACCATCGCGTAGGAGCCCCGCCTTGCTAGCCCCATCCTTGAGGACCTCATTGGTAATGAACCTACGCCCGGCCTGATTGCATCACTTCTGTAATCTGTAATCAGACACACAAGGAACGGCATTGATTAAAGAAGATTTTAACATGCTCCATTGTGCTAAAGGTATTTTCGGATAAATTAGGCCCGTCGGGACCGACAGGGCGATTGGAGAGGAACAAGTTAGTGAGAAAGAGAAAAGATGGAGTTTTTAGGATTCATCGATGGTGATCATCAAGTAAATGTAGGGAGCGACGTTCGCAACTCATCCGGTTGCGATGCTGCGAGTTTGGTTTGTTTTCCACCGCTCATATGTGCGCTCAGAGGGGCTTTTTAGCGAGCATTTGGGAGGACAGCATCGTTGGGCGAGCTGTCACGTAGTTTTCGTGGTTTAGGTACGCACATGGTACGCATTCCAGTCAGTGTTGCCAGTTAGTCTATATGCCGCAGCTTTATGGTACTTCTGTTTTCGTCTAAAAATCCTGCATAGTTCTTGTGGAGTTGCCGTTTGCCCTGAAAAACCGCAGATAGTCCTGGGCTAACTCCGCTTTCTCCTAAAATCCCTCAATAGATCTATACTAATCTCCTTTTCCTTTTTTTAAAAACCCTAAATAGTCCCAGAGTAATTCCGTTTCCCGATTTAAAAAACTCTAAAGAGCCCTACACTAATTACATTTTTCAAACTGAGTGCAAAACACTCAGAAAACCCTCAAACATGGTCCCTACGAGCTCGAGGGAAAAAATCTCAAATTTAGGGAGAACTGTCGGATCTGGCAACACTGATTTTCAGCGCAATCTGGATTTATACATCTGGCCGTGGAGTCAGGGAGAACTTTGCCCCTATCCGGGGCAAGGCACATTCGGCTCTTCGTGTGCATGCGTGTTTCTCCTGCAGATATCGGGGCTAGAGAGTTCGGTGGGTGACTTACACGTATCTTATAATAGGCATTCGAGATTTAGAGCGAATAACACGTGACCGAGGCGAAATGTTATTGTATGAGGTCCTGTGTTAGTTTTAACGTTTAGTAACTGGCCTCTCACTCGGGCATCACCCCAAGATTGAACGGAAACTATTTATAGGGAAAAACACATGCACATGTGAGGTGCGGGGGAGCGAGGGGGATGCCCAGGCTACTCGACATACAACGCCGTACGCAAATGTAAGACTGGTTGAATCTCCTGAGAGTTTACCCTTTTATTCCTGGCACGCGAGATCCGTTCAACGTCCACGTGTGTGGCATTTTTTCATAGTTCCTATTGTACGTCAAAACGATAAAGACGTGACATTGGCTCTTCTGCCTATCCAACCTTATCACATACTAGTTTGTGTTTGCATTTTCATGAAATTTTATCCCAAATTGGTTGGCGTTTGGCTTCTTGAGTGGGTTTGGCTCCATTTAATGTTATTCAAAATTCGTTTGGGTTTAGGCCTCTTCATTTGTTTTTCAGCTCTTCATTTGATATTATTGTAAATTTATTTCGAGTTATTTCGGTTTTCGTATTGGTTTCAAATCGAATAGTATTGAATACTATCCCCGGTTCGTTCGCATTTGTTTCGGGTTTTCATTCGAATTTGAGCCCCCGTTTAGTTTAATTGTATAGTTGCTTTTGCTCGCTTCCGCTCTTCCACTGGGTTTGGGTTTCCATTTGATTCCTTCGCAGTTTTGTTTGCATTTTAGCTTCCCCGCTGGATTTGTGTCTCCATTCGATATTACCCCACCTTCGTTTGGGTTTGTTTCGGTCCTCCCGTTAGGTTTGGGTCTCCAATCACTTTTATCTCTAGTTTATCAGGGTGTTGCTCTATCCATTCGATGATATCCGAAGTTTATTTGGATTCGAGTATCTCCAGATTATTTTTATACCTAGTCAATTAAATCCGTCCTTCGGAAAGGGATAATACGAATATACTCTCTGCAGTATTTTTGAGACGAATTGCCAGGAACGGATTCCTTTTTCTCTCTCTCTCTCTCTCTCTCTCTCCCTCTCCCTCCCCTCTCCCTCTCTCCCTCTCTCTCTCTCTCTCTCTCTCTCTCTCTCTCTCTCTCTCTCTCTCTCTCTCTCTCTCTCTCTCTCTCTCTCTCTCTTTCTCTCTCTCTGTCTGGGAGTTTGTTCAATGCAAAGTAGGAGATTTGTGCAGACCGCTACCTTTCCACTACTTCTCTGACATCGAGTACTTCTGCCTACATTATCCCCGGGCAAACGTCTCCGGATGGTTCTGGCTTCTTTTAGTTTTTTTCTCTCAAGTACTTCGAAGAGGTCTCAAGGCGTTCGCGTCGCGTTCGCGGACTTTCCAGCTCACTCTCTCACCAGCCACTCTTTTTCGCGCAACCTCCGGGCAGACTTAGAGGGCACTAACAGTGTTCGAAGCCTCATGTCGAGTGTCCACTTCGTCGAATGGAAAAACGAATGAACAGTGTGGCGATTAAAGTTTTGCGCCGTCACGTTACGATCCGTTGAGAACCGGAGAAAGACGAGGAACAATCTTTGGGTTTCTCAATAGGTGAAAAACGGTGGTCCTTGCAGAATTGTCAAGGACTTTGCGACATGAAAACGCTTGAGGTGTCTTAAAAAATACATAGAAAATATTACAGCCAAAAAATGCGACATATCCCATTCAAGGAGATGCAAAAAAATGCCCTTTAATTCAATGATAGTTCGGCTTAAAGTTCGTGGTCACATTGCATGTCAGCCATGTCTTTCTCGCTCCCCGGAGCGCATATATACTCGTCCTGCTATCCTCTCTCATCCTTCATCGCCATTCTCTTTTTGCTTACTTCTCTCGCTCTTTTTTCGCGTCCCAACGTTCGCCTCGCTTATTCATCTCTCTCCCTCTCTCTCTAGTTCCATCTGTCTCCGTCGGTTCCCGTTTCCTCTTCCACTTGTCAGTTCAGCACACATTGGGGATCTGACGCCAGCAACTCACGCACCCTTCGCTTATTCTATGAATTATTGTAATAACAAACTCCAAAGAGATAAAAAACATTACGAAAATGAAAAAGGTGTATTATGCTCGATGTCTGAACGAAGGATCTTCCCGTTCCTTAATAATTTTATGTATACAACTGTTTACGTTTTGAACACGTTTTTCCGTTAAACGACCCGGTCTCCTTAAGAGGGAATGATACCTTATCGCGGTCGGTATGGTAGAACGATTATAGATTCCCACGAATCTCTGAAAGGGCTCTTCAGATCCCGTCGAAACTTTGCCAAACGACGTCAAATAGATAGATGAATAGCTCTCTTCTTCTCAAATTTTCTGATTTTGAGAGAAAGAATGTAGATTGGCTTATGATAACCCAATCTACATTTTTTTTCTCAAATTCGGAAAATTTGAGGAGAAGACAGCCGTTCGTCTATCTATTTGACGTCGTTTGGCAAAGTTTCGGCGGGAGCTGACGAGCCGTTTCAGAGATTCGTGGGAATCTATAATCGTTCTATCATACCGACCGCGATAAGGTATCATTCCCTCTTGAACAGCAGCACTTATTCTTTTTTCTTTTACTAAAACTTTTCTCGTTCGCAAGCGAGGTATCGAATAGAAAAAGAAAGAGAAGAAACGTTTCCTTTCTCCGTCAAAATTGACTGCTGTACCACAAATTTCTATGTAAGCAACACGTCCAACGAGTAAGTCTGGATGCACGAGTAGCCAAACTACGAGGAGCAAGGACCAGTATTAGATGACATGTATATATATATGGGGAAGGGCGATTTTAAAGACCTAGGGAACCGTCCACAAAACAGACAGCATTCGTTTTACCCCGATTGTATGTACGTACGCGCGATTCTCGCCTATTTTGCCGAGCTGGGATAGACGAACGCCGTTTATTTTTCGCGGTGAGGGGCACTCCACTATAGAGTCAATAGCACCATGGTAACTGCTGCTACGCGTATAGCTACGGTCATAGAGTGGTGGTTAGGGCCAGGCCGCGTCGAAAAAATAGCTGGTCGCCTTTTCGCAAAATAGCCGACGGTGCAAAATTGCTGGCGGCAAAATAGATGAGAGTTGGCTGTATGTATTTTTTTTCAGAAATATGGGACATACGAAATTTGAAATAAATATTTAAAACCAGAGGAAGGATAGGTAGAAGTTGATCACAGCAAACATCAACAACAATAACGCTTATAATAATAAAAGGCGTAGAGCGTTTTGCCGGCAACAGGCGAGTTAGCATAGCGACTGTCTTCTAGCCATGTGGGGTGAGGTGGAGAGGGCGCTGAGTAAGCATGAAGAACCACGCCGGTTAGGTTCGCTGGTTCATCTCTTGGATATTCAAAGCCGGCGGAGGGAAGGTGGCGTGCACATCGCTTGGGGCAGCGCAATAGAGCACTCCCTCGCAATAGCAACCGGCGTGCTAAGCCAAACACCTCGAAAACTAGGTTTCGGATAAGCCTAGTCAGGCCTCCCAAAACTGGTCCCTCTGGGATGGGGACCAACGAATAGTTGGGTCGGGCTTCCGAATAGGATCCACGGTAACGATTACGGCTCAAAATTGGCGCCTCGAGTGGATGGAGGTACTTAAGGAGAACCTCGTCCGCTGCTAGAGGGGTAGCGTGCCGTCGCGGCAGGGTTACATGGCATGGTTGGAAGGCCCTATGGTGCGAAGTGGATGCAGGACTTGCACACCTCTTTCAACATCTGTGAGACCAGGCCGCCCACTTACGACGACAAGGCTACGATCTCTTGTTGCTACTATCAGAAATATCTGACATACGCTCTTCCGCGCGTTTAGTGCTCCGCACTGCCGGACCGCCGCAACATCGGTTCTCCCAGCAGTCGGAAACCTCACGTTGTCGCGTCGATTTGACAGAGGACTGGAGAACAAGGAGGGAGAAAATGACTGGAAAACTTTCGCTTCAGCCTGGTTGCGTAGAAGCAGAAAATGAGTCCCTTGCTGCAGCAATTTCTGAGACTGGTAATGTCGACAGCTTGAACTGATTGTGAGCTGTGTATCACGCAGCTGTTGAGTCGAGACCTCGAACACGCGATGACGAAGTGACGTTTGTGGTCAACACTCGGCAGCGCGTCTCCAGAATAAGATCAATGAAGCACGCAGGCATCCCGTGTTGTGTGTGATAGACTTCATTACTACAGGAAAGCAACTCCTAGAAAGCGGCTGGGTCGGGTGTAAGGCAACAGTCTGACCCGGGCCGCTGGTTCCAACCACCTGCGCCTGTCCCCGACGAAATGCCAACAGCTGTTCAGGTGGAACGGTTTTGACGAGAACTGTATAGTGAGGAGCGTCATTTTGATGAAAGCACGCCAAGTCTGAGGCGGTTCGACGCGTTTTGCTGGCAATATCCGAGGCGTTGCGGCGACTGTCTTCCAGTGACGCAGAGAGGTGGAAAGAAGGGCGCTGAGTAGCGTCCCTCCCGGGCCTGATGGAAACAACAACTTCTGGTGGAAGAAGATCATGTGCACTCATATCCATCTGGCCCGCATCTCCCCGTCGTTCGTCGATGAAGGTTCCAATCCCTGCGTGGCTGGCAGAGGGAAGGACGGTGTTACTCCCCAAAAAAGCTAACGTGTCTGAATGTGCTTTGCAAGATCTTCAAAGAAGATCTTCAAATTCAAGATCTACTTTATGAGCGTGTTCTGCGCGAGATCAAGTCTGCATGGTGGAAGATACATGAACAACAGGGATCCAAGAGGGGGACTGAGAGGTTGTAAGGAGAATCTCCTGGCCGTTGTACCCCGCTGCAACCGCTGCACCCCGCAAGACGTGGTCCAGGACAAGCGTAACCTATCAGTCGCGTCTCAAGGCGTTTGATACTGTCAGTCACAAAATGACCAGGTTGTCAAAGAGGCCCTCCGCAACAATTATAGGCAGTACTCAGACGGATCTGGAAAACAAAGGTCACTGCCCCTAATATGCTCGCTGTTTCGGTTCCGCTCTGCTCATTTGGTGTCATCAAATGACGCAAAGACGAGCTTAAACAGCTGAACATCGGCACAGGCGAGATAATGAACATCCAGCGGAGTCTGCATACTCGACCTTCTACGCCGTGCCTGCTTATGCCGCGTCAGGACAGAGGGCATGGGCCCTTGGGATTGGACTGTCTTCATGACCGCATTGTTCTTGCAATAGCAAGCGACGTAATTACGATCTCAGAGCCAATTCTAGAGATCGTGCGCCAGCATCCAATGCACTTCATGGAGTCGGGACATTTCTTTATAAGGCGGCACATCGCGCGGTATAGACCCTTGAATGAGAGTTCCGCCAGTGTGGCGCCTTGCCAATAAAACTCCGTCTCTCGATTGCCCAAGCCCCGACGTCAGCGGGCAATCAGGGCGACCGAGCAGACTGTCCTGACACGGGTCCCGGCGCAGCAAGTACCGCGAATCCTCAAGGGGTTCTGATGCGGTAAAGCCCATCCGGGGACTCTGGGTCGCCCTAAGCGACCATGTGATGCCTCTGAATGGTGTACCGGCGAAGGAGAACGCTAGGGCGTTGATACGGGTTTGCCTGCGGACGCTCGAACGATCAAACATATTTATGTTGTTGAATGCCGAAGATCACAGTCTGCCACCCAGCAATGTTGCTCGATAACACTGGACCAGAGCATTGATGAGCTAAGGCTGAGGTGGAGAAAACGTCTCTCTAATGCGTCTCGACGCTGAGTGCATATGAAGACTGGTATTAAGACAAGCTAGGTGTCAGTCGCATGACGAACTAATAGCCACAAACGTGGCAGACGTGTTCGATTCGTATCGTTTAACTAGACTTCAAATGCGAAGGCATGGGCCCCAATCGGTGCTTTGGGGTGTAATGAAGGGAGTCCTTGATATTCCATCCAAATTTTCCTCTCGTTCTGTTCATGCTCCTTTAGACTCAATCTTGGGATCTGTGACCGCCTCCACGCCAATTAGTAGCCGGGGCCTGCCCGTGAGGGTAAGAACCGGGTCCCTATTTCTTTGGGGTCTCACCCAATCTGTCCCCTAACCTCCTACCCGACTCCTGCACGCTCCTCCTCTGGGCCATGTCCGGGCGGGACATAGGAGCAGACTTTCCCGTGGTTCCCCGTGGATAGATATCGTATCTGACTCTATTCTCGTGAAGGGAGCCGCTTGTGACTACCTACCGTAAGATAGAGGGATCGGCGATGTAAGGATTTGTTTACACTAGGTAGACTGCCGAAGATAGCAGTCGACATGGCAATGCCGAAAGCACGCCGGAGTCGACTGATGCCTTCGGCAGTCGACCCACAAAGAAACCGTTTCCCGTGTCCCCTCCGATTTCGTCCATTTTTGAATATGTATTCTTCATTAAAATCTAAAAACACGTATTTTTTATCGGCGGAAAAACAGTTCTAGGGGGTGAAACTCACCCTCGAAGTTAGGCACCCTTCGAGGGACTTTTGCACTTTTGCGTAGTTCCAATCAAGATATTCGATTGAAACCGATTGGCGAATAATGAATAATGCGCATTTTCGAGTTCCCAGGGGGTGAATAAGGGTAAATTTGTAGGGGTTGAAAGTCGCACAATTCGTATTATTCGGAAACTTTTTTTTCATCTTGATGAAACCAATTGCATTCGGAAGAGTTGAAAAAAGTAGGTGATACGGGTTTTTGCGTTTTTCGAGAAAAAAATGTTTTGGGGGTGACTACCCCTGTATAATACCGATTCCAGTGTTCCCCTCCGATTTCGATCATTTTTTAATACGTTATTCTTAATCGAAATCAGCGAGATATGTATCTTTTTCATCGGCGGCATAACAGTTTTAGAGGTTCAACTCACCCTCGAAGTGACTGTTGCCTTTTCGTTACGACTCTATTCAAGATATTCAAATGAAACTAATTTAATGACAATGCTTATGACGAATAATGAAATATGCGCTTCCGTCAATTTCGACGGGATGAATTGGTAGAAATTGATTGGAGTTGAAAGTCGAAAAATTTGTAACAATCAATTCTTATTTCATTCCGACGAAGCCATCTGAAATTAACACGTTTATATAACGTAGGAGAATCCTGTTTTTGGATTTTCCGGAAAAACATCGTTCGAGGGCGAACTACCCTCATATGATACCATGTCTGGTGTCCCCATCCGATATTGTTTCGTCTGATCGATGGTGTTTTTTATCCGAACGTACGTGATGCAAATCGTTCAAACTCCCGGCGAATGATGTAAAATAGACGTATTCCTATTTCGACGGCATACATTTTTAGAAACTTATGCATATTAAAAGGTTAACAATTTCATACCATAAACGCGATTCGTTATATTATAATGAATTTATTGGCATTCGAAAATACGACAGAGCTTACAGAAGTAGATCGTTTTGCGTTCCTTCCATAATCTTTTTTACCGGTGAATAACGCCTAGGTGTACGTGTGCAATCGAATTTCCATTTGAATCATATTATGTTTAAGTATTTGTAAGCTATTTTCATTTGACAATTAACAATCTCGATGGTTAGTAGAACACTTTATTATATTTCTTTAAAAATCCACCCCTATTTTCAGACCCCTTTTTGGCAGACTTTCTAATACGCGCGCATATTTTTGCAGCTTTGTATTTTCAATATACAGGGTGGCCCAAATGTCACGCAACAATATGCATAAGCCGCGCATGTTAAATGTTGCGTGACATTTCAGACACCCTGTATTTTGGTGATGCTAAAAGTGATTAACAAATCGGAGTTATTCATTCAGTACTGCAGTAATGGTAGTCCCCAAAAAAATGTTTCATACATAATGACTTCTTACACCACGAACAGCGAATCACCGCCAAATTTTTGCATCCTTGGACCACACAACGAGATTTGCAAGCTTCTCCGAAACCAAAATCCACAGGATTTTCAAATGCATCTGGCTTTGCTTCTGTATAACCACTCTTGAACCAAAAATACTTGAAAAGATTGACATATCGAGGGGATGATATTTGATTATGAGTTAGAGTTTGCAATTTAATGATATTATTCCTTAAGTGCAAATTAATATTATTTTCCATTGATTCCTTAAGTGCAAATGAATATCATATTCCATACACTATCAGAGAAATGTCTGACGAAATTTTTCCATACTCTGAAACCATAAACATCAAGAGGTCGAACCTTGCCGATTGTACCCTTAGGTATAATCTTTAACATAACGTTCTTATTCGGAGGTGCTGCTTCCCGTACAATCATTATGACTGTAGGACAATGGTCACTTTATGAATCAATCGACATTACACTTTGCGAACCAACGTTTTTAAAACAAAAACATGCTGTAACCAAGTTTTTAAGTATTCTAAAAGATGAAATAAAATATTTATATTATTTATAAAATTATCCTCATTTATATAACCATGTAACACGCATATACGAATAAGTGTGCAATCTATAAGAAGATATTTATACCTGAAGTAAGTTTGCCAGACTTCGATACTGCTATGTATACATTATCTGGTCGAACAATTTCTGTTCCACTATTGGACCAAACATACCTCTTGGTTCTTTGAGAACCAAAAAAAAGGTGAAAGCAGCTTTCCCTCTGGTGATATAGTCGGTTGAACAGTATAACTATGGGTAGTAGACGAAATTGACTGTACAAGACATTACCACCTGCTTTTCGCCTTCGACTGCTAAAGTCCTTCCCGAATGCATCTCCAATTCGAAATCATTTTGGTCGGAATTGTAAACATTTGATATACATTTTTCGGCTTGCTGTTTTGAAGTTTCCACGTTCTCAATCGTTGTCCTAGTGATGAATTTGTTAACTTTTCTTATACAATACGATGGGCATTTTTAAATGATCTCACCCAAAATTCAGATGCTTCAAACCGAAAGTCTTCATGGCCTACTTCTTTCTGTGCTTGCAAAGCTCACTTTCGTAAATCTTTATCATGAACTGGTAAGTAAGCACCAACAGCAGATTTGAAATTGCGCAATGTATAGTCACAAATTCTCGCGATTTTTTCCTTGTAAGTTCCATCTTTATTTATATAACGAGTCCAACGTCTTAAGTGACGAAGAGATCTAACTTTTTTAAACTTCTGTCTAACAGTCTCGATACTTAAATTTTTCTTTTTTCCCGACGTTCAGTAATCAACAGCTCGCGACTTGTATTCGTAAGACAAATCTTCATCATCACTTGCGCATGCGCCCGTCGGTAATTTTGATTCATAAATAGCATGTACCCATTCTTCAGCTTCGACAATTTGCATTCCTATATTTTAATACGGTTCTTGAAAATCTAGGGAGTGTTCTTCCACCGTTTCGCCGGCAGTATACTCATTCATTGCATTTAATAATATACTTTCAAAACTATTTTTCAGTTGTATTTCCGCATCATTAATGGGCGATTGAAGAAGATTCATCTTCAGATGTTGTCAGAAGTAGTTGTATAAGATTCATTGGGTTGACCTTCATCTCCAACATAAGGAAAAATTCGATGCACTTTATTTTTTGAATAGATAATTACTGGGAGTAGTAGGAAAATTATTATGCGTACTACCTTTGGGTTCGATGAAAATCAATTTATAGTGCGCACTATAAAGATACCCACTAAATTGACTACGACTTCTTCTTGTGCGTAATGTTATGGATAAATCGCGAACAACAAAATTTCCGTACTATTTGTGGTTCGACGTTGTTGCACGGCATTCAATAAGCGACCGCGATGCACTTTATATATGCTACGCAGGATCCACATTGTGCGAGCCAAACAAATCGGCGAGATAAGATAACAAAGACCTTTACTTGCTTCCAGATTAAAAAATTATATCGGGAATATTACGACGTTTGTTTGACATTAACTCCATGCACCTATAACTGCACTGTCTAGACATTTTCTGGACAAAATGATATTGAACATTAAAACTGAAATTCAACATTAAAACTGGAAAAGGTGCCTTTTTCATTATTCGCCATAAGCATTGTTCGCCAATTGGTTTCATTCGAATATCTTGATTGGAACTATGCGAATGCAAAAATCACTCGGAGGGTGCCCAACTTTGAAGGTGAGTTTCACCACCTAGAACTGTTTTTCTGCCGATAAAAAAATGTGCCTCTTAGATTTCGATGAAGAATAACATTCAAGAATGAACGAAATCGGAGGGGGACAGCGCTAACGGTTTCCTTGCCAGTGTGAGCAAGCCTTAACGAAACTGCTGTGATCGCTGACACGTCCGGCGATGGTCAAAAGATTTTTCCATCGCGTTGTCTAGCAACATGGCGCGGGATTTCGGGATCGAGATGGAAGCCTGTGCCTGTTTAGGTGATGAAGCATAGGCTGTCCGTGTGTAGCGCCAGCCCCGGCGATAAATGTCCTGACTTGGGACCGGGACGCCGCGTGGCTAATTTACTCTTTTCGCTTGACGGACCAGCGATAGCTAAAGGATTTCTCCATAGCCTGTTCTAGAGATTTGACACGGGCCTTCCGAAGTGTAGGTATAAGTCCGTTGCGCATGCTTGTTGAGGCGAGAAAGCAAAGACCGACCGTCTTCGGTTGCCGACCTTAACAATAAATGTCTTGACTCGGCAGCACGTGGGCATGCACGGAAGGGTTTATCTGCGCCTGCCGAAACGCAGTCGTCAATATCCTGGTATATCGCAGCCGCATCATGGGTCAGTAACTGCCGAATATTTTCTGTCGTGCATGCAAACAATCACCGGAGAGACTAACGCATCTACTGTCGGCCTGACTAGTATACGCAGTCTCCGACTATATCCATCGCCATGACGCGGCCGTGAGGGTGTTGTATTACTATCTACGGAACTTTTATGGGATAGATCGGAAGCACGTGTCGTTTTATTCACCAAGAGATGTTGAGTCCTTTGTCGTGGGCGGGAGGTGCAAGATTAATTGGAACTTCTCGTTCGCGACCATGGGGCCGCTTCAAGAGACTAAGCCTGATGTTACCCTCGTTGATTTCGACAACAAGATGATATATCTCATTGAATTCTCGGCCCCCGCCGAGGCAAACATGTCGCGAAAGAAAGAGGATAAACGGTTCAAGTGCATCGCTCCTGGCCGAGCTGCGTCGTCTGCACCGGGGGTGCAGAGTAACGTTCGTTGTTCCCATCATCAGGGCGTTCAGGGGGATAAAGGATTGTTTCGAATCAGGCTTTGCCAGCATACCGCTTGGCAAATCTAGTGCCCGGTCGGTAGCAGGTTGGATGCAGAAGGCGGTCATCAGTGGATCCCTCCGTTTACTCAGGCAACACGATTGTGGACTGTGGTAACCGCTCACCCGGTGGCCTGAGAGAACGGTTATCGCAGGGCAATTTTTAACATTTTAGGGCTAAGCCCAACGTAATGTCGGAGCCTTTGAGTGCCAACCAGTTCTGGTCGAGATTATTGTTCCGGTCTAGTTTAAAATCGAGCCTAACCCCCGGGGTCGTTAAATGTTTCCCAGTGCAATCGGGGGAAGTGCGTTGTCAGGCACAATTAGATCTATTTTTAAAAAATAGCACGATACAATAACAAGGCCTTACAGCAAAATGCTAGTGGAGCTTTCATTGTCGATTCGTTTAGCAAAAAACAGAAAATAAAAAAGTTCATTGAAATAATAATAGAAATGCCGAGAATAATTATCGTCGATTGATATTTAATGGCAGGCGCGCTAATGGAACAGCGATAAAATTTTTCTTCAAAGTGCCTTGCACAAGATCGTAAAGGAGAAAAAAATGTTTATAGACGAAATTTTTCGATTCTTTACATTATATGGTGGGGATAATTTATTCGCAAGAAAAAAAAGAAGCAACAAAAAATATCGTATCGGAACGACCTCGTGGATAGCAAGATTTATGGCAAGATCTCGTATACTTGCCTAGAGATCTTAGCGAAGGGGAAAAACGTGAAAAAAATTAAGATACGAGTCCGTAGAACGAGGTCGGTGCGCCCAAAAGGATTCGACCTGAAAATGCTCGCGGGAGTGGAACGCGCTGAGAGCTTCGCGTAGCCACACGAAGATGGACCTACTTATTCTTTTTTCGCAATCCCCCGGGATATTTCGGTCGTGCAATAACTTCCCATTAGGGAGTGGGTTCTTTCAAGGGTTTTTCTCTGTTCGTTCCACGTAGGGGATTATTCGAAAATTTCCGTCGGTCGATAATCGTTGAGACGAAAATGTACGGCCGAAGATCTAAGCAGACAACTCATCGATTGCAAACATGATACGGTGAAGGGCAAGGTGGAATGAGAGAAAAATTGTCAATATTATATTTACAATAATCGCAAAAATTATTATCACAACTATTATTATCATATACATTTTTTTAAATATAAATATTTATAAAGACCGACGCTTATGGATGGGCGGTCGAGGTTCGGCTCCGGCGATACTTGGAGGTAAGCAGTATTGTGCATGACCAATACTTGGAGCTGTGACCGTGTGGCCGTGCATTGGGTGGCGCAGCAATCAGTGAGCGGAAGGCCTATACTTCTGATACCTTGGTGTAGGTATCAGACATTGTTTATATTTAAAAAATGAATATAATTATAATACTACTAATTATTATTATTGTTAATTTGGAATTTATAATTTATTTATTCTTTATATCGATCATAATGTACAAAAATGGTCAAACTCCAATTGTTGTTCATGTACATATAAATATTTATATTTAAAAAATGATACTCGTATTGCTTGCATATATTTAAGAAATGGTTGATGATTCAATAGTTTTCAAGCACGAACAGTCATTGACTTGACAAATAATGATAATTCAATAGTCTATCGAAATCAGTTCATAGAATTTTACAACGAAATTGTCGTTCAACGTTCGTTGGCCTACAAATTGTGTCGGTTGATCGAATATCGTGGGGTCGAGAGAAGGATAAAAAAAGGAAGCTCAGCAGGGAGTTGCACTCTCGGCAATAAATCAGCTTTGGGGCTGTGAGGCATTTGGCCGCTTCGCCAGAAAATAAACTGCGAAACATCCGCGGGGCGGACCCATATTTCTCCGGTGTTTGGGTTATGATATACTCCTCCTCGTGCAAGTAAAGACTATTTTTACGTCTCCCTTTCTCTGTAGGGAACGCTGCGGTCTTGTCATTTTAGGTTCTTCTTTTCGGAAAATATAGAAGTTGCCATCATAAAACGGAAAAAAGGTGATAAGACTGCGTTTGGGTGCATCCTAGTCTAGGATAAATTCGTATGCATCCTATTTTAGAATCCACCTGGACGTATCTTTTTAGAGGGATCATTTCGATCTGCACCCCATTTTAGGATTCTGTGGATCTAGTATTCTACTCTAGAATCCATTTGGATACATTCTAGTTTTAGAATTTGGACGCATCCTGGTTGAGGATACATTTGGATGCATTCCAGTTTTAGAATTCATTTAAACGCATCGTGGTTGAGTATACATTGGGATGCAAACCAGTCTAACAATGGCAGATGTAATGCGCACTATGTGAGGTCCATAACTGCGCTGGTATTGCCTTTCATGTGATAAAGAGCATCTTCGTCTTGTGGATCTGGACGCTTTTCATCTTCGCCTTATCGCGTTTCATCCATTTTTTTCCATCGTTCTCTTCTCGTTTCTTTTTCTTGCTAACTCGCTCTAGGGATCACTTTACCGAGGCATAAGAGGTGCAAATTGAAGATCTGTGGCCAGTCTGGTAACTCGAAGACTCTTTGTATGTAAAATCGAGTATTCGGTTGAAGTCTGATGGGAGGCTATTGCTGCCTCCCGGTGGGTCGAGCTATCCTGTTATGCAGCTGCCAATGTTGGAGGATGAACTTTGCTAATTAGGAAGCAGTGGCAACAGCGGTGTAACATCGTCAGAGCCGCGTAAACGGACTCGGAGAGTGATATATATATATATATATATATATATATATATAAGGGTCGAAAACCCCTCGAACCGGCGAATATAAACTCGACGTAGCTCATCGCTGCTACTCTCCCGCTCCACGGTGCGACCCGTCGTTTTTTTTTACCATAAATTACCATCTGACCGAAGGTGGTCCTCCTCATACCATGCGCCTACTCTCAGCTACCCATCCACCTTCCATCCATACACACCTCCTGCACAGTTTTTTTCGAACATCCATTCCTTTACGACAATTGCCAACTGGCCGCCATCTTGCTACGAGTCCTCCAGGTTGAATGTGGCATCTATTTGCTGGAGACACCTTTGATCGCGGAACCGTCGCGTCGTGGCATGACCGAGGCTAGGCTGTGGAGGAGTTCTCGTGGATCACATGTTGACTGCCCTACCAGATGTAGTGGTCATTGAGCGTAACCGTGCGAGAGCCTGGCATTTTTTTGCATCCGGTATTGCCATGTGTGGTTGGATTTTGGGTTTGCAAGCAATTTATACCAGAACCTGGTCCGGATTAAATATCCGCTGATGCCGGAGCTATCCGGGTTCGCTCAAGCGAACTCAAACAAAGCTGAAGTTTCGGACACACCTGATAACAATTCAGACCATCGAGCCTCTTCGTAGTTCTTGGTTCGAGCACCCAAACTATGGAAGTCATAACAAATGTCTCCTACATTATGGTATGTGTACTCGGGCACTTGAGGGATATGCCACAGGCTGAGGAAGTGGTCACCTATGTCTCCTGCAGGACAGTATAGGTAGTTGGGCACTTAGGGAACACGTCACAGGCCGTGGAAGAGATCGCCCATGTCACCTGCTGGACAGTATGACTAGTTGGTCACTTGGAGGACATGGGCTAGGCTATGCAAGTGATTACCCAGCTTTCCTGCAGGGCAGGAAGGCTAGACGAACACCCAGGAGCATGGTACAGGCTATAAAAGTGATCGCTCGTGTCTCCTGCACGACGGCATGGGTACTTGGGCGCTTGGGAGACGCAGCACAAGCTATAAAAGCGATTACCCACGTCTCCTGTCTCGCCCAGAGCGTCGACTGCAGCTGCCTGCGAAAGGCAAATTCTCGCTTTTATCATCCCTGTGCGACTAACCAGCCAATCTCCTTACACGGTCCAATCACGGCGCTCCTTAAAAAACCCAAATACCGGATAATCCCAGTCGTCCGGGAGCTCCCCCGCTGTGTTTCTTGGTGAGATACGCGAAGCTTGCGAATCCGGTGGAGCACACGTGTGTGTGTGTGTGTGTGTGTGTGTATGTGTGTGTGTGTGCGTACACCACGGAGTACCTCCTTCATCTCGTTGGTTCGTGCGGTGCGACGGACTGTGCTAGGTATCCCGCAGAGTCTGTTAAATAAACTACAGGTAGGCGCGATATCCCCTTGGCGTTTGGAGTCACGACCCTGTTCCTTCGCGCTCTCCACCTTCCGCCCGTTCCCTCTTCGTATCACGTCCCCCAGGTCTCTCTTCCTCCTATCCTCGTCTTCCCGTGTGTGTTTCTTTGCCACCTTTTTCCCCACTCCCCACACATCCTCCAACAATGTAGACTCATAACATCTATCCTGCTAGCTCGTCTTCCCTCGTATTTTCATCGCGATCGATTCTCTCGCTGCAACGAGCCGCGAGAGATTTACTCGGCCACTGTGAGAGCTAAGAAAACAACGACTCGACGTAACCACACCTGGGGGAAAAGGTGCGGGTCAGGGAAGGGGTCGATAGTAAACGATCGAGACGAAAGAAGGGAGCCCGAACAGGGGAACCATAGCAAGGGGCCGCGAAGTGGGGAAACATCCGTGATCTCTCTGCTGGAGAAGAGACTTGAGTACTATGAGAGACAGCTCGACGAGCATCGAGTCTCTCGTCTCCCTTGGGACCTGAAACTTCGTTATATCCCAAGGACCAATTACAGATAAGAATCTGACGTTTGACCTGATGCGAACGTCAGTGTCGTGTATTTGTGCTGCTGCCAACCATCGGAAAGAATAAAAAAAGAAAAAGGGAACGACGGTTTTGCCGATCCGTCGGGTCTTTACAACCCAATATTAATTTTCCTTGAATACTGAACATTATTATTCTGGCGCGCTCGCACTGGAACGATTTCATCTCAAGCGGAATTTCACTTTGGAATTCCTGACAATTATTAGCAATTTATAGCACCAAATTTAATAACTTTTGTACTTAAATAATCGTGGATTCACATTCCACACGTGGAATTAATTATGGACACTTCGCAATTTTTTTTAAACTTCGTATTTATTCATCATTTTTACGTTACAATCACTTACATTTTATATCCTTATAAAGGAGGCTTATTAAGAGCCACACTAAGTAGAGACATCATAGATTACACTACAAAAATTACAGTATCATTTCGTAGCAGTAGGCGTAACAGGATTAACATTTTCTCCGTAAATATTTAAAGAAACTAATTTCTTCTGAAAATGTGCAGAATTAATTTCACCAGTGTCGAAGAATTCAAGAGTATTCGTGAATTTGATGAAATCTTTTAAAGCCATTGGACATGATAAAAACTGTACGTGGACGTTTTCGTCTCAGTGCGTCTGCGGAAGCAGCAAAATCACAGTGTGACCGCACAGAGTTATTATTACACAACGAATCGTTTCGCTCAATATTCAAATAAAAACTGACAGAGATTGAGTTTGAGAGTCACTGGATATCGTCAGAGTGGCTTAGATTACCTTCCAGCAAAAGAGATTCTCGAGAGGAGGAAGAGAAACGAGCTGCTGCTCCTCGTCGTCGTTGTTGTCGTCGTTGGTAGATAAAATATCTTCTCTTTCCGAACATCTTTCTGCTTGGATTTTTTTTGTTTCTTCCTTTTTTGGTCTCCTGCTTTTTACCTCCTGTCCGCTCTGCCCCCCCCCCTTCTCGTCTATCGTATTTTCACTCGTTTATGGAGTGCGCAATTGCTAAGTTGCGTGTATCTCGTTGAATTTCTTCGGGAAAGCTTCATTAATATATAAGTGTACAAATATGTCGATAATGTTTTTCTAGTCATACATGCGCGCACACACACACACCCGCACGCACGCACGCACGCACGCACGCACGCACGCACGCACGCACGCACGCACGCACACACACACACACACACACACACACACACACACACACACACACACACACACACACAAAATAAATGTTTAGATATATATTTGCCGGTGGGTTTTTAAATTTATATGTATATACATTTGCGTGTATTATTTATCAAACGTCACAAATCATATATACGTATATGGAAATGACTAAGAACTTATCGTAAACGACAGCTCGAATAAATTTCGTCTTTTGAATTAACGAGGACCACTTTCGGCATATAACATGGACGATAATTCTCGCAAGGCTCTCGATCAAAGTCGTGTGTCCGCACGAAGAGTGAGGGAGTGAGTGAGTGCGTTTGTGTGTGTGTGTGTGTGTGTGGGTGTGTGTGTGTGTGTGTGTGTGAGAGAGAGAGAGAGAGAGAGAGAGAGAGAGCCGATGACGATAAAAAAATTCGTAACCCGCAGCAGCGCGCGCGACCATGAAACGACACACGAGATGAAGTTTTCACCAAAACATACACATGCAAGTAGGCCTGCTCTTTTATTTATAAGGCAATTCGGTGCGAACGCCCGGTAAATAAAATTTTCGAGATGATATAAAGAGTGAGGAGGAGAGAAGAGTGAAGAGTGGGGAGGGGGAGGGGTGGAAAGCTCCGTCGTTGAGCAAAGTCGATTGGGTTACTCTTTTAATCAGAATCGCCGACGATCGAATATCCCGCGAAGCGCCCCTCTCATATTGTGTATAATATAGAGAAGGAAAAAGGAAAGAAAAGAGATGAGCGCCCTCTCTCTTTCTCTCTCTCGCTCTGTCCCCTTCTAGACTCTATAAAACAACTTTACGGCTGTATATACTGTTTTGTGGTGAGCGGGGTGGGCAAGAAACACGACTTCCTCCTTCCTTACAATTATTCTCGTTGGCTTCGATTATTATTGTTATTATTACTAAAAAAAGAGTCGTTATTTCTAAAATATCCATATATATTGTTGAAAATAATTCCAAATAATAAGTGCGAAGATATTAAATAAAATAATATTTAACTGAAAAAAATAATATGGAATTCAATTCAAAACAATGATGGGAAAAATTAAACGAAGACGATAGTTCTCTAATATTATGTGCAACTATCTTTTAAACGTCTTAAAATGTTTTCAAATATATTCAAATATAAATATTTTTGGTATACTTATATTGTGCAAAATTATAACGAAAATAGGTGTGAATATAAGTGCTAATAAGTTTCTTATTCTCGAAATATTATCTTATTTTGTTAACGGCAATAATCTAAAACGGTATTAAATTTTGTAATAAAATGAGATAATATTCAACTGAAAAATTCTATCGTATTAAATTTAAAACAATGATGGAGAATATTCACCCAAAACAAAAGTTCGTTAATCTTATGTGGGAATATTTTTTAAATATTCCTATATTAGTAAAAAGAATAGATTAACGTTTGCATCATTGGAATGCAAAGATTTTTTTTGGTCGTTTTGTATTTCTTAATTTTTATTAACATTATCCAACGCCTTTTATTTGCAAATTGAGGTCGTGAATCTCTAATAAGAATACGTAAAAACGTTTGAGGGATCTTTATAGTATAAAACGGTCCCAAAAATTTGAACACTTAAAAATTTGAACACTTATAAATAATTTTTGTTGCGTTGCCACGATGCAAACTTCAAGTACGTAATTTTTTAAATTTCTCCCCAATATGATGATGATAGTAATAATTATTATTATTGGTCAGGAAGAATACTTTTTTAAACACTACAAGAATATTTTAAAAATATTCCGGAAGAAGTATTGGCAGATCCGGGGTCTGCGTCGCTTTGCGAATGGACCCGATGACCGGAACTATTTATTAGTGTGCCCCCCGGGGGTGTCGGACTTTCGCGCCTGTACTCTCGCACTCTTCTCTCGCTCTCTCTCTCTCTCTCTCTCTCTCTCTCTCTCTCTCTCTCTCTCTCTCTCTCTCTCCCCCCCTCTCTTTCCGTCTCGTTGATCTCGGTGTCGCACGCGAGAATGAGCGCCATTGTCAGCGAGGGAGGGACGAGGCCTGGTTAAACTTGAAAAAAATAAAAATAGCAAAAGCACGAAGAATACATGTAACATAAAAAAAAACGTAAACGATGCTGCCGGTCAGTGCGAATGAAAAAGAAACGGGTTTTCCATTGGGCAGTGCTGTCTACAGCCAAGCACCTTTGCTTTTGTGGTCTGGAAGCTTGTGAGTGAGAGAGGGGGGGAACAAGAGAGAAATAAACTTTTTTTACGCCCTAGCACGCTATGCTGAAAATTCTACAAATGATGGTAATGAGACGACTCATATTAACTTACATAACAGAGATAAGATTAAAATAAAAATTAAAGTTGAAATTATTATTAAAACTTCAATTTACATAAAAAAGTTAAACGCAGATAAAGAAACACAGAAAAGCCGGAGTATAATCGGAAAATCGTGAAACTATTTGACAATAAATAGAGAGAGAGAGAGAGAGAGAGAGAGAGAGAGAGAGAGAGAGAGAGAGAGAGAGAGGGAGAGAGAGAGGAGAGCCGGAAGTGAGAGAGATTGATTGAATGATCGTTGATTTATTACTTGTGCCCTAGTCAAATATCTTCAGAGCAAAATTGGTAGGAGCATACTGAAAAAAAATTTGGCTTTCCAACACAACGAAAAAGAAGGAAAATTGACAAAGAAAATTAAAAAAATATGGATAATGTACAATCGTACCGGCTGTCGGAAAAGTATACAGGATCTCACGAAAATTGTAATAAATCGTACATTATTATACGAAATCATGCAAAACTAGAAACAGAGAGAGAAAGAGAGAGAGAGAGAGAGAGAGAGAGAGAGAAAGGTTATTTATTTCGTACCCTGCAACAAGTGCTCTCTAAGAGTACCGTGCACAGTCACTGAAGTGTTAACCATAAATGAAATAACAGTAAACCCAACCAAAGGAGTCTGAACTACTAATTACATAAACTATATAATAATAACAATGATAATAGTAGTGGAAATAGTAATAGTGAAATAATCAATCAAACCTTACTTACAATTTGCATGGTATTGAAGTTTGCATCGTTGCCATGAAAGGAAATTATTTTCTTCTATCTAGTGACAATTTTTTTTGCCACATTTTCGCTAAAAATATCACTGGAATATTTTTGAAAATCCTTATTTGAGATCCATAATCTAAAACTACAAATGAATAGTTCAGATAGTAATAAAATCAAAGAAATGCAAAAATAAAAAATGATTGTCCTTGCACTCCAACGATGCAAACTCAATCACTATGAATTTGCTCACGGACCCGTTTGGTCGTATAGTTCGTCTAGAAGTTACCGGGCCAAGGCACGTTTGGAAGCGGGGCGGTTTTTGCGAGCCGTTACACAAGGGTTTAACGCGTTCCATAGATAGCTATGGGTCTGAATATTTTTTTTATTCGTCTTTTTTGTGAATCTTTCGACTCCGGAATATCGGTGGAGGCCATGTAAAACCTTAAAAAATATTTGGTGAGCAAGAATCTACCCTCCCTGAGGAGAGGGTAGAAAGAGAAAAAAAATATCCCAGGCGGTAAAGACCTTCTCATATTTGCTATTTGCGTTATATATATTCCTAGTCCCTAAAAAACGACATAAAAAATTTGGCAATGAATTCAAACTTTTGGAACCCACTTTCATCCTTAATGGTGGTGGTGGTGGTGGAGACGGACTTAAGGATGTACTACCCGTCTGTTCCCTACCGAAAGTGAGTTTCGGTGAGAACTTTGCGATAACATTGAAATCCGAAAAAAATAACCGTATTGAAGAAGCTCGGAACATTGGTTTTGAATCATAAGAATGCCAAATGTTTATAAATAAATTGTTAAACAAAAATTTGTTAAAAAAATCTCCAGTAAACCTGATTTTTGGTGACATTGAAGAATTATGATATTTTTCTGATGGCATATGATTTTTTAAAGAATTTTCTCTGTATATCGAAAATCCCGTTTTTAGAATTTTTCAGCGGCACTTCTTGGATTTAATATGGAACATTGCCCCGAAAACATATTGAAAACTTGCGACTCTTCATCCATATTTGAAAATTGGAAAAATTAAAATGAAAATAGGAAGAAGATTCTAAAAAAAAGTGCTGACCGATTCAGAAAAATCTACGAATTCATTTTATAATATGAAAAAGTCGTTCACCGGACATTTGTGAAACAATTTGTTTTTCCACAATTTGCTTATAACTTTGGTGCATTATTATTACCGGAAATTAATGTTCTTGGCATCTTCAATCTGCTTGATTAAAAAAAATTTACTATCATCGCAAAGTATTCAAAATTCTGGCCTACAGTCACTTTTGGTAGGGAATGTACGGGCAATTCATCCTTAACAGAGAGAAGCAATGAAAGTATACTTTCAGGAGCTTGTTCGTCTGAAGGATGATTATCTTCCTTTTTTTTGGTATTGCATTTGTGTCGATTCTATTATCCCTAAACAACGTTTCCGCGCATTTATTTGCAATATTACCATTCAATCACTATCATGAGAACAATTTTCTCTCTCTATGAAATATAAATTATACATTGTATATGAAACTAAATTAATTGAAAGTCGAAAAACACTAACCCATTGTGTTTCTAAATAAATTTTTGTCAGAGCGAGCAAAACGCTCGGGGGTGCGAGATTTCTTTTCCTTCGCATTGGCGGCCCCGCTATGTGAACTTTGGCGTCGCGGTCGATAGCTGTGTAAGCAGCATGCCACCTGGGTGAATAGAAATCCGTGTTTGTTATTTTATATCTCTTGTTTTCTCACTCTTTATATCTCTTTGCTTCTCCCAACCGCTTTTCTCCCTGTCCGCTCGTTTTATCTATACATACATATGTGCATATATATATATATATATATATATATATATATATATATACACACACACAAACGCATCTACACACACACATTGCTTGAGTCGTATCCGCCTGGGCTTTTACACGGCTGGGCGAAAGATTACAGCAGCATAGTGTACCGTGTAAAGTAGCGAACGTTCCACTCGCCACAGCTATAAAAGGTTCTCCTCTCCTCAATCCTCGCCCCTCCACAGAGCGGTAATTTTTTTCTCGTATTCTCATCCATTTTTTTTTACATCCTTCGAACCATTGTTGCAGCGAATTGAAGCGAAAACGATGACGCAATGACGCGGAAACTGAACGGTGTGGTACGTATCTTTTTTTTCGCGCTCCGTATATAGCTGAGCATGGTGCGGATTGTTTATGAAAAAAAAAAAACAATTGAGCGAAATTTTTTTTTTCCGTAATAGTATTCTATTATTATTTAAATTGCTATTAAGATTTATAACAGCAAACAAAATCGACTCGTAACCGTCCAAAAAGTAATCAATGAATTATTATTAATGAAGGAAATTTCATCTGTTCGTATGTTTTTCCAGTATTGAAAATCGATGACGGCGATGGTCCTCTTCAACATTTTTTATTATTAGCTACGTTTAAACTTTTTTTTGCCGAAATGACGTCCGAAAGATTATTAAGGAGCGAGCAGTTAAAAAAACTACAATAAAGACCTTTGGGGTGTAGAGGGAATAACGAAGAGGATTTAAAAACAATAATCCGAAATGCGACTGTGTCCAAGGGTTTTCCCAATTTGACGCGGAACTATCCACAGAATTGCGGACAATTTCGGTTCCTTAGTGGAAGAAGCAACGCCCCGCCCAGCCGCTAATTAATTACGAATGAATTATGGATTTGCGCTCGTGCGCAATGCCCGAGTTAGTGTGAGTGAGTGAGTGAGTAAGTGAGTGAGTGAGTGAGTGCGAGAGAGAGAGGGAGAGAGAGAGAGAGAGAGAGAGAGAGAGAGAGAGAGAGAGAGAGAGAGAGAGAGAGAGAGAGAGAGAGAGAGAGAGAGAGAGAGAGAGAGAGAGAGAGAGAGCGATATGCCTTAAGGCTTGGCTTCGTTTAATTGGACACGATTCGATTGTCGCTTCGCGCCTCGGTCCGGCTCAACTGTGTTTTATTCCATCTCCGAGAGCCGCGTCGGGTCATTGAAGGTCATTTCTCATGACGCGGGCCGAGCAAGAAAAGAAAAATACAACGAAAGTAAACAGTCACGGCAGTTCGTGACCTTCAATACTTTTTTTTATTGTTACTTCAATCATCTTCCATTCGTTGAAAATTTCCATGCGCCATATTGGAATCGAATGGCATATATGACCGCCATAATGGAATCACATGACACTTGTACGCGATATTTATGAATTTTGTGGCATTCATGGTCGCCATTTGGAATCGTAATTATGGGCACCATATTGAAATCACGCGTCTTTTATCTGCACCAAGTTGGAATCATGCATCGTAAATGAACGCGATATTGGAATCACGCGTTATTTGTGATCGCCATATTGGAATCACGCGCGGTTTTTGAACGCCACGTTGCAATCGTAAATTGTTCGCGATCTGCACCTGCGTTAAATTTCTTCTTCTCAATGGTCTACAATTTATGGCCTGGTCAATCGACTTAACGATGGCGGCTCGGGATCTTTCGCAATGCCGAAAACCTATCGGGCAATGAATTCCGTGAAATTGGACCGCACCGCAGCTGCTCACCATGCAGCGAAGAAGCATACGGCCCCTTATCGCTTCGTTCGATCTGTCGTCGTCGACCCACGGCATGTTCCGAGCTACCAGGCCCCAGGGATGACTAGATCCTAAGCTATAGTCATTCTTGCTGAGTCTCGTGTCACGAACCGATGGATCTGCTGATATCGTTAGGTGGCCGGGAGTGAGGTTAGGTTACAGTGTACTCAGAGCTCCGGGAGTGATTCCATACGGTTTCACCCCTCTCCCCCCCCTCCCATCCCTAAGTAGGCAAAAACGTTGCACTGTTTGTCGATAAGCGAATGAAGCAACGGACGATAGAGGAGAGATAGCCAAGCACTACCGGGCACGCTTGTTCAATATTGACTGTAGATTAAATTGCATGGAATTTTGAGCGCCATCTGCGCTACTGCGAGAGTACGGCAGCTTGCAGTTCTCAAATGTGGGTGGTGTCGTGGCGATACTGCATTCCGGAGGAAGCTGAAGCTGCTGTGTTCCCTATAGGCTGAAGCTGACGAAAGTTCTTAGGCTTGCTTGGGTTTACAATGAGGGCTGCCGGGGCTTTCCAAATGGGTTTTCGCCCCATGCTAACCTTGTTTGACGTGAGGTTGGCCTCGCTTTTTCCTCAAAGCCAAAGCGACTTTCTGTTCCTCGAACTCTCAACGAAGACGTATGGGGTAAAAAGAATCGTGAACTCGGCGCTCGAACCGACCGCAGTGATTAAAGAGACCGCCTCGCCCTTCCTACCTGTGGGGTGGTGGGGGGGGGGGGGGGGGGGCAAGTATGCGCAGGTGCGTGCAACGACTCGAGTATCGCCAATTGCATAATGATCGATCGATCTTGTCCTAGGTCACGACTTCCATACTCGTAAGCTCAGGTGCACCTCACGTGCGAGATTTCCTGTAATCCCACCGACAGCTCGTACAGTTGCGCGTCGGTGCCCTAAAAGTTTCTCCCCTGTTTATCGGAAGACGCTTAAGGTAGTATCTTTCTTTTTCTTCCCCCTCAGGCCCTATCGTTTTTTACCTCGCGGAGCTGCAGGCACACCGACAAAGGCGAGCCTAGAAACACAGTCGACATGCTGGACCATCAGGGATTTTGGTGTTCAAGAGAACCGGGAGTCTAATTCAGATGCGATTATCATAGGTAAAGAAAAAAACAAATAAAATAATATACATTTGAACAGTATAAAATAAAAATAGCTGATATATTGCCAAAATATACCGATCATAGGAAGTAACGAGAAAAAGGGTTCTCCGAGCTCGGGTCTAGAAGCATTGCAACACTATTCAATATACTAAAACTTTTTGCTTAAAAGATTATTCCCGGTGCAAGAGAAAAAGCAGCATTGCGTCTACAAACGAGGGAATGAGCTGACGTGAAAATGCACGGTTACAAGTTCCGTGGGGAATCGTAGGAATGAGAAAGATCAGGCCGTGTGTGTGTGTATGTGTATACATTTAAATACATGTCTGCTTTACGAGCCGAAGCTGAATACCGAAGAAACCTCGTTTTCAACATCCGCAGCACGCGACTCGTCAAATAAATACGCACATATATACATCAATATATATTTACACGAGTCTTATACAGAGATACAACTGATTAATTTATCATATATTAACGAGACTCGGTAGTCTCTCGCGTGGCCTTCGACCGTTTTCGCTACTTTTATTTGCGTTCTCCATCTTCTTCTGCTCCTCTTTGTCAGATGTTTTATTTTCCGTCCCTCTCTCTTTCCCTTACTTCTAGGCATTAAACTTAGGAGTTAAATTATATTTGATCAATTTGTTAATGAATGTCAATTAAGAGATGCCATGTAAGGATGTGTATTTTCGACACTGCTGGACTTCGTCTTGCAGATATTAGGGAAAGAAAAAAACCGTACCAACAGAAATGCGCAAAAATTGGGAGTCGTTTTCATTCGGGATCGAAGTTTCAGTATGGTTACGATGGCAATATTGGCCCCGAGAGAAGCTGCTCGTACAGAGAGAGAAGGGAAGAAAGAGAGAGAGAGAGAGAGAGGGGGGGGGGAGCGGTGAAGGATGTGGAGGGGTGGGGAAGCGGGTCGATACATGAGCAAAGGGAGAATCCAGTCAGTATATATATATACAATGTAGTGTGCCGCTTGGAAAATAGATACAGGGGCTGCCACAGACAGGGACGCGGAGTTGGCTCGTTTCTTCGTTTGCACGACGATCGATTCTATCCTGACGTCCATGTTGAATACGAGCGTCTTATTTTATCGAGCCGTCCAACACGGAGCCACGAAGGCGCGCCATACAAATCAGTCCTTGCACGAACGAATTCGTGCCTGCCTTTGCTTTTTTCCAGTTTGCAAACAAAAGTGTTCGTTGTTGCAAAGTCATCAGCGAACGATGTAACGCGTTTACTGATATTTGCCTTCTGCGGGTTGCTAGATGCAATGGTAATCCTAGTTGCGTTTGTAAAACCGGCTGTCTTGACAACGACCGCCGATGACTTGTGTTGCCGTCAGCTAAGTTAAGGGGTTACCCCCACTTGCGATTTTGAAAAAATCGATTTTTTTTATTGCATTTTTTTGAAGTATAAGTATCTGAGAATATGTCCTGAAAATTTCAAGTCGATCCGAACAAAATTGACTGAGATATGAGCGTTGAAACAGAAGAATCCGTGAATTGAAGAACTGAAATTGAAACTTTAAGCGCGTTTTTCTCAAAATGGCGTTTCTGAAGTCGGTGACCAATATTACTTGAACACTAATGAACCGATCTTCTAGAAAATTTGCAGGCTTATTTAATACATAAAAATGTAGTCTTTAATCGTTCGATTTTTTTTTCGAAAAAAATGGCCGTTTTATAGCCAAAAAACGGCGGTTTTTTTCGTTAAAATCGAACCATTAACTTTGAATATCCGCCATTTTGTGAAAAATGAATATTTTTTAAAATCCTTCGATTAAAGACTAGTTTATACTTATATTTGAGTAAATCCATCCGTATTTTTTTTTCAGATGATCCACTTCGCCGCAATGTTGGTCACCGCAAACCGTGTATATAAAAACATTATTTCATTGACGGCCATTTGCCACTAAACAATATAATATTTGTCAATAAAAAAATTACTGAAAGTTCTTCAAGATGTGTTCTTTAAGATGGTATATTGATCGATTAAAAAAGTTTTGTAGTTTTCTTTAAAAAAATTCATGAAAAAGGCCTTTTTGTTTGCGCTACAAGTGGGGGTAACGCCTTAATTGGTTCGTGGACATCAATAAACGCTGAAGTCAAACGTTGCAGAAGGAATTTCCATATAGCCATTTCTGGACGAATTTATTCTTGGCTTAAACTTTCGACACCGAAGTGTCAGTGGTCAAAAACAAAATGGAGATAAAGCAACGAGAGAGGGGGGGGGCACACCCGTACAACTATACGGCCACTAAAGAATGTAATGTTAATGAAGCAGGGGGCCGATGAAGGTTTTGGCAAAACTAGTCCACCCACAGCCCATCAGACATTACCCTCCAGGTATAACGATTGACAAGGGCCACGTGAATAAGAACTGGTTGGGAATGGGGAACGGCCAGGGGAAATCTCGGATGACGGAGGGAGGGAGAAAATGAAGTGCCAAGTCCACTGAAGAAGCGGAGCTCTCTTTCAGTGTACATCGAGCCTCTTTCACTCAACCCACGTGCGCCCGCACACACACACACGTATGTGTGTTTGTGTATGCATTTATATAAATATGTGTGCTATATTTTACATTACAAAGGCCATCCACCCTGCTAGCGCCGTTTCCAATGATGCTGAAACGAACATTCGTGAGAGCGTATTGTCCGTGAAACGATGACTACAATGAACCGAAAGTTTTCGAACAGTCCGACTGAACCTAAACTCAAACGAGCTCAGTTGCAGAAGTCGGACTGGGAACAATTGGATAGGGTTATTTTTAATTGAAGACAGTGGACATTGGTACCAAACGTCCTCTCTCAGGTTCATGAAATAAGGCCCTTCCACCGGTGGTTTAGGTGGCTTAACGAAGTGGTCTCGTCAAAGTGGGCTGCGATCATGTTCCACGATACGACGGAATCACCGAAACTACGAGTCCGTTGGAATACTGGTTGATCAGTGACGAAGATACCACAGTGGGAATTTTAATGGTTTATGTCTCCATCGGATCTCGAGATAAGCCGCGTACCAGGCTCGTTTATGGCTTGGACGGGCTAACTGTTTCCGTTGACGAACGACTCGAAGCGATTCCAATTGAATTGGACAACGTGGCACGAGCCGGCACGAGTGGGAACGTCAAGAGCAACGCGCCTTGATACTCGGCTCATAAGGATGTCACGGTGAATGGGTAAAACGGCGGATAAGTTTATGGGAAGGGGGTCAGCGGCATAGGGATGATTGCCGGAAGCTTCCTCAGTGGATAAATAACTGTGTAAATCCTGGAGGATAGGGGTTGGTTTCATTTCGCAGTACGAATCGTCACCTAGTTACTTCCGTAGTGACTCCATCGATCAAAGATATGGAGTTGTGGAGTTTTATTACCAAGCTTTATTCGCAGATAGGCTGAGGTCGGGTGTGTTATTGCCATTTGGAAAATACTCATGGAGTAAGCCCTACCGGGGCCTACGGTAACTGACGGAAGCTTCTCTAGAGACTAAATACCCAGGTAAGCTCTGGAGGAATAGGGTAGATTTTTTGCGGAGTGGTAATCTTTGCCTAGTCACTTCCGGAGCGCCTTAATCAAAACCCAATCGAAGATGTCGAATTTGGAGGTTCCAATTGCCCTTTCTATTCACTGATAAGCTGAGTTTAGCGAGATTATCCGTTACTAGTGAATTTTCGTGACCCGGCACTTCAACCTTGCCGAATGAAATTAACGCGAGCTGGTTTACTCGGAGTCTCCTCAATGCCTGGCCATTGATCAACAACGGACGGTGTTTCTCGCCCCTACAGAGCTTGAGGCATGGAAAGCTGAAAACCTCATTAGGCTATCGTTTCTCTACGGAGGCATGGTATTAACAGCAACGCCAGGAAAATCAAGGATCAACGACTTCATTCACGCTGACAAAGACATCCTCGTAGGAAACGTTGCTGCAGTTCGTCAAAGAGACTCGTGCGCACACGCTCTTGGTACAATCGGCGTTGGCCAGGTGGCGCTGTTGCACGTCATTGCGAGTCGACATAAGGAGCCTCACGTTTGTTAGGGAGGTACGATCATTACTACAAATCCAACTTTCGGATTAAACATTTTTATATGATTTTGACGAATACTTTTTGCGCCTATTGCCAAAATTTGAGCTGTTACGACCGTTTAGTTTTTTCGCAATAAAACTGCAAAGTCGAGCACTTTGAGTTACCGAAGCACGTCGTTTCATGGAGACGGTCAACCGGAAGTGCGGTAATCGTGGTTTTTTTGCTCACGTATCCAACTGAATCCGTTGGAAAACGGAAATTCGACAGATTAGATATAATAGATATTGTAAAAAATAAGAAAATCAATCTTCACCGTGTAGCTAAAGCACTACATTACAAGTTTCAATTTCCGGTTGAAAATGGTCAGAACGACGAATTAGCACCCACAGATTTAGCATCGTCGCGAGTGACAGCTGATGCGTTTGGCGAACATAACCCAGCTTTGTTTTGAAATTAATTTGAATAGAAGTCGCCACAAAATATGCAAACAACAAATCATGAAGTTTTATCATTTATCACGTATCAATAATATGTATAATTATATTCCGCCTATCGTGTTAATTCCGCTGAGGTAATTCAAGCCTATTTTAATAGGCTTGAATTTTATTACGTTAATATTATCACGAAGTTTACTACCGAGTCGTTGACAATCTAATTTTTCAATTTTTATTTGTTCCCGTGCAATAAATGCATAATTTACCACCACATTTGGCACACTGTAATCGATAATACGAATAATCAACATAAGGGGGGAAATCACAGTAAAATTTTCAATTTTTCGAAAAAAAAACATTTTCGCTTAAAAGGTGCTTTAGGGTCTTAAAAATAATATACCAAATGATGGAATACGGCAAAAGTGTCCGAGTGCCCAAATTTCTTGCGTTGAATACAACGCTTTTTCACGACGCTTCACTTTCGTGCATACATATATAACATAAATAGTGATAAAAAACAGTGATATTTGTAAATCATTGTCATTATGAGTGACGAATCGTCGAGTCGTGTTAGAAAAGGGACGAAAAAGGATACTGCGTACGAAAATCGACTGTACGGTGCAGGCATTGCAGATTAGAGGTATATGAAATTTTCATATGGTTTCTCAGTACTTAAAACTTTAAACGCGTTTTTCTTGAAACCACTTTTTTTGAGCTCGCCGAAGACATAACTCGAGCAAATCTTTACCGATCGACTTGAAATTTTGACAGTAGCTTCGAAACATCTTTCTCCACGGAGCTACGTAGGATTTTTTAAATTTTATATGGCTTAGTTTTTTTTATCGACGATTTTATGGCGTTTTTTTGTTGTTAAAAATTTAACTTTATTTTCAAACATGCACCATTTTGCGAAAAATCAATATATCGAAAAAAATCCTACGTAGCTGGCTAGCTGTTGTTATATGGAAACTAAAAAATTTTGGATTTTTCTTCCAGGTCAAAAATTAAGGGGTCTATGTCTTCGGCCATCGACACGCTTTCAAAAATAGGCGCCTTGGGGCATATGCTGCGCAGCCGCCATTTTTAAATATTTTTTATTGAAAAAATTACATTTTGTACTTTTTAGTATTGTTATAAAACCTACTTTACAGATTTTCGATTGATGCTTTTATTCAGCCAAAATTAATTCCCGAAAATATGCCTATTTTTTTGTGTGCTACTGTGATTTCCCCCCATAAGTAAACATCAATCAGAGCAGCTATGGGTAAAATAAATGTAGACTCTTTTTTGACCCCGTGGAAGTGATCGTACCACCTTAAACATTGAACTGTCGGGATAGCTGTGTTTTCACATCGGCCGTTAATTCGCAAAAGCCGTTCTACAGGCGTTTATGATTGTCGACGAGGATTGCACACACGGTGATACAATCGGTGAACGAATTCAGCGACGTCCGTCGCTGCTGGACCGGAATAATGCGGAGCTCGTTAAAAAACGAAGTGACAGAAAAGAAAACAGCGAATAACCCGCTTATTCACGATACGCAAGGTATCTGGTTTTCCCGTTTTTTGTCTTTGCTTTTCTATATCTTCCGGTCCTTCGCGGATCCCCAAGTCGCAAAGTACAAATGGTGTTAATCTATGGTGAGTCAGCGACGAGCATCGTCCCCTCAATTGATATTCGCTCAATGTGCGAGTTAAGGATAAGCGTTATCGTGCGGGGATTGAATCGTCTTGCGAAAACTTCCGTGGCGGTTGTTTCGGCACATCGGACGTTCACGTGGTCACATACAATACATATATCCGAGCCTCGTACACCTCTCGTTTTGCAGCCGGACTTGGCGGAGAGATGAGGGCCGGTTCGTGAATGTTCCCGCGCGACGTCGTCGCTGTCGTTTTCTCTCGCCACCGGGCGATAAGATAAGCCCTCGCATAAAACCGTCGCGAGAACACCTCGTAGCCGCGTTTCCACCTTATTATTTAATACCGCGGCTCTGGTATCTCACGTCGAGGCTGCTATAATATATATATATATTGGACGATACGGTTTAACAACCGCTAAAAAAAAAATGAATCTACTATATAGGGACTGCCGATGACCCAATTTTTCAAAAATGGTCACTGCACCCTCGCGGGCACGCTTGCGTATCAATCTGGGGATGTTTTCAACGTTGGAAATGTTGGTAATTCTATAATAATTGTATACGTAGGGATTATCAGTTCCGAAAATTCCACCAATATTAAATTACTGCCGACGCAATTATTCGATCAAAACTGTATCATTTTTATAGTTATTAATGATAGGTTAACAAACGATAGGATATGTCACGAATATAATGAAACCCGAAAAAATTACCATAATCTACTAGTTACATATAATTTTGTAGCGATTAATTATACGATAATGAACAATTGGCCAATTCATGATGTTACGTACGGTATAATTATCTAATAATGATATAGAGTTTTAAAGTGGTTAGCAATTATATAGACATAGAGTTATCAAGTGGTCAGAAATAATTGAAACATCCAAATGAATTATCTATTGGGTAATGTCGCATCGAGATAACTTCCGGTGCTGAATTCAATTCCTCTGGGGATCGAAGATCGTGCCAGCGACAGAGAGAGCGAGAGCGAGAGAGAGAGAAAGAGAGAGGGAGAGAGGCGGATACGATTTTTGTCTAAAACCATACCCGGCTCGCAGATTCGCCGAGAGAGTCCGCGCGCGATATCATTCTTATCTTATTCGACTTCTATTTACCCTCTTGACCTCCGTTGTGCGCTCATCAACTGTTCCGAGTTTAGCTCCTTCTGTTACTGCTTCGTCTACCAATTACAGATATGCGATACAATGTGACGGCATTTTTGTTTACACTTTATCTCTATTGTTTCACGATAAGTCATGCGATTGCTATTAAAAATACCAATCCTCCGCTTTCTCTCTCTCTACCACCCCCCCCCTTTCGATACTTTTTCTTCGAGAGCATTGAGTTCGAAGCCACTGTCATTTTTCTTAGAACGGATTGGCCTATCCTTCTAGTGTGTACGTTTTTCCACAAATAAAACGTATCGAGCTTGAAAATCTCCACGAATTTCGCGGTCCTCGAGTCCGTTACAAGAATTACACGATATTCATCGTAAAAGAAATACCCACGATATATATATATCGAGTGTTGAATTTTAGGAAAAGAAGAC
>OX632360.1:18433764-18480445 GCA_951751655.1 Ophion costatus | reverse complement strand
AACGTTAAATTCTGCTTCTTAACAAAAAATTTAAAAAATAAACTTTTTTTGAAATATTTTTGTCGAGTCATGCATTTATTGAACGTGGTGGGCATTTCATGTTACTTGAAATCGTTAGACTTATATGTATATGTATATATACACACGCACACACACACGTCTGTGTGTGTGTGTATACATAGAATAGGTTTTGAATCGCCCTGTACAGAGATATGCGTCCATAAGTTATGTATCTCGCGGAGGAGCCTGCAGAGCCTATGTACACAGCGACACACACAAGAGCGCACACATACGCAGGCGCAAACAGAGCACCCTCGTTTTCTTCGCTTCCCGAAGGGAAAGGGACTTCCGAAAGGGAGTATGCTCTCGTCTTTCTGTAGGGCGATAAGAAAAACGCGCAAGAAGCGGTTCCCTTTGATATTAAAAAGAGAGAGCGAGTGCGCAAGGGGGGAGATAAAGAGAGAGAAAGAGAGACGGAGAAAGAATTTTTTTCTTTCGAAAACATATCCGCAACTTATTGATCAATAAGTTATTGCTTCGCACCTCGATCGGACTCGCGAAGTACGCATTTGGTCAAGTGATTCTTAGTCAGGAACGTTGTAACATTGAAAAACTTATCTAAGTTACAATATACGAACCTGCCTTTTCGTATTGACCCGAACATGTTAAGTACATAGAATCGAAAGTTTCGAAGATTTTTATATATATTAGTGTGGTGCGAAAAAAATCGATATTCATTTTCTTCGGGGTCATAGCCAATGCTAGAATATAGTAGAAAAAAAATGAATCCTCTTGAGGTCCAGAATAGGGAAAACTGCATTAGAGATATACCTCATTGTCAATTATATGAGAACAAAATGATTTAATATGCCCACTCACATGTAAAAATGTGAATATCTCCATAACAAAAAAAGTAGGTCGGTTCAATACGTGGGGGGGCACTGACTTCGATGCCACATTGACGAAAGTCAATGTAGACTAAACAGAAGTGTCAAAGTAATGTGCCACATATGTAGAACCTCGCTAGAACCTAAATAGTAGCAATTTAGGACTACTCCAGGCATAGGCATAGCAGATCTTTCCGTTTTATCTGAGATTCTCTGGATTGTCCGAGAATATATTTCCGATAATGCGGAGGACTCGAACGAGTTAGGTGACTCGGATAATGTGGAACGTCGGTTAATCGAAGGTCGGATAAACGAGGTTCTACTGTAACTAACTAGGACATTGAGTCATGATTTCAACGGGGGGATTTAAAAACTGAGTCTACACGAGTTATGGTTCCTTTCTTCAAAAAATCGTATTCCTGATGCCCAGAATGGAGACTACTAGTTTGAAGATATACCCAATGTCACTAATATTAGAACTACATCATTTAGTTTTACAGACCCACGTGTAAAAATATTAATATCTCCGTAACGAAAAAGTATTAAGGTTAAATACTTAGAGGATGTTCTCACATTGATTTAGGGATGTTTCAGTGATGCATGTCAACTTAGACTAAATCAAAGCGTCAAACTGATATGCCACGCAATTCAAAACTATAAACGTAATTAGCAAATATAGTTCCAACAGTAGGACTTTGGTTCACAGTTCCAACGGGAGAATTTGAAAACTGGGTCTATACGCATTTATGATTTTTAGCTAAAAATAGTACAGGATTTACTATGTATGCAAATCCTGTATATCATTTAAAAAATACACCACTGAGAACGCCTCTGTAGTACAACCCAATGGCACCCTCGCTCGGCGAGCCTCGATTTCCAAAAGATTGAAGTTATAATTATGTTTTTGCGCTACATCGGTCGCTCGTGCGTGTACCACATTGCATTGATCACTCTCGATCTTATTATAGTAGCCGCGCTTCTATAGCGTTCGACATATACGCCGTGTATATAGCGTCGGAATGAAGAAATGAGAAGAAAAAGAGGCAGAAAAGGAGGCCGCGACTTTCCCGGGCCTGGTATCTATGCGCTGCGTAAGATTACTCGAGTAAAGTAAGCGGGGCTATTTCCTTTTTGGGGGAAAGAAGGTAAGAGGGAAGGGGAGGGTGCAAAATCGACGGGAGTTCTTCAGTTTCTCATTGGACGCATTTTTCCAAAAAGATGTTCTTCGAGGCCCAAATTGCTTCCCTGAAAAAGCGAGAGCATTAGACAAGTGTAGATCGCGATCCTCACCTCTTCCGATGTGCGTGGAGGGAAAGAAAACAACACTCAGTTTCTTGCTCTTTCCACCTTTTTTTAAGGAGGGAACTTAATCCATTGTCGCCTCGTGACACGTTCGGATGAATTTTGTGACCGCACGCACACACACACCCGCGCACTACGGTGCCTTTTTCTTACTCGTAAACGCCAGAGAAACAAATCTACGCGCACGAGTTTGTAGCCGTAGCCCGAATGTCAGAGAGAAAGAGAGAGAGAGACGGGGCTATAGCGCCGCGGTGCGGCGAGCCGCCGCAGCTTCGGGCACGACTGACAACGGAGAAAAAGCCCCAATTTTTAACTCGCTTCAATCGCTCACTCCTGATGTTATTCGTGTTTCGACGAAGTCGAAAGCACGTGACGACGTTTTGAATATCTTTTCGGCGGAGGGGATGCAGTGCAGCGAGGACCGAGAAGAGGAGAAAGAGAACACGTGCGAGCCTAATGGATCGTAACTACGACCATCCTAACCCGACGATCGTCGAACGCGTACTGAGCGCCTCAGCAGTGACGCTCAAGCGCCTCTCTGCCGAGTCGCCGAAGCTGATGCGCAGTGGTGGGGAGGGGCGAACGGCGGCTCGAGCCACCACTCCATACGGGAGGCTCACTGCGCGCGTCACCGTTTTTTCCTCAGGGCGCCGCGCCGGGATGTTGGTATTGGGGCGCGCTCTGCGGAGAAAAGAAGTGAGTACAAGCTTACTCGTGTGTCACGAACCTTTCCCTCGCCCCTTTCGCTCGCGGTCTCGGCCGCTCGTTCTCCGATATTGCGTGTGCGCGTATACGTATATTTTTCCAGTCCTTTTCTATTTGCTTCTCGTTCGGACGAGTTGTATTATCGCCACCTCTCTCCTTCTTTCTCGTACTCCCTCTTTTCTTTCTCTCTCTCTCACTCGCCCTCCATCTCCCGCGGTTTCTCGCCCTGTCACTTTTGAGAAACTCCCAAGATCCCGAAATTTCAAATTGCCGTAGCGTCGATCCTATTTAAGGGACGTTGACTCATTGGGAAGGGGGAGGGGTGGTGGTTAAAAAAGGGATTTGATAGACTTGGAAAATGCCGTTGGATTCATACCGCTATCTCGATTTGTTTTCCCACGAAACGTACGGGGAAAATACGCGAAAAAGAGGTAAAAGGATGCGCATGCAAAAATTGGCAAAAATCGGTGATCCATCTTTGAAATGCTGGCAAAAATCGAAAACTGGTGCTCGATGAATCAAACGGCATTTAAAAAAAGGATACGATGATAAAAACGGTCAACAGAGAATAAAGTTTCAAATGAAATCGGAAAATAAATGAGCGGCGATTCAGTAAAGAACCTTTTCTTCGGCCGTGGTTAGAAAAAAATTGTCTTTTTAATATTTTTTTATACGGAATAGCGATTGACCATTCATGTTTTCCAAAACCTTCAATTTTTATTTGAGAAGATCACCAGACGCGTGTCAGTCATGTTTTTTGCGTTTAGATATCGTAATTCTGAGCTATCGGCAAAAACGTAGTGATATGCGTAATCGGCGGAAAATGCCTCATTAAACTTTCGAAATGTTTTGAAAGTCGACATTTTTTTTAACCTTCTTGGCCATCTTTTCGCAAACGCCAAAATCGCGAAACTTCAACCAACCGTGTCATCGGTTTTGGGGGTGTTGAGAAAAAATTTGGTAGATTTATAGAATGCTGCTGGATTTATCTGATGTCTAAAATAGTTTTCCTGTAAAGTGCATTTGAAAGATGGCCAAAAAAAGAATATGTATGGAAAAATTGGAAAAATCGACGGTTCGTCTTTGAAATGCTGCTAAAAATCTAAAAAATAATCGTAGCTCAATTAATCAAACGGCCTTTTTAAGAGATAAAGATTCGGAAAATAATGCGCGCAGAGCGGAGTTGAAAAAAAAAGGAAAAACAAGACCGTGTATTTTGTGAAGCAACTAATTTTTGGTCGTGATGCGAAAAAATTATCCTTATCGATATATTTTTACCCCCTGAATACGAATTCACCATCGATTACCCCTAGAACCGTCGATGTTCATTAGAAATCGTCGGTGCGTGCGTGCGTGCGTTATTTGATTGATTTCAATGTGCTGATACTAAAATGAATTATTCACAACAGCTGTTGTGAATAATTCATTTTTGTCAAAGTCATAGTTTTTGCCTTCTCAAGGTCATCAATAGTTTTTCAAATGGGGACATGTCCTGAAAATTTCAAGTCGATCCGAACAAAATTGCCTGAGATATGAGTGTTGAAAGAGAAGGATCCATTGTGCAAACGTCTGGCTAATTGAAACTTTAGACGCGTTTTTCTCAAAATGACATTTCTGAAGTCGGTGACCAAGATTACTCGAACACTAATGAACCGATCTTCTTGAAATTTTGCAGGCTTATTTAATACATAAAAATGTAGTCTTTAATCGTTTGATTTTTTTTTTCGAAAAAAAATGGCCGTTTTATAGCCAAAAAACGGCCGTTTTTTTTCGTTAAAATCGAACCATTAACTTTGACTGTCCGTCTTTTTGTGAAAAATGAATATTTTTTAAAATCCTTCGATTAAAGACTAGTTTATACTTATATTTGACTAAATCCATCCGCATTTTTTTTTCAGATGATCCTTTTCGCCGCAATGTTGGTCACCGCAAACCGTGTATATAAAAACATTATTTCATTGACGGCCATTTGCCACTAAACAATGTAAGATTTTTCAATAAAAAAATTACTGAAAGTTCTTCAAGATGTGTTATTTAAAATGGTATATTGATCGATTAAAAAAGTTTTGTAGTTTTCTTGAAAAAAAATTCATGAAAAAGGCCTTTTTTCTGCGCCACAAGTGGGGGTAACGCCTTAAGACGTTGCAGCTGATATTCAGACGAATCCAACGACCCATAATATCATGACCTTGAAACGATTTTCCACAAAAATATTTTAGTTAGTAAGTTTAAAATCGATTGCAAAATTCGTACCGAACAGATAAACATACAATAAGCGAAGCGAGTTAACAAAAATGTGGTAAAAAAAAATTTTAACCGCGTTTTTGAACCGGCTAAAAAGTATAAAATAACTATAGCCCAATACAGCCCAATACAGATTAATTTATAACCCAACACAGATTCCTAACCGCATACAGAGAGTCTCGAAAATTTGTGATTGTGAATTTTTAATTGCTATAAAAACACTTGTAAGACTAAAAATGAAAAACGCGGGGCGCATGCATAGATAATGGTAAGTAATGAGAAAGTAGCTGTCGTTCAGAAAACTCATCAATTTTTATGGGGCTAGGAAAAATTATTTTCTGCTTTTTAGTAGTGTGTGTGTGAAATTTTGCTTCTCCTTCTCTAAGCGTCGCTTGCGTGGGGGAGGGCTGTCTTCTTGTCCATCATAGAAATCGTCACTAATGCACTATTCACTATTAATATTATCATTATTATTAAAAAAATTCTCACTAAACTATGTTTTTTATTTCTTTATTCATTTTTTCGCAATTTTTTCTTTCTTTTTTTTTCTCTCTCTCTCTCTGTGAAAGACTTGCCAATCTGGTTACTTGTCTGTCATCCAGATCTGAGCTATGTTCAAAGTTTCAAGTCTCTAGCTCATCCGGATGTTAGTTTAAATAGACAACAAGCAAGGCGAGTTAATAAAAACGTGGTAAAATGCGTAAATGTACGAAAAATGTCAACTTCTAAATTGACTATAAAAAAACTAATAAGTGTGTTGAACTTAGCTTCGTTTTAAAAAGTTCTCTAGTTTATACCCTTTCCAACGGTATGCTAGTCATACAAATAACTTATTATGTTGTGAGAATAAAGAGAGCAAGTTTTTTTTCTAATAAATGTAGAAGTTGACATTTTTCATACTTTTACACATCTTTAAGACTTTGGAAGCTGGAGAGTCATTTTCTTGAAACAAATTATATTATATATTCTATATAATATTATATTATTATATTATAATATTACCAATATATTATAGTATAATATATTTATAATATAGTATAATATTACCAATTATATTATATATATTATATAATATAATTGGTTTTGGATATATTGATTACAAACGAACACTGCATAATACAACAAAAATTATCTTCGGCTATTACGACCACGAACAAAAAAGTTATGATTATTTAAAGGCGAAATTTCGGATAATTAAAAAAAAAACGAAAAAAGATCTTTATTACCGTGACATTTATTGTTAAGGCCATGGGGTCTAGAGGGGGAAAAAACTAGCAAACGAGCCCCTCCTCCCAAATTGTGTCTGGCCATGCACCAAACACCCTGTATGTGTGTGTGGGTGTGTATGTGTGTGTGTGTGCGTGTGTGTATGATGAATCGTGGGTACAAACACGTCGCATAGTGAGCCTCGCCCAGTTTGTACACCACGAAGTCTATCTCCAATCAAACAATATGCAGTAGCCGCGCGTGTGTCTTGTGGAGCACGTGTTCGTAATGCAGCTGTGAGCGAGTATCGCTTTCAGACTCGATAATTTCCGACAATTTTTCAACGTCGGTAATTGAGGAATGAAAAAAGAACACGAAATTAATAAGTAAACCACCCGACTACAGGCGTACATTTTATTGACATTTAATTTTCTTTAAATTATTCGCTTTTTTCTTTTGCGTTGACAGAATTTGTCGAGACTACGGCTCCCTCCCTTTTAAGCTGAAGTGAGGGTACTAAGTGAGTGAGTGAGTGAGTGAGTGAGAGAGAGAGAAAGAGAGGACGTTTGGGTTTGTTTGGGTTATTCAAGAGAGCGGAGATAACGAGAGGAGTACGGGCGTACGCTCGGTGAGTCACGGTGGTGACCGCAAGTGTGTTCTTTCTCAGCGTTTTTCGTACTCCTTGGGATCCGCTAATTATTGGGCTCCGCGTGGAACGAGAATCCATGGCGATCCTTTTCCTCATCCGTGTCTCTTTTTTTCGTCCCATCCTCCCGCTTTTATTCTGGTCTCTTCTTTCTCCGCTTTCATTTTTTTATTTCTTCTATCAACCCTCGGCAGTGTACTACTTCACTCGTCAAAGAAAAAGAAGAAGACAAACGAGAGGATGGAAAGAAACGAGCTAACCAGAGAGAGAGAGAGAGAGAGAGAATAAGAGAAAAAAGGATGGGGATAAAAGGGCAGAGCCCTTGAAATCGATTCCTCGTTACACTCCTCCTCGTTTGATGCCCCTTAGTATTTGTTTTCTACCTTGAAGAATATATATATACATACATATATATATATATATATATATATGCTAGTGAATTGCAGCCTTGAGAGTGTAATCTCTATGAGAATCGCCCAGGAGCTCTTCGACTACTTTCGTCATGTGTATGTATACACTTCACCAAATTGTTTGGCTAACGATAATTACGAAGTATTAAAAAAAACAGTGTTTTGCCTTTTTCGTACGGCCGTAAATTCTTGCCATAATTCCCACTGAGTCGTATTGCCTGAAATATGCACGGAAGCAAATTAGTAATAAGAAAAATATGATAATACCAAGGGTGTTTCAATTTTATCAGCAGTTCTCGTGGTCTTGTAAATTTGTTCGGTGGCAAGCGAGTGAAGGATTCACGCTGGCGACGTCTCGCGTCCAAATCCCCCCTCCAAGGGAGACTGCTATTACTTCAATTTCAGAATATTTTTTCGATATTGTGCGAGAGATAACAAACATGAAGAAAATATCCTCAATTAATAAAAATCCTAATAATTCAATACACAATGAACAAGTTATTGATTTAAGTTAGTAAATTGTTATTATGAGTGACTTTATTTATGTTTGGGTTTGTTTGGGTTCGTTTGCGACTGCCTTCTCTTTTTCCCCATCAACGGGACAATGGCATAGGACTCGTCGGATTCGTGACTAGGCGGCATTCGGGACGTGGAAGATTCCCGTGCAACGAGAGAACTCCTAACGTGCGAGCGTGACCGGTTCCTCGATACTCTCCTCCCTCACGCCGTTTCTATCCTTTACCCGTTGCAAGATCGAAAGACCGAGATGGGCCCTGCTAAGACCCAGAAGACGACCTCTCGTCGGTCCCTTATTGCATATATATGTATATCTATATTGAATACACGAAGTTGCAAGTTCCCGCACGAGGCCAGGTCGACGACGATCGGCTCCTTGAGATTGTCTCCTAACTGCCCGGACCCTCACGGTTACGGAATAGGCCGCGAACTTACGATCACTGGGCCCCGCTTCGGCGGGACACTTTTGGGAACATGGCTGCACAGAAAGGATGCGCACACACCCACACACACACTCTCCCTCTCTCTCTCTCTCTCTCTCTCTCTCTCTCCCTCTTTCTGTTGTTGTCTCGGAGTTCCAGAGACCCTCGTTAAGGTAAGATTCATTAATCGCTCTCAGGTAGACATCGGTTGTGTCCACACAACTCTACAAGTATACAATTGCGTTGATCCGCACAAACACACAGATTAAATCTTTTCAATTAACTTACAATGCACATTATAATATACATGATAACGGAATATTTTTATTACTTCACACACACACACACACACACACACGCACGCACGCACGCACGCACGCACGCACGCACGCACGCACGCACGCACGCACGCACGCACGCACGCACGCACGCACGCACACACACACACACACGCACGCGCGCGCACGCAAGCACGCACACACACACACACACAGGCGCGCACACACACGCGCGCACACACACACGCACGCACGCACGCACGCACGCACGCACGCACGCACACACACACACACACACACACACACACACACACACACACACACACACACACACACACACACACACACACACACACACACACACACACACACACACACCCACACACACACCCACACACCCACACACACACACACACACACCCACACACACACACACAGGCGCGCACGCACGCACGCACACACACACGCACGCACGCACACACAGGCGCGCACACACACGCGCGCACACACACACACACGCGCGCACACACACACACACGCACGCACGCACGCACGCACACACACACACACACACACACACACACACACACACACACACACACACACACACACACACACACACACACACACACACACACACACACACACACACACACACACCCACACACACACACCCACACACACCCACACACACGCGCACACGCACACGCACGCACGCACACAAAAACACACACACAAAAACACACACACACACACACACTATATACATTTCGATGTACATCTATCATTGAATGTTTTCGATATATTGAATATATTTCAAAATATTATCAATTATTTACGATGGTAATGATGATGATGATGATTATTATTTTTCTTACGACATATTCGGAAATTGAGCGAATGAACATAACCGGAACGAAGAAAACGACTAGTTTCGGATATTCAGGTTCAAAAAAAGCTTTTCTAAATGTGCGAGTCACATGGCCTCGGTTACCTGCGGCTACACTAGTCTCATTGTTAGTAGTCTGTTGGCGAGGACGCATCGTCATATCCTCTATCGTTGTCCACGAGATACTCGTCGTTTTGCCCGTGCAGGGCTGTAAATTTTGTTCTTCTTTTCTTCGTTCTATGTTTTTCCTCGATGGGAGGCAGTTAGGGGGAGACGTAGAAGGCTGTGCGCAAGGTGGAAAGCAGATAGGGAGTCGTTCGGTAGCCGGAATGACGAACGGCCCAGGCAGGATCCCGATTTTGATCTTAATTTTGCCTCGTCGGACTGACTGATGGCTAAATGGGAAACTAAGAAGAACAAGAAGAGTAAGAAGGACATCTTCCCTGCGGGATACAAAAAGTTTTTATCCTTTTATACCGGTTCTTTTGCCTTTTTTTGTTATGCTTGTAGTCGATCATCAGGTACTCCCCGGACCCTCCACAATAATTGCGATGATCGATGGATTCGTTTATTTTCCTCTGCGTTTACAGGCTTACGTCTATTTCCATTTTTTTCGTGACGTTCGCCTTTTTATGAAGCGGTACATTTTTTTCCATTTGGCGAGATTTATATCTGCATAATTATTGGTTTATTTATTTTTCGTTGTTTTTTAAAGGCCGATTAAAAGATAAACTCGATAAGGTAGCAGACCCCCAAAGGTACCAAGACAATTAGCTGAACCCAAAAAAGCCCCTGAATGTAGCCGAGTTGGGCGTAATTCTATTTATAAATACAAATACGAATTTATTCACATCGTGATTTTCATGTAAATATAAATACAAATTTATTCATACTTCACTTATTGTAAATACGACTACAAACAAATTCATATTCACACTTGTGTTTGGAGTCATTCATAGTCATATTTTGTTTGAATTTGTAATTTATTTGTATTTGTATTCACACTCGTATGTATACTCGTACGAATAACGTATTCACACTTGTGAATACGAATTTATTTGTATTCACATCCATGTATACAAATACAATTGTATTCACAAATATTCTAAACATACAAATAAATTCACAGAAAAAATTGTGAGTATTCACAAAAAATGTGAATATTTACATAAAATCCTGTGAATTAAAAAAAAATCACATAAAAACCTGTGAATGCAAATGTATTCACAAAAAATTGTAAATACAAAAAAAATCACAAAATAAGTTGTGAATTTTTTCGTATTTAAGACAAATTAAAATCAAATTGACAATGATTAGATTAAAATTTATACCAAAAGTGAGTTCTTACGTATTTTGAGAAAACATTGCCTCAACAGGATGTTTTCTCTCAAAATACCTAAGAACTCATTTGTGGTGTAAATTTTAATATAATTGTCGTGAATTCGATTTTAATTTTCTTCAACTTGAGGAAATTCACAACTCATTTTGTGCATTTTTTCATGTTTATAATTTGCAAAAAAATAATATATTTTTTTGCAAAAATTTCTTCGCCTCGACGCAATGTTTTCTTTCAAAATACGTAAGAACTCACTTTTGGTGTAAATTTTAATCTAATCATTGTGAATTGGATTTTAATTTGTCTTATATACGAAAAAATTCACAACTTTGTGAATTTTTTTGCATTTACAATTTTTGTGTATTTTTGCATTCACAGATTTTGATGTGAATTTTTTTTAATTCACAGGATTTTTTTTGTAAAAATTCACTATTTTTACTGTGAATTTATTTGTATGTTTAGATTATTTGTGAATACAATTGTATTTGTATGCATGCATGTGAATACAAATAAGTGAAATATGAATAAATTTGTATTTATATTCACATGAAAATCACTCTGGAATGTAGTAACAACAATCCAAAGATGAATTCAAACAAACTCTTTAAGGTAGCAACAAAAATCCAAAGATGAGCCTGAACCATCCCCTTAAGGTAGCAACGCAAACCCAAAGGCACCTCTCGAGGCAGCAAGATGGTGGTTCGACAAAAATCTCCATTCGCAATGCCCGCTGCTTCGTTTGTCCCCAGACACCAATCGCCAAACCGCCTAGCATGATGGCCACCTAGTGCACAGAATCAGCCAAGACGGCTGATCCACACGTGGTCATGTCAAACGGCGCCCCGTTGCTGCCTTGTCGCGGGGCTTTTTTGCCTTTTCTTTGTTACCCGGCGTCCCATCCAGAAGGCGAACCAGTTCTCGCAACGTCTTTTCCGGCTATTGTCGCAGTACTCAGCAATCCGTGTGTCCCCATAGTAAAGACGACATCCCTCAGGGATCGAGGTGAAGGGGCCCTTCGCTGATCGGGAATCTTTCAGGCTGCTACAGAGCCTTCCAGTTGAACAAGAGGCACCCCTTTGTCAAGCCCTGCCCCATCTTGAAAAAGAACGTGACACCCGAGCTGCAGCCCCAAACCTCCAGCTTCCTGTTCCTCCACCACTGCCCGTAGTGGGACCTGCTTTAGAAATTGCAGCCCGCGAGTAATTCGTCTACCAAGGAGGGGATCAAGGAGGCTAAATCGGATGAGGCTCCAAGAACTTGCAACGGTAACCACTATTCTCTCTCCCCCCTGCTGTGGCCCATCCTAAAGCGCAGGGCGAGCTGCTGGAGCCGAATAAGGCATTAAAAACGTTAAACGAATTGTGATGCTATGTGCTTGTTTTGGAAGACCTGCCAGGCTAGGGAGAACTTCCTGGCAGTTTCTAACACTCTGGGATTATTGATCGTAACTTTCCTCGCAACTACACCTGCTCCCATCTCTTTTTGTGGAGTCTACTCTATTTCTTCTGATCACTATACCCAAAGCGATCACTATCCATAACCTGATGGTAGCAATCGAATTGTTAAGATCGCTGCCTAGGGGTACGCGGCAGGACAAGCTAAGTTTATGATTGGAATAGGTGGTTAGACCTAGTGGTCCAACCAATGCCTAACCAAGCCTGATCGACATGTCGAGCCGTTAGGGATGATAGCCTGGTTCACGACACGGGATTAGTGAAGATGGCTAATTCTAGCCGGATCATCATCAACGCAATTTTTGGGCATGTTCCAAGCAACCGATCATCTAATCTACGTTCGTCTGGTTTACTCAAAGTTTGGTAGGCCGGAGCTACTATACCTCATTGTCGTCTCTCGATTGATCTTATCGACAAAGAGCGTCATTGACGGAGCCGAACCATTGACTTCGGCAATTTGAAATCGACTCTAACTGCTGTTTTTTTTCGTCGTCATTTGCTTCGCATGTTTCTTGGGTTCTCATGTATTTTTGACCTTGCCAGCAACGATCTCGGCTCTTTAGCTTCACCTGATCGAGCCGGCGAGGCCTGGTCGAATATAAAAGAGCGGATATTTATCCAGTAGTCGCCAAGATCGACCAGGCTTCGAGGGAATGAAAAAAAATTAAACAAACTTCCGAAACTCGTGGAATCCCAGCCACCATTCCGACCCCCGCATCCAATGTTGTCCATCATTCCAAACGTCGAGAATGAAAATAAAGCTTCGCGACGATGTGTTTACAGATATGCGGGAATTCTTTTTTTTCCTTTGCTACGCTCCTTCTGGCTCCTCTTCCGAGCGCGATTAAACTCTTCCGGGGCTGACACCCTAGAGGAAATCGGAATGTTTCCAGGCAATTCGAAAATAATTGTTGCGTCGATCCATATGGTGCGAAAATTTGAGCTTAAAAAAACCTATCGTTCAAGATCATTTTCGAAAAAACTTCGTCAAGCGTTTAGATCGAGAGGACTTTTGTTGCCATATTCTCTCTCTCTCTCTCTCTCTCTCTCTCTCTCTCTCTCTCTCTCTCTCTCTCTCTTTCTTTATGGTGGCAAAACAGAGTGAAGCGAACCAGAGTTGTAGTAATTCGGATTCAAAGGACCAATTTCTCGAGGCCCTTTCAACCCAAATTTCTCAATAAACGTGAAAGTGACGTATTTTTTCTTTTCTTCTTTTTTTTCCATTTTGCGGACATTCCGGTTCTTTTCATAGCTTGCAAAGAAGAGAGGGTCTGCTTCTCCTTTATTTGAGGGACTTTACCACCCTTAACGATTTCCAGAATACTTTCCGACCCTTCTCAAGACGTACCTTACTCGACACTTCTGTATTTCCCTTTTTTTGGCTTCCACCCCTCGGCGTGCGCTTCTTCAGGAAAATATTCACGTTTACTTGCCCGGACCACGTGACTCACGCGGGGCCCCGAGCACGGTCATTTCCTGCCCTTTGTGTGCTAGGATTCGTGACGTTTTTCACTCGCGTTTCCAAACATCGGTCTTACTCAGGGCGACGACTCTCCCCTGCCGTTGTTTCACGCACACGCACGGTTTGAAGTTCAAGCATGATAATAATAACTGTAATAACAATAATAAAGTCAACAATAACAATAACAATAATAATGATAATGACGACGAAATCTTATGTCACTGTATACAGGAGAGCTGCGGGCGAATTTGGTAATTCCCTCATCGCTTAGACTTAAACAAAGTTGACAACAAGAGTTCGACTGTTGCGTGGCCTCACATTATCACCGGCCGTGATGGCGACGCACATTATTTCAAAGTCTCGAAAAATGTGACAAGATCGAAAACGTTCGATATTTTTTTTTTTTTTCAGGAAAATCACCTTACAATATTGTGAGGATGACTTTGCCGCATACTATGCCGAAAGGTAAACAATTTACCGAACGGTAAATCTCTATATCTGCTTTCGACCATTAGCCCGAGTTTTGGAACGATGCTCGTCAGACGCAGTCACGCAGAAATATTTGTAATTACTTATAAGTGAACAGTTAATGCTTAGTGTGTTCGATTTGAATGTGGCGTGATGGAGAGTATTCCTAAAGGTACGTAGAATTCGAATGCAAATTACTCTTTTATTGATTTTTGTTTAATTTTTACTAAAAATAAGGTGAAACATCAACTCTTCGAAAATTAAATTTTCAATCGCTCGGGTCACAATATTGAGCGAACTTTTTTAAGCCATTTTTACCTCTTCATTTTAAAATTTAATACATGGTTTAGACTGTTTTTCATCGAATATTTCAAGAAACAGTTGCTTAACAATGCTTAACTTTTTTATAAACAACGCTATTTCGAGCGATGCGCTCGAGCACACGTCAGCGCGCAGCGGGGGAGTCGAAACCCGAACTTCGCCGCGTGCTTATCTGCATCTCAAATTAAGGGGCTCAAATATAGTAGTGTTGTGTTTTGTGTTGTACCTTTCTACATCCGGACCTACATACCCGCTCTTCACGGATTGTACTTCGGAAATCAGTACTTGTAGCCTGACTTTAAGGAGTAAGGCCACTGTAACGGCCCAAAAAAAAGGTTTTTTCACTAATTTTTTGCTCCCGAAATTGAAGGTATTTGAAAAAAAAACTTTTAATGGTGTTATCGGGCATACATTAAACTTTATTATAAAATTTTTTTACAGTAAAAAAAAACAAAATGGCGGTTCCACAGCTATCTTCCCGGGACATGTTTTGCTTCCAGGGCTCCGCGGCACGCAGCACCACTGGTGCACTTTTGAATCTAGAACAAAAAAAAAACCATTAATCTAGAGGGCTATAGCTAGAGAATGTCGATCGGATTTTAAAAAGTATCAATTTTTGTGGATTTGGCGTGCGTTTGAAAAAAAAATTGATTTTTGACGAAAAAAACCGCAAGTTTTTTGTTAATAAAAAATCAATAAATAAAGTTCTTGAAAATTTCGATCGACATTCTCAAGATAATGTAAATGTTCACATCTGGTTAAAATTTCAAGTAAAAAAAATGAAAATTGTTCGAGTTATGCTGCGTGCCATTTTGAAAAACCATGTTTCGAGAAAAACGCGTTTAACGTTTTGCGAATAGTTTTTTATTGGAAAAAATTAAAAAAAGAAGTTAAAAAAAATTTTTACCGTTAGTCTGCAATCCCAGCACCATACATTTGTCCTTCGATAGCCAAATTTTCGTCTTCTTCGTCTTTCCTGGTTGATTTTTGGAGCGCGCGCGCACTTTTGGCCGCGTCGCTCAGAGATGTCTCCGCGTGCGTGATGCGTTTGGCGTCGGCTTCGATGCAGAAATTATATAACTGTACACCAATTTCCACCTCCAACATCTTGAATATTTGCAAGACGTTGGTAAGGCCGCCATTGAATATGCAAACAGCGATATCCGTCGCAATATCTAGTACAGTTTTTCCGCTTGAGGATGATTTGGGGGCCAAACTCCAAACGGTAGCGTTGAAACTTTCGTTATTGTTTTGAGTATAGGCCCCCAAGCAACGCTCCAGCAACTCGTCCCGGCTCAATTCCATGTAGATGGGTTTGATGGCTTGATAAACCTCCTCACTCATTGGCTGATTGTGATGATACGCATCCAAGGCATTTTCTGCTTTCGCTTTCTTCCAGCTGCACCAATTCTCCGAACATTTTTCGTGCTGAGGCTTTTCATCCGTTGACATTTTGTGAAAAAGGGTTGCCCAGATCTCATTTTTCATATTTTTGACGGAATCGGAATTTCGACGGATTGCTAAGCCGTAATAAATGCTTAGTTCGTCAATCAATTTGGCAGTGAGTTTTCCTCTTCCCCCGAGACCTTTTGTTCCTTTTTTTAAGTTTCTCAATCGAGTGCCCATTCTTTTTTGCACGTGATCTATGCACTCTTTTTTTTTAACATCAACATTTTCATAAGGCTTCGAATCCACGATGCCTTTGAAAGTTTTGGAATCGCCATCTCCGATATAATTGCAGTCGTTTCGGAGCAACTTTTGACACGCTTGGCGGCGACCTTCATTTCCTAAGGACAACAAATTTTTTTTCGCACAGGACCTTTTTTTTCTTATTCTAGAGGGTTTAAACTATTTTTTAAGCCGATAAAAAAAAATCGAATTTTCAAAAAATTTACAGTGGCTTTACCCCTTAATTTTATCTGTTTGTAGTGTCATTTTGTTTTATACTACTCCAAAAAATTAAGGAACAGAAAATTGCTTCAATTTTTAAAAGTTTTTTTTCGAAGCGCTGTATCTTTGTGAAAATAGTCGTATTGAGACGAAAGCATTTTAAAGCTTAAAGTATCTACTTTCGAGATCTTCGGGAAAACATTTTTTGTGAGCTGTGGAGCTACGCGCAATCACGCAATTTTTTTTTCAAGCGTCCACGGGCTCAAGAATTTTCTTTTAAGTTGAATTCATGAATAGGTCAGTGAGCTTGTTTATTCAGCTTCCATTTGTTTTTTTTTTTGGTCTCTCTACGTCAATTTTTTCTGCGATATCCGACTTTGAATGAAAAAAGATCCTTTTGTCTTTGATCATCGATATCTCAGCAACCAATGATTGCGCAGGGAATTAAAGGGCAGATTTGAAAACTTTAATACATTCCCTAAAAGGCTCTTTCGTTGATTTTTGAAAAAAAAAATTCTCGTCCTTAACGATCATTTAAAAAAAGTGGAAAAAAAGGACTTTTTATAGCTTTTCAGTAAATCTGCCACTACTTCACAAATATTGATGGAAAGACTAATGCTGCCAGGCTTTTTTCAGCTTAATGTACCCGCCAATAGATCTGTAAACTTTCAAATTGATCCATCGAGCCGTTTTTCCGGACCGTTTGATCAAAGTCTTACAAAACAGTTAAAGGAACAAGTATAGTTCCTAAACATCGTGTAATCATCATCAAAATGAAGAGGCCAATGTTTTTTCGACTTTTTTCACAACTTTGTACTATTCACTTGTTAAATTTGAGAACAAAAAAAATCAAAAAATTTTTTCTTTTGAAAATCTGTAAAACATTTCAGGAAACAATTCTGCCGCATTTTTTACACGATTCAGCCTTTGTGTACCATAATTTTACTCATCTTTAATTTTCACGCGAAGAAGCGCGAACAAACAAGGACTTCAAGAAATGTCAAGAGAATTTTGCACGAAAAGTTTCTCGAGAAAAAACTATGCATGACTTTTTTCACTGGCTTATGCCATCTTCGGATCCTCTAGTTTCTAGCCTTAGGAAAATAACTCCGAAAAAGAGCAAAAGTTTATCACATAACGCGATTAAAATGTTCCTGTCCCCGATGATTCTGCATGCTCGAGGTTTGACAATAATGATATTAAGAGTGCATCAAGTGATGGAGATCGTTCTGTTGACGAATATTCGTAATGTCATATATTCACTTGGCGTTCACCTTACACGTAATTAAATTAATGTTCTTGACTATGATCTGATTATGATAAATTGAATTTTACTACTCGCGACTTGACGTTTTATTTATGTGGATTTTTTATCGAATGTGACTAGTTTTTTAAAACAATGTCGGCCATTTTGGGTCTGCAATTTGGAATTTTGAAATTTGTTTTTCGGATTTGGTATCAGCAACCTTGCAAATCCTGATAACGCCTCATAAACGGAATTTCGGACGAAACTGAGAAGTTTTTTTTCGTAAAATGTCGGCCATATTAGATCGGCCACTTGGAGGTCCAAAATTTGTTTTCCGGATTTGTCATTGGTTATCGTCGGAAACGCCTATATACGGATTTTCAATCAAATCTGACAAGTTTTTTGCAAAAATGTCGGCCATTTTGTATCCGCCATTCTGAGTTTCTGAATTTGCATTTCGGATTCGTTATCAGCAGCTTCGAAAACCTCCATATACGGATATTGCATCGACCTCGCTTTGACATTTTGTCACAATTATCGAGACTTTGCAATACTGTGCGTCGTGCAAGAGCGGAAGCATTAGATCGCTAGATCTCGAGGACGACAGAAGCATTTTTCCAAAGCTAACCTTATGGACATAATTTAAAAATAGTCCACTAAAACGTTATTTGGACATTATTGTATTGAACTCTCATATTATGTTTTATATATTTTATAAAATTCTCGTTTTTATCTATTTGTTCATTTTCCTCATCGTCCAAAATCGTCTATTGTAAATTTGAACTGGCGATCTCTATTATAGGGATTCCCAAAACCGTTCAAATTATTATAACAGCCCAAATGTACCGAAAAGAAAATTCGGCTACGAAACTTTCCCTGCGTTTCAACGATGCAAATTTCAATACCAAATATTTTACTACGTTCGTGTGATATAAACATTGCCGAAAATCGTAGCTACGACAATAATAATAATAAAGATAACAACATCAGCATTTTTATATTAATTACTATTAGGATATGGTAGATAATCTTTATTTTCAGGGTACACCTTTCCGGGTGTTTATACATAGACCCCCTTCATATTTTATTCTCCTGTACATTTGTTCTTACAAATTATGTACACATGTTTCCTCTTTCGTAACATTTTATCTACTGGCCTGTCCTTCTCTTCGCACTACACTTGTTCCATCAACACCTCGAATTATTTTACATACGCACTTAGCTTTTTGGTGGGATTATTCCTCACCAGTTCCTCTGTTCGGATATCATAATATTAATATTATTATTGAAGTTGTTATAATGAATACTATTGTGATTATTCGTTACTGATATCATTGTTGTTATTATTATTATTTATGCTATAATAATTCTTAATATATATGTTATTGAATACATAACGATAATCATTATTATGATTATTGATTATTGGTATCGTTACAGATGTGATCATTATCATTGTTACATTATAGATATTGTTATCATACAATGCCACGCATCAAATCATATTTTATTTTTTACAAAATCGTATACGATAATGATATCAATAAATATTGATTATAATAATGACTCATTATTATTATTATATTTATTGTTATTATTACAGTGTATTGTAATAAAAATATATGCTAATAATGATGCAAATAATGATTAATATTGTAATATATCGTGATTAAATGATATTCGAAAAAAAATCAGATATTCGAAAGAAATGATTATCGAAAATTGTTTTGATTACATAAAAAATCGTGGTATACTTTTTTCAAATCGAACAATAAATATACATGTACGTCGAAAGAAAAAAAACAATATTGAGATATCAAAACAAGGAGGAAGAAAAGAAAATAAACGAATTCGTGAATGGAACAAAAAGGAAAAAGAAAATAACCGAATCTCTACCTCGTGAGTTTTCATCTTGGCGACCGTGCGTTACCCCCTTTGTATTCTCGAAAGTGTTTAAGCACAGCTGAAAAAATGGGTGGTCTCTCGTATACGCTGCGTAAGCCATGTGCCCTACGGGGCAGAAGAATAAAAAAGTCGAAGAATAAGAAAGAGGAAACGCGGAGATGCGAATTGAGTGGAATATCGGTCTGCGAGGGACCTGGATGGCAGCGAGAACATTCGGGAATGCAAGGGGCGAGTCACGAGTGGCAGGTAACACGATACAGTGGAGAAGGATTTACGAAGGCGAGTTAGGAAGGGAAGGAAAATAAGATTTTAACTTTTAAATAGTATATATTTGAACTTAAAAATAGTAAAATATTTCAACTTAAAAATAATAAAATATTTGAACTTGGAAATAGTAAAATAGTAAAAATAAAATCTGAGTTAGGAAGGGAAGAAATTCGATGAAGGCCGTATAAATCCGATATACATATGTATATGTAACTATTTGCATACAAAAAATACGATTTATGCACACACATCATTATATTCTGTACGTATATTGAATATGTAATTATCGGTAAAATTGCACTTACTAATAGGCGATTGTATAATGTGATAATAATAATAATCACAAAACTATTAATTATGGCAATAAGGCAACAGCATTCTGCGTGGCCAATACTCGGAGCGGTTACCGCTGAGCCGCGTGCCCCAGCTGGTGCATCAACCAGCGTGCGGGAGGATAATACTTCCGGTACCTTGGGTAGATCCTTGAATTAAGGATGTTGAGTCCCAAATCGCAAATGATAATGAAAGTCTGAAAATTTGATATGTTTTTGTATGAAGTATTTCAGAGGTCGTGTAAAAATTTCACGACAATTAGGAAGCTCGTTATTGAACAATTAACATTCACAAATTAAAAGTTGTCTTATGGAAACTGATGTAACTTTGCAATACGTTTTTCTTGTCCTCTCAATTTTGTAATATCTACAATATACTGAAAGCAACGGAAACAAAACGAAGTTTATTGATAAATTTTTATTTCTTTTAAAAATTGTTCTTAACAAGATGTTAATTTTTTAATAACAAGCTTCCTAACGAGCGTCGTGAAATTTTAACATAACCTCTTAAATACTTCATACAAAAATATACCAAATTTGCAGAATTTTCTTATCATTTTTTATTTCCACCCTTAAAGAGATTGAAGTAATGATGATAGAATTCTGAAAATTTGGTATGTTTTCACATGAAGTATTCAGGAGGTCGTGTAAAAATTCCACGACGATTAAGAAGCTATTTATTGAACAATTAACGTTAACATGTTTCATAGGGACTCAACATCCTTAAAGTCCGTGCACCAGAGGGTCAGAAAAATATCGGGCCGTAATGAAAAACGCTGAAAACGAAGAAAAAGAAATAGCAATAATGATGCCAGTACCGTACAAAGTTAGTACAAAAATAACATCAATAATAAGAACAATAATAGTCATAGGAATAATAATGACAAAAATACGAATTATAATAACAACATAAACGTTAAAAAGAAGAAAAAAGTCAATCTTTCAAAGCACAAGTATTTTTTATCTCATTGTTTAAACATTTTTTTTAATGAGGAATAAAACAGCTCTTTTTCGGCGTCTCGAGTCCGAGAGTTGAGAGAGACCGCAACCGCCGCTTGTGAGAAGTGTAGCTGCGTAGGTTCCTCGGATCTCTAAAACCGCTATGGTATAATAAAGTCGTACACTCCGTTTTTGTTGGCTCATAAATTTGACAAAATATTGTATACGGGAGAGCGTGCGCTGCTGTGTGTATCGCCTGCTGGTCGTCGAGTATCGAGCAATTGGTGTTGCATAAGCTTTTCTATAAGGCGATACAAAAGTGGACATCAGAGGAGTGAAACTCTACCTTGGGAAATCTTTCCCGATTGATTCAATTTTTTTTTCTTTCAATAAATTTCGATATGAAAGAAAAGAAAGAAAGAAAAATATTCCTTGAAAGAAAAATATTCCTTGAATATTTTTGAAAGAAAAATATTCCTTGAATATTTTTGAAAGAAAAATATTCCTTTCAAGGATTTCTTTTCAGACATTGCAAAAAGTCGGCTGCTTAAACTCATGGTAGAAAAGGAAAAAAAATGCTACCGTTTACACCCCGAAGAGTCGTAGACGAAGCAAAAAAAATGCTACTTCCGAAAATTCCACGATTTCGGGCTCGGTTATGAGATCGCGAGGTTTCCGGCTAATTTTAAATCGTCCTGTAGAAATGTCTATAAAAGCGGTATAATGCGTCAGTACACGGCGGGCGGTGCGTCTCGTGTAATGAACGTGAAAATTTATCGACTTGTCTCTCGGACGTGGCTCGTGGAATTGCGGGAGCCTCGGAGTCAAATCGAACCGCATAATAAGACACACGTACTACGGAAATTCCCCCCCCCCCTTTTCTCTCGTACCTCCCGTTTTTTCGTTTCTTTACACGTTGCGTTACTAGCCTTTGAGTCAGCTTGATTGGCGAATCGACTATTTTCAACTCGGGAAAACTCGACTTCGTGTATTTCACTCGAAAAATATCTTTGAGGGAAAGAAAAAAAAAGGAAAGAAGGAAAAGAAATTACCGCCTTTGCCAATATTAATGCGAATTTACTTTACGCACGGGCGAATAAATATCGGGCCTAATTACCCGTGACGATAATTCGCAAAGCGAGAAATAACAAAATCGTGTTGGGTAATTCGAAGCTCAAATGAATAATCAGTTATTACAATAATACATAAGCAAGAAATTGATCATAAACTCCGAATACAACGGGAAAAAATCTAAAACTTCTAAAGAATAATAATTCTAAAATGAAAAAATTAAATTACCTTGGAAATTCAAAGAAAATTTGGAAATGAAATGAATCGGTCTAAAACAGTGTAAAATGTTTTCAAAATGTCTAGAATACGCAAACTAAAAATATTGTGCAAATAAAATGAATAATTCTAAATCACTTGCAATAGTTCGTGAAAATAAATCCAAATTGTTTGAATAATAACAATCGTTCCAAAATAATCGAAAATTTCTAAAACGTTTCGCCGGAAAGGCAGTGAAACCGTTTCAGGATTTCTAAGATCTCGACAAATGTTCTGGAAAGGGGTAAAATTTTGAATTTGCAGGAAACTTAAAAAGAATGAAAAAAAACTACTGCAAACTAATGCAAAATTCTAAAATTTTCTAAAATACTGCTTCACAAATTCGAAAAATTCTACAAATCTAAAAACAAAAAAATCGAGTCGCTAAAAGTTTGAAAGAAACTTGACGAGAATTTGGGAAACATAGTACAAATAAAATGAGTAATTTTAAAATCGTAGGAAAATGCTAAAGATATATTTGAAAAAATTCAAGACCAATTAAGAAATGAATTGTTCTAAAGTAATGTCTAGAAATGGTACAACATTTTTTTCCAGAAAGGTCCGCAAATGGATCGAGTTATCTTGAGGCGGAAGAGTTGGTTTTGGTCAAAGTCTGTCTAATCTTCGAGTAATCTCCCTCCCCCCTTCGCCCGCTCTCTGTGTCTCGTAGGTAAACATAATTGTGTCGAGCTATACTTCAAATGCACAGGGCCTAATTGGTGACACAGATGGTTCACGTGGTCTCGTCCGTCGACATTTCGGTATTAAGCCCAGACCTTCGCCTGGTCTTGGGCTTACAATCCGGCGCCCGTTACGACGGCACTTCAGCTGCGTCCCGTCAACTTGATCGAAACAATCCGACGCCGTACGTCACTCACGTCGATTTCTCTAGCTACGCTTTCTCCCCTCCCCCCCTCTCTCTCTCACTCTCTCTCTTTCTGTCTCGTTTTTTGCCCTCCACTATGTAACACGAGACCCCGAGTATAAATGGGAAAGAAAGTCTCGTTAATTGCCCTCGTTTGAAATTTTCACGCTTTTATTCTTGTCACCAGGGCACCCTTTGGGGTGAAAAAAAAATACTCAAGCATCCTCAAATTCGGAGCAACTTTTTTTTTATGTTTACGCAACGAATCGATTATGAATTTTCATTCTTTCATGAAAGGTCAAACTTTATTATTTAATATATTATCATTTTAATTAATTTATTATGATATTATTATGATGATTTATGATTATGATTATCATCGTTATTATCCAATTAATAAATTATAGAGAACTAATTGATAATAACAACAATAAAAGTACAACAATATTTTCAGAACTATTTAATAATAATCGTATAATGTAAGTAGTAAATAGAATATACTAGGATATAATTATAATAATAGCAATAACGGTGATAATAATCTTTTTTAATTAAGATTAATAAATGATCGCAATTACTAATTAGAAATAATAAATCAGTTTTTATTAACGGCAATAATAATTGTAATAGTCGTACAACTTTTACCATGTATATTATTATTATTATTATCATGATTTTATGATTATTTCGGAATTATGAAAAAATAGTCGGCGGATGGTAAAAAATAAAAAGGTTTTTACCCGTTCATAAAAGTCGATAGTTGCTGGTATTTGAATAGGTATTTCTTTTGTTTCGTGATATCCGCAAGGTTTTGTCATCACAACCGGAAGTTGTGCGTATCTCGATCAATCGAACGATTTTCCGGTGGATAGAGATCGAAAGCGATAGAGATAGTGGTAATGACAGAGACAGAGACAGAGAGAGAGAAAGGGATATATATATTAGATTAGGTCAATTATTGGGACATTGGGACAAAATATCTTCCGTCACGAGATCCACATTTTGTAAACAATACTTTAAACAACTAAAGACACGAAAAAAGAAAATATGGAGAGAGACAGAGAGTCCTTTTCCCACGGAGTGGACTTTTGTAGACGTGACGTAATACTTTTGTACTCGCGGACAAAGAGCCACGTATGTGCATCCCGGGAACGCTCTTAAGGTGTTGGGTCGACTTGGAAAGATATCGTGGATTCTCGAGTGCGAGCCTCCAAGTGCCTCATCCATAGGAGCGTGCTCCGGCTTTCCATGAATTATTCAACGTATTCTCCCAATATATACACGCGCACGATCGCGCGAGTGTGTGTTATTTTAATTTTTGTCCGCGCGCCCCGTTAACATTTTCATATTTAAATTTTCGTCGAAAGAATAAGACTCCGTAATATCCAGTGTGAATACGGACCCGTAATACCTTAAACATATACATATACGTATGTGTATATATATATATATATATGTGTGTGTGTGTGTGTGCGTGTGTATATGCTAGCTCATATTTTTTTTCGATGCTCGAATCTTTGGTCGTTTCGATCATTCAAGATTAAGTCAATACTTGAATTATACGTGTGTACGCTCTTATTCATCATAAAACACAATGCGATTCAGCCTTCAAGATGATGGTCATGTTTGCGTTTGTTTGGGTTTGCCTTGTTCGAGCATTCCTAATTTTTATATTTTATTTCCTATTGCCTATATTTTATGGTTATTTTTATTACGTTATTATTGTCACTATTCGCACATAGACAGTAATGATTATCACGCCGTACATACAATTGATAAAGCAAATTTTACAGTATATAGTATTTACAGTATATTGACTACACGCCGTGATGCATAGCCGTGAATTCATTTAGTATCATGAATGTTCAAAACATTTTGATCTGAATTTGTCGTTAACAAATGCATCGTACGTTTAGAGCACGTCGAACTCATATCGGTGTGCTCAAGTGTCCGCAATTAATGTCTGAAAATTTTACGTCATGGTGCAGTCGTGTGTAGACGTTTTGGCGTGTATTCGCCATGGTAGCATCAATCGTTCTCATGAATTGTACTTAACACGAACGCAATTTCGTTTACGTTGACGAAGACATTTCATGACGTTATTCAGCATCACGAATGTGAGATCCAACGCGACCAAAATTTGTCATTTGAAAATGTACCATCCGTTGACTACAAGATGAACTCATAAGATGGCAAATTTGAAATTTACAATGAATATTTACGGATTGAAGTCATATGGAAGTCGTCCAATTACTTTTGTCGGTGAATTCACTAGGTAAGCATTGCTAGTAGAAATGCCATGCAAGCAATATGAAGGCAATATGCATATTGCTCAGTGAAACATTCGATGAGCGCAATATGACTGCGATATGCATATTGATCCAAATCACGAATGATTGAAATAGGCAAAGAAACAAAGAAAGTTTACACAAGTGTTAGAATGCTAGGTAGGTAGCGCGCTCAGTTCTACAATTATATGACTTAGATTCAAACCGCAGGTAGGTAGAAACGTTAACGCGGCAGGACACGTTTTAATCTAGTTATCATATAGGCAGGAATCTAAATAAAGCATATGGAGACAAACATACTAGCAGGTTTTATTTATTAAAAATTTTTGGATATTTTTACCTTCCACGCCGTGACAGCCATATGAGCACACCATAGTTACGTCGCGCCATGACGCCAATATGAGCTCCATAGGAGCACAGCAATTTCTTCACGCCGTGACACCCATAAGAGCCCCGTATGAACTCACTTATTGTTGGATATTCGTGCGCCGATTTTGCCAGTGCTGATGAATTCACTGCATGCGTACTCGCGTTAGAACGACTTTGCTTCATTTGGATGTGTTGTTGTGAATCATCATGTGATGACAATATGACTTGAAGGAGAGCACTCATAAGGGGTACGTAGTTGCGTGAGTTGACGGCGGAGACCTTCACTAGCTGGAGTTTGATGGAATACGATGCAGTACTTGGTGCCGCGGGCAGCATAATGACGGTGCTGCTTGGACATTACGAGGTTATATCTGGGACCGTAGTCAGAGGTACTCTGACACCATCCTTGGTCAGGGTCGTGTGGATGGAGTCTTCGCGGCGAGGTCACGACAAATATTACAAGGGCTTGATACTGGAGAGTTTTTCCGAGGCGAATGATAGTAGTCCAAAGAATTTATTTCGATGAATGATAGTAACCGGACGAGGTGAATGATAGTAACCTGGAAGGTGAGTGATAATAACCTGGCGAGGCAAATGATAGTAACCTGGCGAGGCAATTAATAGTAACCTCATGGTGAATGATAGTAACCAAAAGAATGTTATTTCATGAATGATACTAATCGAGCCGGGTGAATGATAGTGACCTGGTAGGTGAATGACAGTATTCCAAAGGTATTGAGACAGTGACGTGATGTGACTGAAACTCTTGAACTGGACTTGATCGCTCTGATTTCGGGCTGAACGTTGGGTCACGTCTATTATCTATTCCGTACTCGGATTCTATTAATGATTCTCGGACGCTTGGTGGACGCTCATTCCCAGATTGACAGACGAATGAAGCTGCGACAAGGACGTCGTAAAATCCAGGCAGGTCAAAAGAAGTCAACGTTTAAGAGTATCGGTCTCGGCGTAAACATTGAGATTGGAAGTTACGAGCAAAGCCCTGGAGGGCCAGAGAGCAAGCGTCGGGAGGCAGAGTGCGACGATGCTTGCTAGAGAGATATAGAGGAAATTACGGACATACCGATCGTTGGGGTAATCGCTAACACGGTTTTGCATACCTGCGTATTAACGGAGGTGTTCTTGGAAAAAATGGGTCTGACAATAATCTTGTATTCGTTCAAATATAATTAACGGAATTTCACACAGGTGTATTAATAATATTATACAAATACACCCCACAATTAATATTATTGGGGAATGTTCATCCCACAACATACAACGTTGATGATAAATATTAACAAGAATCAAGAATAACGGTAACAATAAAAATCAAAACTCTTGCAAATAACACATGTTATAATTATTTTATGTTGATCGTCATTATTATTGTATTGATACTGATATTGATAAAAACTAGATTCTAACATCACAGGTTACGAAAAAGAAGCACACGAAATATCTCCGTGATGGTCGTAATAATAATAAATAAATTATAATAATGAATAGATAATAAATGAACAATATGAATATAAACAACACTAATAATAAATATTCATATTAATAACCGTGATATATCGTGAAGCAATTATTGTTCAAGAAGGAATACAATTGAGAGATTTATGATTTTAAAAAAATTCCCATCGCGATGTACCACAAAAAGCCACGTGAATAATCGAATCGAGATAAGTTAAGAACTATGAAGGAGCCCAAACTTTTCGAGCCTGGTATGATACGAAAAACATGGCCGCGTCAAAAGACGCGACCAATTAACGATGTTATTGTTCGGGATATATATATATATATATCAATATATATAAATGTATTGGTTTTTGACATTATTTATTTAACGTGTTCGGTAACGAGAAATTCGGGTGCCACATTATTTTGCTAATATCCCGTGTTGTTTGGACAGGCCTGTGGCCGATGGGAGGGTAGAGAGGACGAATGAGTGGAGGGGAAAGGCGGGGAGGAGAGTCTCGAGAGATCTTGGGACGAGGCGAGCAAAGCATCAAGAAATTTTTCGATCACCCATTGACTTTGTGTACATATGCGTATACACGTATGGGTCCGTACTCTCCGGGCTTCGCACTGTGATATACTGCCAGACTTCTATCCCCCTTGCCCGCGCCACCTCGTCGCAACATCCGTAAGACGACAGTTATATCGCTCTTGTACTGCTCGCTTGCCAGATATCTCGTGCTCACCACGCAAAAGTCGTCTGGGAGAGAGAGAAGGAGGGAGAGCGGGACAGAGAGGATAAAATACATTTTGCTCTGTAACACGAAACAGTATATCTTTCATTTCCTTGGCAAGATATCGAGAATTTCATCGTGTTGGCCAGCCCCAGCTTGGTCTGTTATTTCGTTCATCCCACGCTTCTTCAAGGGGACAAACAAAGTTACAGGACGCCCTCCGCCCCCCGCTTTCGGCTTTATTCGGCTCCTATTCCTGCTCCCCTTTCTTCACCCCCTCCTCCTGCTTCGTTTACGTCGTTTCGTCCTCTTTCGCCTGATGTTCATTCTGCTTCGGTGCATTCTCCTCGCCTTCCTATTCCATTCGCTTTGTCCACACGTTGTACTGCTTTTCCTATTCTGCGCTTTGCTACTGTTTTTCAAATCTTGTTTCCCTCCCTTCGGGAATGGTCAGTCTTGTTTGGTCTCCCTCCATGTTCACCTTCTCCGCTTTTTCCATCCTATTCACCCTATTCTCATTGGCCTATTCCTTGGCCTTTATCGTTGTTCATCTTCTATTTTTCCCGGGTTGGTCCTGAGTCTGCTTCTTATTTCAATTTTTGTCGCACTTGCCCTTCTCTTTTTGCTCCTCTTTATTCTACTTATTCTTCTGATAGTATTCCTCCCTATTTACGGCTGTTTTTCTTCTTCCGTCTCAGCTTTTTGTTGCCATTCCTTCGTCTTCTTTTGATCCTTCTCGTTCGTGACCTTTTCTACTCGTTTGCGATTCTCGTTTTTCTACTTGGTCTTTTCTTCCTATTCCTCCCTATTTACTACGGTTTTCCGTTTATTCGTCCCCTTTTTTGTTTTTGTTTCTTTTTCTTGGTAAGATCTTTGATGAAGATCGACAATAATAAGTAGAATAAAGGTTCTAATGATTCTTCTCTGCCTATTCCTCCCTATTCCTCCCTATTATTTCTTCTTCTTTTGATCGTTCTTCAACTCGAACTTTACCTTTCGTTTTCACTCGTCTTCGTTATCCTGTTACGTTCGTATTTCTTTATTCGTCCCCTGTTTTGAAACTATTCCTTTTTCGTCGTTTGATCTCTCTCTACCGCGACCTTTCACTTTTGTTGTCACTACTATTTGTTCTACTTATTTCCCGTACTATGTATATAGTATATTCCTCCCTATTTACTGTTCCTTCGTCCCTCCATTTTGTCAACGTTCTTTCGACCCCGTCTTTTAATTTTTCGCCCTTTGCCTTTGTCCCACTTTTTTCACTTCTCTTCTGCTTATTCTCCTTTCCCTATTCCTTCATTGCTATGACTATTTTTTGTTTGTTTTTTCGTCATTTCGTTACTGTTCCTTCTACATTTATTATTTTTCTGCTCTGCGACCTCGTCTTTTTCCTTGCGCCACTTTATTTGTTTTTGGAAAACTTCCATCGGAATTTTCCAAAAGGATTTGAAATCCTCTGCCCGCTTTTCGATCGGCGAGGGGGATAGATAGGCTTTCCCACCAATACGACCTCGGCGTGTGAACTTTGAGGTTAGTCGTGTTACCCTTCTGACAGCGGCGGTTAAGGACCTGCGCGCTACGAGAACTCCCACTCTTCATTTTTCGTCCGCTCTCTCTCCCCCTCCCTTTCCTCTTTCATTCTCAGTGGTTTTCCCCCGGGCCCCTGTGCTCGGCCAAGGCGTGAGGTGGAAAGGATCGATTAAATATATTCCCGGCGAGGTAACGCGAGACGCGAATAAACTGTTACGCGATACTGCTCACGCCTTGTGTCGTTCGTGTAGCCACGAAACGAGCTTCTCCTTTATTCTTCGTTCCTCACGTTTTTTTTTCATCAACGCATTTTTTTTCCTCCGATTCCCCATGGCTCTCCCTCAACTCCGGGCCCCATGCGGCCCCGCAGCATCCCATATTCATCCCTTCTTGCTCTCCTTTACCTCTCTCCATCTTTGGCAAAAACGATCTCCCTCCTTCTTCCCGCCCTCTTCTCCCATCCCCGTGCCCAAGCGGGAAAAACTCGTAGCCTCGGGAGGCGGAAATTTGAGATCCGTGCGCTCATATTCCCATCGGGGGATTCCTCAATTTACGGTGGAACAGGCGCGATAAACTTTGGACTACGAAAACGATCTCCTGGCGCTCCCTCTCCAATGCGTATTTTATCACTCTGTCTCCTAAAAATATTAATTTTTTACGCCTGCGACTCAAGTATTAGTCTCGACAAAATCAAGAAAGTTTGCAAGCGATGAGTTGAAGGTAGCGTTAGATTAATCACCTTGTCATCTTGCTCGTTCTCGTTCTTCGGACGCCATCTTGTATATAAATGTACTCGAAGAATGGTAGCTTGTTTGGGAATTTCTCTACGGGACCAGGAAAGTAGTGAATATGTGGCTTTTTGGGAATGGGCCCTATGTGGTTCGGACCCCAGACGGTTTGGCCCTATTGGTTGGAACCTCAGACAATTGGGCCCTATGTATTGAGGGGCGTAGACAACTCGGCACTGTGTGGATTGGGATCTATGTCCAATAATGTCACCACGGCAACGAACCGAACTGGGCTCTATGTGGGACCCAGACCCGATTTTAATTCCTAGTCAAATAGGAAATATTTGAAAGATCGGGGTACGACTGTGAGTCGATTAAACTGGACCCTATGTGAGACATCTACTTGATTTCTATCTTCACTTAAATTGGGGATATTTCAAACATTGAAGTACCACTAATCGTTAGGCGACCTTGGACGCCATGGTCGTCCTCACCGGTAGGACTACCAAAATTCAATTTGGGCCAGCGCTTCATTTCGCATTCCAACTCATGTACTGGAATTTGTTGCTTGCGGCCGACCTGCCATTCTTCACGATGCAAATAGATATTGTATCTCGACTGTCGTGGGTTCGTGGGTTCCTTCGTAAGGAGCCTGAGTCCGTGCGAAGCCTGCGGAGTCAGACCCTGAGGGCCTCTCTACGCAAGCCCCATGTTCCACGTTACACCACACGCTGAGTGACTTACGACGTCCGATTTCGTCAGTGGTTCCCAACTTTGCCACGACGCTTTCATATCTCCTCGTTTTCGTGAGACCTCAAAGGAAGCTGTGGCAGTTTGGGGGTCTTGCTGTCCCAAGTCCCAAGAGCAACCGGAGTCGCATTAGGTCGCCCTTTACACGAAGGTGAAGGGGGACTTGAGACTGCAAGTGAAATCATATTTCAACCATATTTTATGTTACCCTGAGGGGACTATAATATTTTATAGCCATGGTTACTCCCGAAAATGTAGTACTGCTTATGATATTTTAGCAGTTGTGTTAACTATGATCATATGTTAACCGCAACCAATAATCTTTCAAGCATACGTTGTTTGTCAATGCTATATAATATAGTAGGTTTTTATAAAATAGATGATTCCTTACACTATCAAACAATAGTGGTTTTTACCATATTGAATGGTATGTCTACAAAATGTATATGATATATCATAAATTCAAAAATGTTCAATTGAGAGCACTACCTGTATGATTGTTTATCATGATTTGTTATTCTCTGGCCTCCTGAAATGATTCCTATCGAAGAAAATATTTCACCTACATGGAGATTCGAACCTACACGACCTACCTATCTATATTCAGGCACGCTGCCACTATGCTACCGGGTACTTATGGTATTTCGATCGTAAATTTGGCATAACGGATAAAAGTAATTTCAGCTGCATTTCCGAATAGTTGCTACCTCTGATATAGGTGGAATTTTGCACAGATTGCTTTTTTGATAATATATGTCACTGCTTAAATGGATTTTTGGCGCGGCCCAATAGTTTTCGAAATATCGGATTCTAAAAACTGATAAATGAATGCGCTAATATATCTATATCGATCATCGCGTGCCACCGCTGTCTCTACTTTATTGACAAACGATTTACGTCTTCACTATACGATTACCATAATGTTGTTCGTATAGTCACTTTTCGTAAGATCTTGTAACAGTTTATACTCAACAAGTGTTAATGTCAATCATATAAGTAGTACAAACTTGCACTGAGAAAAATGTCCATAGTATTTATAATATAAAAAAAACGCCCATGGTGAAAGTGGGCATAGTAAAATTCATATAGCTTATTGCTACCGCAATCATAATATGGTTAACACAACTATAAGCGTCTATCCAATCATGCCGTTTTGGTAGTGTGTTTTTCTATCTAGTATCCTAGAAATAACTATTAACTACTGTGAAAGACTTTACAATATCGATATAGTTCATTCAGTTAATATTTTTACGACAGTTAGTAGTTTTTTCCGGGATAATAGATAGTCGAGCACGCCACCAAAGTTGCATGTTGAGATATATTTTTCGCTTATAGTTGTATTAACGGACAACACCACTGTGACGGCTTCAAAAAATCGAATTTTTGAAAACCATCTAGAAAAATCTAAAATACATTTAAGATTAAGATGCCGTTGGACCCAGGTCGAAAAAATAATTATTTTCGGAGATATTGAATATTTTGTGGAGCGGTGCAGCGCGGTAATATTTCTGAATATCGCCATAAGCCGCCTCTTCCTGAGCAAGTATTGGAGGCAATTACGCCAGTCTTCGAAAATTTGAACAGAGACGATTTGCTGCAGCGTTGTTTGGGCGGCTTCACGCAAAACAACAATGAAAGCTACAACAAATCAGTTTGGGCAATAGCCCCAAGGGTCAGTCCGGGAGCAAAAAAATCGTCGATATTGCAGCTGATATCGCGGTATTATTATTCAATGATGGCCTGAGAAGCCTCATGAAATTTTTGGAGACGTTGGGAATAACTATTGAAACGTTGCAGCAAATGAAATTGAAACAAATTGTTTCAATTTTTGCGTTAAAACCGATGCAGCGCGGATCGAGCTGGCGGAGCGCTCGCTCACAGACGCTGCAAAAGAGGCAAGAAGAGCCTATACAAGTTCGAGAAAAGATGCTAGGGACAATGATTTGCTTCTTGAAGGCCAGCTATATGGTGCCGGCATCGCTGATTAAAGGTAAACAATTTTTTTTCCAATTTCTCGCATAAATTAACAAACCTAAAACTTTCAACGCGTTTTTCTCAAAACCACTTTTTTGAATGTGGCACGCAGCAGAACTCGAGCAATTTTTATCCGATCGACTTCAAATTTGGACTGCATCAATAAAACTAGATTATCTAAAGAAGTACATAGGATTTTTTCGATATCTCAATAATAAAAAAAGTTATAGCCTATTTTCGACGAGAAAATTTGCTCGAACATCGTCCTTTAATTTCAAAAGCGTGCCTATTTTTTTTAAATCAATATTTTTCCAAATCCCTATGTACTTCTCTTCAAAATATCATATTATTAACGAAAACACTCGGTATTTTTTTTCAGATCGACTTTGAAGAGAGTTTTGCTGCATGCCGCGAACCACTGCAGAGGCAACAGTACCTGACGCGGGAGCTTCCCCAGCGTCACCATAGGGCGTGAAAAATTTGAAAATTTTTTTTATGTATCGTCAATAAACAACGAACAAAACAAAAATTTTTTTTTCGAATATCTCTTTTTTTCCCACAAAAAAAAATTCTTGAAAAATGGCAAAAAAACAGGGGTTCACAGTGGTGTTGTCCGTTAACGATATTATGATTACGGTGCCAATAAACGATACAGCATTTTACTATCCTCTCTTTTGACGTGGGCGTCTTTCATAGATACCATGTACTTTGCTCTCAGTGCAGCATTCGTATTTGTGCGCCGATTTAGTGATAAAGCTGAATTGACCATATCGATATTGTAAAGTCTTTTACAATAGTGCATAGTAATTTCGGAGATACTAGATAGTCAAACACGCCACCAAAGTTACATGTTTACCTATACTTTCCGCTTATAGTTGTGTTAACCATACTATGATTGCGTTGACAATAAACTATAGGGAATTCGACTATTCTCTCTTTTACCATGCGCGTTTGTTGTAAATACCATGCACTTTTCTCTCAGTGTGCCATCCAGAGCCCTGGCTTAGAGTCCCCCATGAAGGTCAAGGGTAAACCCCGAATGCAAATAACTTCTACTTATGATTTGATGACCATTCCGGACGATACGATGACCGGCTTTGATTTAGAAGATTGTTTCATGTCCTCGCCCTTCATTCGTCCGGTCCCTTGTTTCGTTAAGAGTGCAGGCGGACACGCAACGGACAGGAAAGAGCCGTACACCCTGGCAAACGGCTGGCAATTTAATGAGGTGGAACTTTACGGCCGCATTGCCAAGTCCCTTCATGGCGGATTTCGTTGAGGATTTTGCCTCACTCTCCTTCCCCGCTTGTACTTCGTTCTCGTATTCCTTGCAAAGGGACTCGGGGGAGGAATGCAAATGCCTCTCCGCTGGAATAATAAATTCGTTCGCTTCCTTCCAGGGCCACGTCCGTCAACTACGCCTTGTCCTGGCTGTGTGGATGCGTGGGTGTGTGTGTATGGGCGCCCGAGTGCGTGCGTGCGTGTGCGCATGGGTGTACGTATCGGATTGATCACCGCCTTCTTCTTTGCTTTGTGGATCGCGTACTGTGCTAGGGTAAAACTGTCTGAGACCCCCCGTAAAGTGTCTGCTCCTTTAACAGCCATATTGTTTAGAAAGAGGACGTCTGGCTTGGAATTTCGCCCGGGTCTTTTTGGCCATCCGTCGATCGGTCGGGCTCCATTTCGTCTTCATCATCTTCTATTGATTTTTTCTCATTCTTCTGCTGCCTTCTTCTTCCAATCGCTTTTCTTCGCCTTCCCATTTTCGCGTGGTTTTTATTCTTATACGCTGCTAAACCCTAAGCCCAAACCACCCCAAACACGCTTCCACATCCTTTCTTTCCCTGCACTCCTGATGTGTCTTCATCCTCTTCTTTGGTTTGGTCCTTTCAACCCAAATAAGCTCAAACAAACCCAAACGAACACGAACAAATCGAAACGATGAATTCCTTTTTGGCTTCCTTCATCTCACCCTCGCACTCTTTCAATCCCCCTCTCCTATTCGTTCTCATCCCGCCCTTAAGGACCTCCTCAAAATCTCGACCCGCACTCGCGGCACTGTAAATTGAGATTCGAATCTCGGAATCGTAGCCCGTCGAGATGCGCGTTGTTGGTACAGGAGAGCCAGGTATACACGGGAAGGAAAAGAAACAAGAGTCGTGAGGTCCGGTTGATCGTTACGGCGAATCGTCTCGCGCACGTGAGGGAGGAAGACGAGAGAGGGGTGAACGAAGAGTGAGATGGGAAGCTCCCGGTGGACGAGAGACTCGGTATTCCCGGACGGATGCATTGAGACACACGATCACGACTACCCCCCACCCCGCCCATTCACTTCTTTGACCCTCTCACTCTCGCCTCTTTTCCCCCGGCTCGTAAACCGATGACGCACACTTGTGCATACATTCAACAGCGCACGACATATTTTGCATTTACCACCCGCTGTCGCGATCGAACACCCCCCGCCCCCGCAACTGTCCTTATCTCTTCGCGCAGTCCAACGCAATTTATGTATATTCATAAACGCACGTTTTTTTTCCACTCCGCCCTCCGCGCGAGTAAATATCGTTCGAGGAACTCCGTCACGGCTGTCTCCTGGATTCGTATATCATTCTCGAATCGTTTTTTGTTTCAATTTTTTTCTTTTTCGAATTCATTCATGCAGGACCATAATCGTTAATCATAAGTCGCGGGAGAGGGAGAGAGAGAAGGCTAGAGGAGGGACAGAGAGTTTCCGGCTGAAAGACGACCTCCCTGGATCAAGTCCACGGCACTCCCATCCACCGAGCGGTCCATCAGACCCTCGTTTATTCATGGTCGTTATCGGCCACCTCACAGACTCAACGGTACATATCGTTCAGAAATTACGAAACGTCGACTTTTCTCTCACTTTCTCACGAAGGCAACTGCAGCCCTTTTTTATTTGAATTTTTTTATAGTTTTTCTGCTTTCGAAAAATTCATCTATCATCATACACATACGGTCAAGCACGATAAAAATAAAAACGGTGAAAGAATGTTGCGTTTGCTCCGGAACGGATTGGGACGTTAGATCCCGTGCTGTTGATATCCCAAGGACGCAGCACTCAAACTTTAAAAGACTTCGCCCTCAGCAGCCCTTTGACCCTTAATCGTATTGCCCCAGATTCTTCTCGAGCAGTGGCGAGAGGGGAGAGAAAGAAAGCGAAAGAGAGAGAGATATGTTGGAAGCGCGACATACAAATCACCTGCAGACCGGGAATGGGTATCGAGATAACGCTACGACGTATGCAATGTTCCATTTTTATAACATTTTCTAATGCTCATTTTTCGTTGATTTCGAAAATGCCGGCACCGCCCGCTAGAGATGAATACTTTATAACAATGTTTTTGAGAAAGCCTACTTTCGGCAAAATCATGATAAGCACACTTTGTTTTATTGTTATCAGGCCTTTTTGTCGTATATAAAATTTAGATAGCTATTTTGGAACACTGATCATGGACCCTAATTGGTTAATTAGCGGCTCACGTATGACCGATCTAAGATTCACCATTTAGCAAAACTGCCGATCCGGACTTTCGAAAATGCATCTTTTCGCGTTTCAGCTTCTCTATAGAATCTCTCTTTTGATCCACCTGGGCTCATTTTGTCATTCGGTTAGGACGATTTGACTCCAGTTGATCGACTCAAAGCCGGTCCTCCAGATGACGCCAACTTTCCTCCGGCCGGATGGCTTTTTCGGAAAATCGGCATTCTCTATAGAAATCATTTTCGGAAACCTACTTACGAGCCTAAATCGGTCATGTAGAAGTTGAGATACGGCTGTTTAAAAAATGATGAGTTGAACGGTGAAACCGACCGGAAGGTTGGCATAATTTTTTTTTTGTGTTTTAATATATCTTAAGGTATCCAACGACAAATTCTTCTGTGATTCCGCAAAACCGGGTCCGGCTAGTGAACATTCGCTATTCCCAAAAAATATTGGCGAAAAAACTTATTTTTACTACAATCATGATAGGGGTTTCGATCTTCAGATTATTCGAGGCATTTGTCTCACAGCAAAAGTGTAGCTAGTCGAATAAGCTCCAAGCCTATTACTCCCGCAAAAAAGAAATCAAAGTCCTGGAGAGGACTCTCCGTAGTCATCTGATGGAAATGTCACGTATGAAAAAAGTGCAGAAGCGTTGGAGCAGAATCCTCGTTACGATTTGGCGACTGGGTAAGAAGATTTGAAGGAAAAGAGGTTTAAGCTGATCCTTCAAATTATTTACTGTTGTTACCTGCCAATGACGCCACATTTCGAAAGGTCAGTACCGAGGCAACACTTGGTGCTGAGCACTCGCGACGATTCTTTTCATTGATCTGTTGGACATGTAGTCTAGCACAGGTCAAAAGCATTTGATCGTGAGTTGTCGCCACGGGACCGGGAGTCGATCGACGGTTCAACCCCGGCTGATTAAGTCTGAAGGCTTCCATAGTGTGATGTAGTTGTTCACACAGGTTAAGGTGCCCGAGGCATCGATACGTCGAACCGGAAGACCAACGACGACGATGCGAAACCCCGTTCACTAATGCGAAAATACTCGACAGGCTGAGATACTTGCGTGTACGTCAGTACATACAAGAGGGAGATTGGGTTACCGGGGTTGATCCCTTGGCGGCTTACGAGCACTTGCGGTTCTTCGTTCACACCTCTGCTTCGACCTGAACCATCTCCTCTATCTCTCTCCCGCATACTCTCATCAGCCCCGGCATCAGCACCTTTTTGCGGCGTGGTCACCACTTACACGAGGTGACGAAGACGCTGCAACCTCGACTCTGACGACTGGCTCGTCTCACCTCGTCCTAGCCGACATTCGCAAGCCGCTCTTGTACGTGGAACAGCAGCGCCACCGAGCGGACTCCCTTTGTATGACAGACACTTGCGCACGTCCAATAGAAGTACCACCAGGCTCCTTTTGAACTACAGACACTTGCACGCGTAGAAATAGCAGTGCCACCAAACAGACTCGTTGTGTACTACAGGTATTTGCGCACGGAGACGAGGAGCGCCACCAAACGGACTCGTCTTGTACTACAGGCATTTACGCACGTAAGACAGCAGGTCCACCAAACAGACTCCTTTCGCGTTACAGACAATTGCGCATGTGGAACCGCAGCGCCACCAAGCGGACCTCATTTGTATTAGCGACTCTTGCACACGTAGAACAGCAGCGCTACCAAGCGAACTTCTTTTGTACTATAAACATTTGCGCACGTGGAACAGCAGCGCCACTGACAAGGAACATCCCTCAGGTGTCCGTCTCCGATTTTGTTGAAACTCATATATGTGATAGAGCATCAAAAATTTTGAGACACGTATTTTTTTTTATCGGCGGAAAAACGGTTTTGAGGGGTGAAACGCACCCTCGAAAATGGGGATGTTTTTTCGTTTTTCGTCGATAACTTTTTAACGGTATGAGATATAAAAAAAATTCAAATTGCAACAATGTTTATTTTTTCATGTACTATACATTGGAGATGAGAACGATACCATTATCGACGAAAAACGAAAAAAACCCCTATTTTCGAGGGCGCGTTTCACCCCTTAAAACCGTTTTTCCGCCGATAAAAAAAAATACGTATCGCTTACTTTTCGGTGCTTTATAACATATCCAAATTTCAACAAAATCGAAGGGTGTCACCTGAGGGATGTTCCTTGTGAGTGAACTTCTTTGTTTTCTTAATACGGCCATCTTCGCGTCGAACGAATATCCTCGATCGAAGTTCCGACTCAATAAAAAGTACCCGCCATGTCGTGGAAATGAGTAGACTAGAATGTCTCTAAATTTCAAACGGATGCGACTCATGGGCGTTGGCGTCGGAAAATGGAATCCTTTTATATCCCAACGTATGGCGAGTCGTTTGGGTTGGACTGTCTTCCGCAACCGGGATATCAGCCAATCTATAAGCAAATCCCCTCATTTTGTCTCTCGTAACGTGTACGGTGGCGCGCTCTGCGAAATCGGAGCGTCGCCATAACCTCCATTACCGTATAAACACAGATATACATAGTTTTTGGCTTGAATCGACGTCCACGGGCGATAAAGCAAAGTCGTCCGACTGTGGAACTAGCAGGCCCCGCAAGTGCTGATCCTACACGCGCAACTACCTCCCTAAAGTTTTACCAGCACATCGAACAATCCTGGGAATCTCTTACGTAGGGCCACGAGCGTTCTCCTCGTTCGTGAAAAAGAACGGCACCGTGGGCAAAGTGAAATGGCGCGTGCCCAGAGGATTTCACGCCGCGTTAGTCATGGTCCGTCTTCTCGCTTCCCCTCCCTTCTTTCCACGATCTTACCATCTATCGTCATTTTACTTCTTCTCCTCCGCCTGCTCCTCTTCGTAGCATCCTATCTCTCACGAGCTACCTTGTCGTACCATCGCGCAGGTATTCTTTCCCTTAGAGCACTTTTCGCCTTTCCTCCTACCCTCTCTATTTTCCCTGGGATTTTTCCACCCCTTCAGAACACATCGAGGTAAACGGGAAAAAGAAAATCGATCTTAATAGTCTGCGAACCTTATTAAATGTTTCGCCGTGTGCGGTTTTCGATATGACGTGTTGTTGAAAAATATTTTTATTTAGTTACTCGAAAACATAAACTTATTTTTTTTCCATTTCACCCTTGCTGGACGGTATAAGCCGGCTGTAAATTTTACTCACAAAGTGTCTTGGAAATTCCCTAGCCGTTCATTGCCCCATCAACTCACCTGAAACATGATAAAAAAATGTTAAATTAGATTACGAAGGTGGAGATTTTGTTTTGATTACATCTACATTGTCGAAAATTTTTATTATTATATCGATGTTCACATATATATAGTTTCTTGATCGTGTCATGTATTATTGTACTGTTATGTATATATACACTCAAACTTTTGATCATATCCAAAAATGATTCAGACAAAAGTTTCAGTGTTCGAGAAGGCCGTCATACTAGACCACTTTATTTTTTATAGGTGGAGGCAGTGAAGCTACGTCAAGGTCAACTCCACTTTTTTAAATGACACCATGCATTTTTTTCGGTGCATTATTACCGATTTTAAGGGGGGATTGTCTTTTTTTTCGCAAAATTTACCGCTTTTTGGGAATTTTTTTGTGAAGAAAGTATACAACGGAAAACTTGTGAAACTTGGCATATAGTTTTATTGATCTGTTTACTACATACAAAAAAAATTTTAAACAATTTCATAAAAAAATCCACCTCCCACCCCCCTCGACGCGCGATGGTCCTTTTTTGATGGTGTGCACGATTTCTCAAAAACTATTCAACCGATTGCCTTCAAATTTGGACAGAATGCTCAGCTGATATCCTTTTATCGTTTGATGAAGCAAAAAAGCAATACGTTTAATAGTTTTTTATTTATAACAAAAAATCGACCAATTTTTTTCGAAAAATCGATACTTCAAGTTCAAAACGTCACCAAATCGTCAATTTTTTTTCTTTTCCTTTATCGAACGATAGCTATATGTGCCTAAAGTAAAATGCTTTTTGGGTTTTTGTTGCAGGATGAACGTGAAGGCTGTAATCGTGCACACCATCAAAAAAGGACCATCGCGCGTCGAAGGGGGTGGGAGGCGGATTTTTTGATGAAATTGTTTAAAAATTTTTTTGTATGTAGTAAACAGATCAATAAAACTATATGCCAAGTTTTACAAGTTTTCCGTTGTATACTTTCTTCACAAAAAAATACCCAAAAAGCGGTAAATTTTGCGAAAAAAAAGACAATCCCCCCTTAAGCCGAATTCAGCGACCTACAACACAAGGTCATTCTAGTCACGCAAAATCATCGAAAAAAAATACATGGTACCATTTAAAAAAGTGGAGTTGACCTTGATGTAGCTTCAACGCCTCCACCGATAAAAAAAATAGGGTGGTCCAGTATGACGGCCTTCTCGAATACAAACTTTTGTCTGAATCATTTTTTGATATGATCAATAGTTTGAGTGCTATTGCTCTGTAATACTTTGTGTACCTCACCTTGTGTATATATATATATATATCGGTGAGTTATTCTATTGTTGTATTGGTTGAATATTTTATTTTTATATTGTCGTATAATGATATATCCTTGTATCGATATCATGTTATATTTATAGGTTATCATATCGGTATATATTGTTATATCATTATAATACTATATTATTCCGGCGCGACACGAGTCGTGCGTGTCGTAACGAGGATCGAGAAACGGTAAAGCGAAGAAAAAAAATGCAAAATAAAGAAGAACTAAAACGAACAAAAAAAATCTTTGGAGCGTGACATTTATTATTATTTCATGGACGTTTTTCACGCATGTGATATATCACGGTGCGCGAGGTGTACGAAACAATGTATAAGCGAGAAGAAAGAGTTTCTCTCCGTCGCTCTCCCGCCCTCTCTGTCGCGCGGGGGAGGATGAAGGGGGGTCGCGCGCGACAGGCATATAAATTATATCGCGTCAATTTATCCTCGGTTACGAAGATACGCATCGCTCGCACATGTCTACGGATCTTCACGACGCGGGAGACACTTACGTACTTCCTTTCACTTTTTTGCCCGGCGAAAATGGTAATTTAATATTTTACCCACTGGACATAGGCTTTGGGTTTGGATATATCGAGGATTTTCGATATATATATATATGGCCGAAACGTAATTATTAAAAAACTAATAAATTCAAAATGGTTATAAACTTATATATAACTTAGTCATTAAATTTAAATAATAATTTAATAAAACAATGATAAATATAATCAATAATATTTTAAAGGTCCCAACAAATCTATATAAACAACAACAATAATAATAAGAAGTGTAAATACTAGTAACGAAATTGAAAAAAAAATAGAAACGAAATAATGAAATTATCGTGGTGCCAAAATTTTAATTATTTAAAATTAATTTAATTTAGTAAAATCATAATAATTATGATTATTATAGCAGAAATGAATATTATCTTAGCAATAACATGAGTTATGTTTAATGATAATATCATTATAATAATAATCAATACTAGCCATAATATCGATAATGATAAAAATAATGAAAACAACAATAATGATTACGGTATAAACAATATTAAAATAATAAAGAATATCGTAATGGGATGTTGAATAAGTTCCCGCTGTTCTTCCATGAGAATTAATGCTTTATTTTAAAAATTAATTTCTAAGGCTTTCAAACGTTTTGAAACTGTTGTGTGATCAATTCCTAATGACTCTCCAAGTTCAGCTAGCGTTTCACATGAGTCGTCATGAAGTAATCCCTCCAATTCAACACACCAAAATCATTATTTTTTAAGCGTCTAAATCAATCTCCGCATGTTGTTTCCGACAACGCATGGTCGTCGTAAGTCTCAACAAAAATTCTGTGTGCTTCAGCTGCGGATTTTTTTCGATTGAAGTAGTGCAGTAAAATTTTCCGCAAATACTCATTTTTTGCGACGAAATTTGACATGAAAAAAATTAACTATGAAAAAAGTAGTTTATACTTCGGCGAAATGACATACACTGAATTTCAAGCTTGCTTATAGTACTTCTTTATAGATGCGTTGTCATCTCAAACTACACGCACGCGGTTATGGTACCGACATCTGTTGGAAAACAGCGGGTAGGTACTTATTCAACGTCCTATTTACATAATGGTAAATGTAAAGAATAATAAAATTAATATTATTAATAATAATAATCAATGATATAATGTAGCGCCGAGATACTAGAAATGATGGCAACGAAAATAATAATGGTAAGAGTAATTTTAGGGCCGGGACCCAATCGACTACGCATGTTAACAATGACCGCATTCAAACAAGTCATCGTTAATGGACAGAACTCCCGGCAGGAGTAAGGGGCTGCACACACACACGTCCCACCTAGCCGAAGTTCCATTGGCCACCAGTCACGTTTTAGTGCCCATTAGATTCGCATGTTGCGGTGAGCCCCGCGATTTACGATCGACCAGGATCTTTATAGCTCCCTGATAATCGACGTACCCGATGAATTACCGATAACATTGATTCGAGGCTCGCTCAATTCAAGTCTGGTATGCAATATGAAAAATATATCCCTTACCCGTGAGAACGTGGGCGTCTACTTTATTTTTATTGGAAAATAATACTAATGATGACGATTATTATTACTAGTAAAGAAGAGTAACAATTATTAGTTTTCTTTTCTTTAGTCTGGGTTCCAAGTATACCCTTGCGGGCTTTTACCCTTCCCAATTGAACCCATTTCTATCACCTCTCGCGAAGAAATTTGATAGGGTTAGCCTGATCATGATCAGGGCCCGATCAGGGTGTGATACGGGTAATACCTACCTATTACAGGCATCTTGATTCGCCCCCGATCGGACCAGAAAAATTTAGGCCCGAAATCAGGCAATACTAAAATGGCCCTACCAAGGCCGTTCCTGATAAAATCTTACTTTTGTAAGGCTTTCTCCGATTGGTCCCTACTATAAGGCTTGCCCTGATAAGCCCTACAAAGGCTTTTCATGATAGGGCCTTACCTTTCCCTAGACTTTTCCTGGTAAGGGCCTATTCAGGCTTTCTCAGGTGAGGCACTACTGAGTCTTTCCCTGATAAGGCCATAAATGGGCTTGCCCTGTAGCAGCCTCAACAGTCGATAGATGCACATAACCTCTTATTTTCCGCATGGAAACTTCGATTCGACAGCATAGTAGCTTCGGAGTTTCGATGTATTCCTGAATTCTATAGAAAAAAGGTGTTATGGACTGTCACGACAAAAAACGTTATGCAGCTCGGATGCGTGTTAGAAGATTTCGGCACCTTTGTAAAGCGGAGAGAGAGAGAGAGAGAGAGAGGAATTATATATATCAGGTTATGTTTGAAAAATCTGAAGCATATCATTCGATAAAACTTCCTAATTATCACAATGACATTAATTAATTAATATACTTTATGTGATGCAACCAATAATTATAAGAAAGCATTTGGTGTCCTATGCCGTATCTGCGACCAAGATGTTACAAGCAGTCGGTAGCATAGGGGCAGCGTGCATAGGTATAGGCAAGTAGGTACAAGGTTCGAATCAATATAGGCGAAGTATATCCTTCGAAAAAAAATTATTTCAGGTGGCCAGGCAACGACGATTTATGATACAGAATGATTGTGGTACAACTCTAAATTGAGTGTTTCATTTCAGTTTGGATTTTTGAAATATTTTACGCATATAGTATACTTGGTTTAGCAGTGTACCTATATTGTAAGCAAATAAAGGTTTATTCGAATCGAATCTTTATTTATTCAATTTGAATATATGCATTATTTAAGTGCAGATATATACCTAGGAGCCGGAAAACAGGTCATTTTTGTGAATTTTTCCAAGGAATACTATTTGAAATTTCGGATTGGGGTTTTAATTATCTAAAAGTATATATACATTCAAGAATATGTTTAATTTTCTTTATTTAAAAATATCAAAAATATATAAGGATATTGCATGATCCTTGGAGCGTCGTAAAAAAATCGGTACCCAAAATTTATCGAAAACCAATGAACCGATTGCCTTGAGGTTTTTTGTGATTATTGCATACACCATTATCTAGTACTTGTCATAGTTGATTTTGAAAATATCGATTTATGCCAAAATGGCGGACGTTTGAACATAAATAGTGATTTTTGGGCCAAAAATTAGTTATTATTTTGCCTATAAAACAAAAAATAAGTAACGAAAAAAACAATCCTATGGCAAGTACTACATAATGGTGCATAGGCTAACCACAAAAAACCTGATTTATGCGCCAGCCGGTGCACGGCTAAGCGCTCACCGTTACGAGTATCGGTCATCCACAACACTGCTTAACTTGTAGTACCACCGAGATTAATGAATAAATATCAACAATCATAATAATAATAACTTTCTAAAAATAACGTTTCTGGCTGAAGGTAATTGAAAAATGATAGTCGAGATTATTATTATGACTGGTGAATAAAATCAGTTGTCATTTTAGAAGATGTTAATGACAACAATATTAAAGAAACAACAATATTCATGGTTATTGAAGTTATTTTCCGAAAATAATGTTCTGGTTGAACGCAATTGAAAAATAATAGTCATGATTATTATTATTATTACTAACATTATAACAATATCAATTATCATTTCAATGTTTGTAATAATAACGATAATAATCAGTATTGTTATAAATGATGTTAATAATGATTATAATAAATAACCATAATAATATTTTGTAAAGATCTTTTCTAAAAATATTTTACGTATTTTCTGAAAATAACGTTCTGGTTGAACGTAGTTAGGAAATAATAGTTACGATTATTATTATTATTACTGGAGAAAACGAAGAGAGAAAATAATATAATGGAGAAAAATAACGACAATGATTATTGAAAATGATAATAATGATAAAGAACAATAATAATTGTTATCTTCGAAAAATAACGTTCAGCCAATACCAAAAGATCTTGGGTTACAATTCTCTCGCGATGCGGATCACAATGATCCGAGAGGATTTTCCTGTACGACAGGTGCGCGAGATTAGTGTCAAGATGAGGATCGAACCGCAGCAGCGAAGATCGAATGAATCGATTTGAGAGACGGGAGGAAAGAAAAGAGAAAAGAAAAAGAGAATTCCAGGGTACACATTCCTCGTTCACAAATCGGCTTCCATAATATTTGGAAGAGGCTCTCATGGTCTGCGAGGTGAGAAAAGCCGATTCTGAGGATTCCCCACATGACGTTCGTACGACCGAGAAAAAGAGGTTAGCGCCTGACGATCTCCACTTGGAAAAACGTCTCGGATTGTAGATCGGACCTCGCGATATTCGGAAATGCATACGCGTACATTAGGGTGATGAGGGAAAATCGATATATATTTTTTTTCGTCGTTACCGTACTAACGAATTTCGACGTGTCGGAAAAAAGAGAATTCTCGTGATAAGTGGTATATATATGTGTGTGCTTATTTATCTATGTGAAATATCAGCGCAACATTTTTTGATTCCTTTCATATCTGGAAAAAAGGGCCTTTCATATTTTGAAAAACTTCCGTTCTCAATAGTGCGCACATTTCGCCTATATTTTTTATTTCCTTGGTTGCCCCCTGTCGCCGACTTCACTCTCTGGTCGCTTTTTCACCCACAGAACGACGTCAATGGCCCTAGAAGGGGAGAGGGGCTCATTCGAGGATTTTAGTATTCGGTGAAGTTCGCGCCCGCGTCGCATGTTTTTTGTGCACCATGTCCACCATTCGAAACCAAAAGAGAAAAAAAAAGTACTCGAAAAAGAAAATTAAGTTTTGATGCGGACCGTTCGCGCCTCCAGAATTTCAAAGCCGACACTACGTTCTCTTATTTACTATGAATTTCGGATATATATTTATTTATTTATTTTAATACATGTGCTTCTTTACCATAAGGGTTTCTGTTTCGCACAAGGAATATAATAAAAACGAGACTTTGCGTGGGAGATTTTTAACGAGCGTACGATCTCTGCATATACATATACACGCATACACATATATAGGGCGTTTCTCAACTTCGCGCGTGACGA
>OX632360.1:18406264-18428764 GCA_951751655.1 Ophion costatus | reverse complement strand
TTCTCGAATGAACCCAAACAAACCATAACAACCGCAAATGGACCCAAACACAATAAAACAACCGCAAACGAATCCAAACGAACTGAAAAGACTTGGAACAATCTCAAACAAACATAATCTAATATCTTTTTTAAGCCTAAACCAATTAAAATAAACTAAAAAATCCAAACAAACTTAATCTAATCCCTCTCCCCCTCTCTCTCTCCCTTGCTTTCTCTCTTAAGCTAAAAAAACTGAAACAACCTCAAACGAATCTAAACAAATTGAAAAAACTTCAAACAAACCTGATCGAACTGAAAAAATCTCAAACATACTTAAACAAACTCGAACAACCTTAAAGAAACTTAATCTAATATCTCTTTTTCGAGCCCGAACCAATAAAAATAATCTCAAACAAATCCAAACAAACGTAATCTAATCTCTCCTTCTCTATCTCTTACTGTCTCCCTCGCGCTTTCTCTCTCTTAAGCTAACCAAACTGAAACCCAAAACAATCCCAAACAAACCTCATTTACCCTCTCTCCCTCTCTCAACCCAAACAAACCAAGAAAATCTCAAAAAACCTAACCTACCCCCCCCTCTCTCTCTCCCTCTTATTTTTTGCTTCTTTTTTTGTCACAAAAAAATTGATTGCGATGAACAACAGTTCATCAATTTCGTTTAATTTCCTTCGGGATAATCACGAACGTCGAGGGATGAAAAGGATACGGCTCAAAGGGGGGCGCAGGGCACGGTTGAGAGAAGCGGCATGGGAGATCTCAAGGGCAACCGGCTTTCACCATCTTGTATGCACAAGTGGCCGCCATTTTGGCACGAATCTTCACAGGTTTTCGTTTGACGCCTCTTCCCCGAGATTCTCCAACCGAAAACCCAAACACCCTCGTCCCTGCGTATTTATCCCTTTTTCTATTTCGTTACAGCCTCGGTTGGTAGGATGTGTCCCTGGTGGTGCGTGAAATTGCCAGTCGAAATCGTGTTTAGTAATCGACGTGTCGCGCCCCCCCCCTCCGCCCAACCTCCTCTCACGTTCCGAATCTGGTTTCCCTTGCCGGGGTCTCGCATCTTTGTGAAACATCCGCTGCACAGTAAAAGCAGACGAGAAAAATACTCGAGAAAGCTCGATGTCCTTCGATTGTTCCGTACTTTTAATCCAGGATCCCTGATTTCACTTTTGGGATGCGAAGACTGTGAGGTTCGAAGTTCAAGCTTTAAATTGTCCTCAGATGGTCACTTAAGAGTTTCCATATAAATAGGAGTGAGCATAAGGTTGAGAGATCCCCAGTGGGGTCTGAATCCTCGCGATGACCTTAAAAGGTACAAAAACGTCCTTAGTCAGGTCTGTTCTTCTGTCGAGACACACAAGGAACATCCTCTATGAGGTCTCCTGTCCTCCAATGACCATCTGACAGACGAAGTACGCCCTCGCGTCAGTGAGGTCTATCGTCTCCCGATATGACCATGAAAGACACAAGGATTGCCCACTGAGATCTTTATTGTCTCCCGATGACCTTGAGAAACATCGAATGTCCCTCTCGCGCAAGGATCATCGTTGTCGCCTGAGTTTGATCTTGCCGTGTCCAGGTGTCCTCTCCACCGAACGTAAAACGAGTCCACCAAATAACAATGGATGGTGACTGATCCTCAAGTCCGAAAGAGGCAGGGGGAGGGATTTCATGAAGCGACAATCACGAACACTCGGGAAAAGTAAAACCGAATGGACCGGGCACACCTACAGGGACGATTCTCGATGTCAACCAATTCAAAGGCTGGTTAGCACAGTGGCATTCATTGTGTAGAGGGTGAATGTTCGGCTAGTGCGGGGGAGACGAACTGGCCGAACTGTATATATATATATACGTATTCTGGTCATCCCATGCGGACAAAGAGACCACGAAGTCACCCCATTGCTTTTGCTCCCTTGCTCACCCTCTTACCCTCCCCCTTGTCGCACCAGGCTTGATATTAGTGGCATTCTATGAAGAGGAACAAGTTCTATTTCCCCCTAAATCCAATTTTATCTCATTGGTAGTAATAAACCTTTGAAATTAACAAGATTGCTCGTCTTGTGGAAATTTAGTCGACGAACGGGAATTGATTTTCATCCCCTTAAAGCCCCGGCCGCGATTCTTATTCGACGAAACTTATTTTTATCTATCTAGAATGCATTTTCGGTGACTCTTCACTGTGAGACGGGTTTTTTTTTCATCAATATGATTGTATATTTATTCGTATGATTATAAAATTGTGTTCGTTTATTATTGTGAAGTAACATTTATATGAATAGAAAAATCATCGTGGGGCTTGAAAATAATTAGCACTCCTGGACACGCATGTAGATAATTGAGTCAATTTAAAGTCTCGTCAAGTATAGAGGGACTAGATTTGTTTTTCATTGAAAATTTGGTAAAAATCGTTGTGGTTAGGTTTTTAATTGCCGTCTTTGTTTAGGCGCCATTTTTCCCTAGCGATTTAAAGATTCACGATTGAAGACCGTATTTTAGTTTCTTATAACGATCGCGAACGATGCTCGATTTCGCATCGATCTGCTTACCTCGAAGTCTACGACTTGTCGATCTTCGACAGGTCCTCTCACAACGCCCCAAGCACTTTCTTCGATAATTCGTACCAATTTTTTGTTAACTGGAATCTCGGGCACCGGTTTCGAATCGTAAAGAGAACAAAAATTGAAAAAATCTCTACCGATCTATCAAATCTCACTGTAGCCGTGCACGATTTCACTCCCGATTTCACAAACTCCAAAGCCTCGACATGGCGATCTCATGAATTTCAATCCAAGCCGAACGCAACCAATTTCCAGCACGACCTAAAAAAATCCTTACCGATCTATTCCGATTTTTCGGCCATATCGATCGAAAAAAAACTAAACAAAGTCGAAAAAATCAATGAACAATTTAAATCAACGAATTATCGAGCGATGCAATATTTTTTTCAGTCAGTCTAGATTATCAATCAATCAGTTAATCAAACCTTTTGTGCGTAGTCTCTTTAGTTAATTCTTTCTCATTTAGAACAAAATCCAATGTTCACTCGCGACCGGCCCGATCTGACAACGATCTTACGCGGTTGTTGGACGCGCGAGAAATGCACGCGTATCAGCGAGACTTCTCGCTTTTATCCGGGGGGCAGGGGGGCGTAGACCGTGGGGGGGGAGCATCTCGTACATATTGCGCGCGCCCGAAATTTACCCTCTCGACACTCGTGAATACGCGTGTGCGCGCTTCCCGATCCCTCCCCGATTCGATCATTTCACAATTACGCTCGAGCCTCCTCGACCACCCCCTTAACCCCTTGCACCCCCTGTCCGCCAATATGCGTTTTCGATTATTTGGCTCAGCATGATCCGTAATGGTCGTAGTTGGACTCCGTTATAAAGGAAAGAAATCCATTTTTTCAATTAAAAATAAATATCCAGCCGATTATTTAACAATTTATGTTTACTTTTTTGAAGTTAGTTAATGATTTGTTTAATTTTTTAAAGAAAATAAAACAATGTCGACATATGGAGATCACACTGAGAGACAAGTGCATAGTATTTACAAAAACGCGCATGGTAAAAGAGAGTATAGTCGAATGCCCTATAGTTTATTGTCACCGCAATCATAATATGGAAAACATAACTATAAGCAAAAAGTATACGCAAACATGCCACTTTGGTGGCGTGTTTCATTATCTAGTATCTCCGAAATTACTATACACTATTGTAAAAGCCCCTACAATATCGATATGGTTAATTCAGCTATATTACAAAATCGGCGCACAAATACTTATGCTGCACTGAGAGCAAAGTACATGGTCTTTATGAAAGACGCCCACGTCAAAAGAGGGGATAGTAAAATCCTCTATAGTTTATTGGCACCGTAATAATAATATCGTTAACACAACTGTAAGTGAAAAAATATCTAAACATGTAACTTTGGTGGCGTGCTCGACTATCTATTATCCCCGAAAAAACTACTAACTACTGTAAAAATATTAACTGAATTAACTATATCGATATTGTAAAGACTTTCGCAGTAGTTAATAGTTATTTCAGGGATACTTGATAACAAAAACACACTGCCAAAACAGCACGATTAGATAGACGCTTATAGTTGTATTAACCATATTGTGATTGCGGTAGCAATAAGCAATACGAATTTTACTATGCCCGTTTTTATCATGGGCTTTTTTTAAAATAAATACTATGGACATTTTTCTCAGTGTAAGTTTGTACTACTTATATGGTTGACATTAACACTTGTTGAGTATAAACTGTTACAAGATCTTACGAAAAGTGACTATACGAACAACATTATGGTAATCATATAGTGAAGACGTAAATAATTTGTGGAACGTGTCAATAAAGTAGAGACAGCGGTGACACGCTATGATCGATATAGATATATTAGCGCATTCATTTAGCAGTTTTTAGATTTCGATATTTCGAAAACTATTGGGCCGCGCCAAAAATCCATTTAAGCAGTGGCATATATTATCAAAAAGGCAATCTGTGTAAAATTTCACCCATATCAAAGGTAACAGCTATTCGGAATTGCAGCTGGAATTACTTTGATCCGTTATGCCAAATCGACGATCGAAATAACATAAGTACCCGGTAGCATAGTGGCAGCGTGCGTGAATATAGATAGGTAGGCCGTAGGTTCGAATCTCCATGTATGTGAAACATTTCCTTCGATAGGAATCATTGCAGGAGTTCGGGGAATAACAATTCATGATAAACAATCATACAGGTAGTACTTTCAATTAAAAAATTTATGAAATATCATATACATTTAGTAGACATACCATTCAATATGGTAAAAACCACTATTGTTTCATAGTGTAAGGAATCATCTATTTTATGAAAACCCACTATATTATATAGCATTGACAAACAACGTATGCTTGAAAGATTGTTGGTTGCGGTTAACATATGATCATAGTTAATACAACTGCTAAAATATTATAGGCAGTACTATATTTTCAGCAGTAACCATGACTATAAAATATTATTGTCCCCTCCGGGTCATATAAAATATGGTTGAAATATGGTTGAGGTGACTATACATTTCTCTCTGTGTACACTTACATACAAACTAGTGCGATGGTCTAGTGGTCAGCGTGCTTGCCACTAGACCTGCGGACCGGGAGGTTCCGGGTTCGAATCTCAGTCGTATACATTTCGTCGTGAAATATTTTTCTTCGGCCTTTCACGGCGAAATGAGACTATCCATGAAAAAACGTACAACTGGTTCGACATTGGCCCAGTAGTGCGCCAACTCTCCTGTATGGTTGGCCGTTCTCTGACATGAATGCCGGTCCATTACTGGACCGTTGTCTGAATGATATCCTCGGACCAAGTCTGGCTACCGACATCGTACCGACGTTTGACTCAATACCGGCCCGACAGTAGTGCTAAGGTTGGCCCAAGTTACACCCAATATCATACCAGCGTTGATGCTGACACTCGTGCCAAGGTCGGCCCAAGTCAGGCAAGCCTATGCCATCGTTGGTATCAAGACCCGACGTTTGTGCCAACATTGGCCCAAGTTCAAGCCAATATCATACCAACGTTGGTCCAGTCCATAAGCAACAGTGGTACGATAATGCCCGGAGTATCGACCCATACAACTCGGGGCATTATCGGTCACTCGTGTTACAATTTTTCCCGAGTTCGATCAGTTCTTCCACATACTCAAGAGTGTTTTCACATTCCGCTTTTTTATTATTTACGGGGATTTTTTTCTCTGTCAAATATGACTCTTGATTCATGACACATTCGTCGTGCTTCAGCAACAGTGTTCCGCGTAGAACTTTCTTAGGGTTAGCCTGACCAAGGATCAGGCCCCGATCGGGGTGTGATACGGGTAACACCTATTACGGACATCCTGATCCGGCCCCGATCGGGCCGGAAGTATTTAGGCCCTAAATCAGGTTGTACTAAAATGGCCCCACTAAGGCCGTCCCTGATAAGATCCTACTAAGGCTTTCCCCGATAGGGCCCTACCAAGGCTTACCCTGATAGGCCCTACTAGGGCTTTCCATGATAAGGCCTTACTAAGGCTTTCCTTAATGAGGCCCTACTAAGGCTTCCCCTGATAAGGCCCTATGCATTCTTTCTCAGGTAAGGCCCTACTAGGCTTTCCCTGATAAGGCCATAAACAGGCTTGCCCTATAACTGCATCAGCAGTCGATGCTCATAACTTTTATTTTTGACGTGGAAACTTCGATTCGACAGCATGGCGCTTTGTTTTTCAGTTTCGATGTATTTCTGATTTATATTTAAAAAACGGTGTTATGGACTCTCACGACAAAAAACTTTATGCAACATGGATGCTTGTTCGAAGATTTCGGCAGCTCCGTAAATGTGAGAGCGCTGATCAGAATAAAGATGAGTCATCGTCGTCGTGGAAACAAGGTATGTATAACCTATAACCAAGTTTATAGGTGTTCAACATATGTTATTCTTACGCAAATGCTAAATGTACAGATATATTTATTATATATGTATATATATATATATATATACTTTATTTAATTAAATGAAATGATCGGATACGGATAAATCATATGCATAACGCTTAATAAAGGCCTAAACTGTATGTATATAAGAATCATCAATAGTACGATGTTTATTTTATAGGAGCCGTTATCACAAAATTCTCGAACGCGGAGAACGCAGCTCCGATCCGTTCAAAAGTCTTTGAGCAAGCGGTTGGGAAGATGATCAACAATGCCAAGGACTGAGAGGGCAACCGCACGATGAGAAATAAAAATACGACATAAGTGATAACTATATTAGTCGAATGAAAGTAACTACACAGTATTAAAAATTTTATTTAATTTTTCATTTTTCAATTTAATTTTTTTTAACTGGTTTTAATAAAAAAAATATGTTCATAATATTTACTAGGATTTAAAATAGACCCGTATGTGCTCTGACCGTGCCAGGGAGATAATAGCCTAATCAGGCAATATTATAAACGCCTCGTTAGGCAACCCGGCAGGGGCCTCACTAGGAAGCCTGACAGGAAACCCGATAAGGGCCCGATTCGGCAACCCGATTAGGGCCTGATCGGGCAACCTGATAGGGACCTCATCAGGCAACCTGGTCAGGCCCATATGTGACACAACGTTACATTTCCTAGGAGGGCCCTTTCAGGCTGCCTCATTAGTGCCCTGCCAGGGAAGTCAGGCAACCTGAACGGGCCCTGATTTGGGCCCGATCAACATTTCTACGCGGGGTGTTCCAACATAATTTTTTTCGCACTTTTTTCAGTTTATCATATCTCTTTTGTTTATTCATATTGAGAATATGGTAGGACCATACGGTACTGTCCCCACATCGGTTTAATGTCGGATGCCGGGCTCCAAAATGAGGGTCGACTGAAAAATGGCAGAACCGTTGTTTCAATATTGGGCCAACATTAGTTGCCAACAATCGGTTAGCTAGTACTGGGCCGGATATCGGCCGTACTGTGTCATGTCCGTGTCGGCAATGTTTTCATGGGTAGTTCCACGACTGGGGGACGAACTTGATGACCGGCTGTATTGGTATAGGTTTTCCGCAGTTTCCCTATACCCATGACAGAAATGTCATGATGAATATGATACAGAGGGGGAAGTCGGCTGCGGCCGTAAGGAGGGGGAAATAGGGAGAAAAAGGAATGTGGAAAAACAGCGGAGAAAAAAAAACATTCACAGTGGGAAAAAATAGGTGAGAAAAGCTAACAGCGTGTACCTTAGGAAAAAACAGATAACAAGAATTCTACAGTCAGATACAATTATTGTTTGTAATTACTATAGTATTGTTCTTCCCCTTTCCGTCCCATTCTCTCTTTCTGGCTACCTCTATGCGCGACTCAAATATAAATCATAACTATTTCCCTTCCACGTGTGTCGCGAGATGGTAAAGTGTTTGATAAAGCCGACGTCATCGAATACGCGTCTCGCGCCCCAACAACGCGAACAAAAGTACTAAAGCAAATATTTGCCACGGCGATTAGATGTGAGAAAAAAATAGAGATGGAAAAAATGAAGATCTGAAAAGAGAAGAAGAAACGTTTGCTCCTTGAATTAGTATGGACAAAGTGCCGCTCTCACCGCTTGTATTATCGTTCGCGATTAACGATGCCGCTCGTGCGTCTCTCGTCGCCTCTTTCCACCGGCTAATTTGCTCCTTCATTAATTATTCCTCGTTCTGCGGTGCCTCGTGGCGGAACAAACGACCGCGCGATATGTAAGCGCGTGTACAAGATTCCCCAAGCCGATATCGCAACGTGTTTATCTCTTGTTTATACATCGTTGTAAATTATCTCCAATTTTACATTTAATTTTCCGCCAACATAATCTCCTGCGATCAGTTTGCGTTTTTTCTCAAGTCTGCGCGTCTAAAAGACGTTTAAAAAAATTGTGCCCTTACGTTAGAACGAGTTTAGGGATGCTGCTATTTTTTTATACGTCGATATAATGGCACGAATTGTCTATAAACTTAGGTTCCATTTTCCGCGATCCAATTCGCGAACGGCAGTGATTATTTTCTTTCTCGAAAATAAATTGCTGTCAATTCAATTCCCTTTTTGAGAACAATAAAAAGGGTTGAAATATTTTTTTTACTTCCTATCGTTACGAATTGAAAACTGAATATAAATAAAAGCATTAATTTGATTGTGAGAATTGTTTTATCAAATAGAATTATAGAAAATTGTAATTAAATTGTAGCAAATCATATTTAATAAGCATCTTGTAGTGGCAAATTATAATTTATGAGTTATTATTAAACAAATAAGGACAAAATTAAATGATAAAAGTTAATAAGTTTGAAAGGACTGACTGAATTTTGAGGATAACATTAAATAAATATTGTCTTGACTTACGATTTTAAGAATCTATAACGGACTGAATGTGAGTAGAATTATCGCATGAATAAAAAAATATTATGTTCGATTGCCTCTTTAATTTTCGCATATCGAAATCTGTCTCAATCTATTTTTCAATACTGTTGCATATTTTCTTATTCACAAAAAATAATTCCACGCTGCCATAATTTTTTCTACTCAAGGATCTACTCTTACCAATTATTCCCTATTTCTCACTCGATTTTCCACAGTCAAAATTACTTTCCATAATTTTAGTCCTGGACTTTCATCAAATGGTAAAATAAAAAGATTTTTTCATCAAACACCGTTGTTGAAGTGGCAAAAAATGTATATCAAAGCTACAAGTCACGCCAGGTATTCAGTGATTTTTCACCGATGTCTCACAACTGCGAGCGAATCGGTGGGCAGCGTATCCAGTGAGATTTCCATACTCGCGGGGCCAGTCCAGTATTTTTTGTCATTCCTTTTCGGACTGTTGATTCAACCCGCAACTCTTTTCACTCCGGAGAACGTCTGGAGCCCAGACGCTCTCGTGCAAAAAGAAACAAAAAAAAAACAAAATCTCAACCCTCGTGATTAAGATATTAATAAACTGAATAAAACGAGAATCTCGGTCTGGCGAGAGCTCGAGTGGCATTTCTTCGATAATCTTCTTATATTCTATACACACCTACTTTAAAAAAATGTATGTGCATCTATCTATACGTGTAAGATTGAAGTGCGTTTGATCGGTCGTGCGTCATTAAAAATTGCGATCACGATCATGTTTCGTGAAACGTGGTCGGATTTATGAAGGCATAATTCTCGCGAGAGAAAGAGAGAGAGTGAGAGAGAGGGAGAGAGAGAGAGAGAGAGAGAGAGAGAGAGAGAGAGAGAGAGAGAGAGAGAGAGAGAGAGAGAGAGAGAGAGAGAGAGAGAGAGAGAGAGAGAGAGAGAGAGAGTGAGAGGGGAAAAGTGAAAACAATAATATCCTAATTTAAAATAATTATATGTAACTCAAATGATTATGATATATTATAATTCAAGGTTATAGTTTCTAAAATGATAAATTAGGTTGAAGACACGTTTTGAAGTAATTATTTTATTTTATGTGAATATCTAGTCACATATGAATAATAATAAGATAATCGTTATTGATAGTCATCGTATTATAATTATTATGACAACAGGCTCATATGTAATAATTATACAATTAATATTGATATAATATAAGAATTATTTTCAACAAACCCAAATAACCCTGAATAAACTATTATTCATAATGAAAGAAACTAATGAAGAACTATATTATTTCATAATTATACAGCGCATAAATATAAGTAATTGTGTAAAAGTTGAAACTTGCGATTATATTCCGTCAACTATTAAAAAATAGAAAGCCTCATTTGTAGTAGTATCAGTAGTACATGTTGACTCCCAACTTCGTATCGTTCAGAATTGAAAACCCGCACCCGTTACGGCTGACCCTCCGCAATTTAACGGGTTACCCTCACTTGCGATTTTGAAAAAATCGATTTCTTTTATTGCATTTTTTTGAAGTATAAGTATCTGAGAATATGTCCTGAAAATTTCAAGTCGATCCGAACAAAATTGACTGAGATATGAGCGTTCAAAGAGAAGAATCCGTGAATTGAAGAACTGAAATTGAAACTTTAAACGCATTTTTCTCAAAATGGCATTTCTGAAGTCGGTGACCGAGATCACTCGAACACTAATGAACCGATCTTCTTGAAATTTTGCAGGCTTATTTAATACATAAAAATGTAGTCTTTAATCGTTCGATTTTTTTTTTCGAAAAAAATGGCCGTTTTATAGCCAAAAAACGGCGGTTTTTTTCGTTAAAATCGAACCATTAACTTTGACTGTCCGCCATTTTGTGAAAAATGAATATTTTTTAAAATCCTTCGATTAAAGACTAGTTTATACTTATATTTGACTAAATCCATCCGCTTTTTTTTCAGATGATCCACTTCGCCGCAATGTTGGTCACCGCAAACCGTGTATATAAAAACATTATTTCATTGACGGCCATTTGCCACTAAACAATGTAATATTTTTCAATAAAAAAATTACTGAAACTTCTTCCAGATGTGTTCTTTAAGATGGTATATTGATCGATTAAAAAAGTTTTGTAGTTTTCTTTAAAAAAATTCATGAAAAAGGCCTTTTTTTGCACTACAAGTGGGGGTAACCCGTTAACGCTGTCCTATCACTTCATACCCGGACTGCACTAATCTAACCTAACTCCTATTGCGTCCAGAGCCGTCTTAATCTTTACTATACCGTATTTAACAAGGGAACGGGGAAACTGTGGAAAAGCGGTATTGGTGTAGGCGGTCCGATATTCTACCGATTCTCTGGTGCGGTGCACAGACTTTCACTCAAGTATCTGTACCAAAGGTCTCAGAGGAGTATTGGCTTTCCGCTCACCGGTTGATGCGCCAGCCGTTGCACGGCTACCCTTGAAAGAAATTACGAGGTCAGCCATAAAAAAATTCGGGGCCCATGAGGGTTTGAATATGGATTCCCTACTAGGGATTACCAGAATGCAATCGGACTAGGCCCCGACAGGAAAATAACAGGGTTGGGTAATTTATTCAAAAAAGGTCGTAGCGAGGAAAATGATAAAGGGCCCAGACGGGATTTATCAGGGCAGTGGTTGTTACAGGCCATACAATATAAACTGTAAAACTGAACTTGTTTTTTTATTTTCTAATTTCGAGGTGACTAATAAATAATCCTTTATTTGAAGAAAATAGTTTTCATTATTGCAAATCATCTCGCTTGATGTGTATCCACTAATAAAGCTGATAATTATAGGGCAGTAATAGGGTTGCTTCATGGCTTCGATCGGGTTCTGTTGAGGCAACCAGTTGATGCCATGATTCGTAAGCCTCTTTAGGCCCTCGTCGACAAAGTGTGACCGGCCTCAAAGGGACCTAGTCGGGTGCCATGTTAGGACCCTTGCAGCGTAAGGGAAAAATAATCAGGGCCCAATCAAAGCCCTGCCTTAATTCTTTCACGGGTAACAATAAGCGGTAACCAATCGGAGTATTAGCTATGTACAGCACTGCTTAACTCGGTGTACCGCCGAAGCAGAATACCACCGTCCCATCCACCAGTGTCATTGGAAAGCCACGTTTGCATATAATTTTATATATAAGTATCGGACCATTTATAAGTAATACAGTCGAACCTCGATATAAGGAATCTCAAAGGAAGTTCGTTATATCGAGTTTTCGTTATATCGAGTTTTCGTTATATTGAGATTTCCTTATACCGAAGTCATGTTCCTGAAAATGTTCTCAAAAAAATATATATCTCTTCTCTTCTTCGCTTCTCTATACCTATAAATAAAAGTGCGTTTTTTGTCTGTCCGCGATGAACTTCTGAACCAATTGTCAGATTTTCCTGCGGTTTTCACAAGTGTGTGGCGTACTTTGAGTTACAGGGGGGGGGGGGGCTGAGCAGTTAACAAAAATGTCGAACAAGAAGGTCAGATAACGCTAAAACAAATTTGACAGCAAAGACATTCGCGAGCGAGTGCGCACTGCCCTTAACACGTTGAGTGTATTGTTTCTGTTTTCGTAATCAGATGATGTTACTTGTGTAGGGGAGGTAGGGGTTACAAGTAACAGGGGTAAGAACTAACAATCGAGTCGCCACCAAACTATAAACATTACAGCTACATATTAACAGTTTTCCAACTCCTTGAGTAGTAGCGGACGCGCACATAACGGTTAGTCCTCGCTCAGGAGCCGCACGGAGAACTTTCATCACTGCGGCCCATATTACCAGGTAAACGAACGTTTTGACTATCGCATTTTTTTAAATTTCTGGTTCAATTAAAGTTATTAAATAATGTTGATATTTTTTGCTCGATGCTTTGTTTAATTAGCTGCGATATCAGCCTGAGTTTGTTATCGTAAGACTAATACATAATTAAATAAAGATACAAATGTGATAAATGGAGCCATGGGGCTAGCAGTAACAAGTAATTTGTTAATACTTGCCCCGCAGCGATGGCAGCAAGGTTTCTTGGTTTTAACTTTAAAAAAATAATGCATAGAAAGACAGTTTCATATATAGTAGTATAAGTGGCATACCGAGCCATTGTAGTTTCGTTTTAAGGGCTTACGCCACTGTCAACGTCTAAAATAAAGTGATTTTTTTTGCTTAAAGGACAAGTGAGAGGATAATAATATTCAAGGATGTTTCTAGTCATATCTTCAAGTGAACAAAAAAAATGTTTTATTAAAAAATTATACAAAATGGTGACGCTGGAGACATTTTTGCGAGGTATGATGAATTTGAGATGCACTGCGGCGTGCAAACTGACGCAAAGGTGAATTAAGAAAATTTTTTAAAAATCTATTAATTTACCTGAGTATACCTGAATAAATACGTAGGGGATTTTGAAAATATGAATATTTGTGTAATTAGTAAGCATTTAAACTAAAAACTCAATTTTAGACTGAAAAAGGATAATCATTTGTTAATAACTAATGTTATAATAAATTCATGGAGAATCCTGTACGTATTACTATTCGAAATGTTATTTTTTAAATGTGCTCAACATTTTGAGTGAAAAGAATGAAAATTGTTGGACTCATGCTACGTGCCGTTTGGAAGAATTGTGTTACGAGAAAAACGGTCGACGTCTCGCCCACCGGCTTGTCGACCTTTGTTTTACAGTTACCGAACCTTTTTCCTTATTCTAGATGATTCAAAGCATCTCCTAAGCTAATTAAAAAAAAAATTGAAAATTCTCCACTTTTGTTATCCCTTAATTGCCTCACATCTAGTGCGCATACCTACTCGGTTTCTATGCGTTATTGAACTGAGATTGTTACTGTAAGATGTAACCCTTTACCATACGGGCATCAGTTACTTCACTACCTTATAAACAACTTCTATGTTGCAGTATGAGGACTCATAAAAGACGTACTAAAACAGGCACCACTTCCAAAAGCTGCAAAAGGAGTTTTGGAAAAAAACCGTAAATACAGATCAGTCGTTCGTGAATACATTTGGCACGTCACTCTTTAAATTTGGCAAGAAACTGAAAAAAGGTGTGCCAGCGGAGACCATCCTGACTAGAAATGTTGCTAGGGGGCAGACTACAGCTGCATCCGGCATACTGTATTCCGTACCATGGCACGGTACAGGTTGCCGGATCAGAGCTTTACCAAGCGTGAAATGCTTTTTTGGATCTGGCCATGACGCGGATGCAGGTAACGTAACTGATCCGTATACCTTTTCAGGCTCTGAACCGGTCGCCGTATCTATGCCGGAAATGAAAAAAAAATCCAAAAATTACGAATAAAAAAATTCTGGTCGTATTTTTTATTTCCATACGCGTTATTCATGATCCTGCTTATATGATGATTGGAATACAACGTATATCCTGCCTCGGTGAAGTTTTTTACCTACCCTCGGAAATGAACCTACGTCTTCTAATTCTAGAGCTGAGCATGCTACCTTTTTAGCCATTTCAACACTTGTGTGAACCTTCTTTTTTCTTCGCATATTTTTATCATTCTAATTCTATTCTAAAGAATGTCAATAATTCTAAAGAATGGCAATAATTTTATTCATGGGGATGAAGATTGCATCGTTGCAATGCAACAATAATTATTCTTTTACCGGATTTTTTCTGCCTATTTAGGCTGTGAGAATAACTCACACGTTTTTACATACTCTCATTAGAGTGTTACGACCGGAATTTGCAAAAAAAGCTTCTGATGATGATTTTGTGAATAAGAATTTTTAAGATGTGCCAATAAAATTTAATTTGATCGATCTGATTGATTACCTCTTAATGATGATAAAAATAAACGAATGAAAAGTGAAGAAAAAAAGCGTTGCATTCCCACGATGCAAGCTTTAAATTTATTTTCATTCGTTTTTTGTATCTTGATTTGATGATGCCGGCGTCCGCATGGACGACGTATTACTTTTATTAGAATCTGGCCTTTAACCTGCCTGATCAGAGATCCGGCTGCCGGAAGAACATTTCCAGTTGGGATAGAAGTTTAAAATGTGATTGATGTGCCATAATAATTAATACTTAACTTAAATAAATAATTTACGAAAATATTTATTAGTTTAATTCGATTAGAATCTAGATTTCTTGAATGTTGATAAAACATGCCCCTCCTGTTACAACCTGCCCCAGCCATGCGACAACTAGCCCCGAAACCGGGGTTAAAAATAACCCCAGACTTTTTATTCTTAAGGCGTTACCCCCACTTGTAGCGCAAAAAAGGCCTTTTTCATGAATTTTTTTAAAGAAACCTACAAAACTTTTTTAATCGATCAATATACCATCTTAAAGAACACATCTTGAAGAACTGTCAGTAATTTTTTTATTGAAAAATATTACATTGTTTAGTGGCAAATGGCCGTCAATGAAATAATGTTTTTATATACACGGTTTGCGGTGACCAACATTGCGGCGAAGTGGATCATCTGAAAAAAAAATGCGGATGGATTTAGTCGAATATAAGTATAAACTAGTCTTTAATCGAAGGATTTTAAAAAATATTCATTTTTCACAAAATGGCGGACAGTCAAAGTTAATGGTTCGATTTTAACGAAAAAAACGGCCGTTTTTTGGCTATAAAACGGCCATTTTTTTCGAAAAAAAAATCGAACGATTAAAGACTACATTTTTATGTATTAAATAAGCCTGCAAAATTTCAAGAAGATCGGTTCATTAGTGTTCGCGTAATCTTGGTCACCGACTTCAGAAATGCCATTTTGAGAAAAACGCGTTTAAAGTTTCAATTTCAGCTTACACGAAGAACGGATTCTTCTCTTTCAACGCTCATATCTCAGTCAATTTGGTTCGGATCGACTTGAAATTTTCAGGACATATTCTCAGATACTTATACTTCAAAAAAAATGCAATAAAAAAAACGATTTTTTCAAAATCGCAAGTGGGGGTAACCCCTTAAAAGCGGCGCTGTTAATTATCTATTTACATGAGGTACATGTTTGTTTAAAGTTGTAGCCAGATAAATTTCCTTTACTATAGGCTAATAACCATTTTTATACAATCATCTGTTTCCAAGATACGAGCCATTAACTAAAATTTGTTACTAGTTGAGTGAAATTACGGTTTATACATTTTTTTTCAATGAACCGCAAAAAATACATATGAAAAATAGATTTATTCGGTAGATCTAATATTTCATGAAACATATAATGAAAAAGACAGACGCTGGTAAATGGGCGATCGTGGTCTCGCTTTGGCGGTACTTCGAGGTAAGCATCATTGTGTGTGGCCAATACTTGAAGCCAAGACCGCTTAGCCGTGTACCGGCTAGCGCAACAACCAGTGAGTTACTTATTCAGTTATTGGAAGACCAATACTTCGGATACCTTGGTGTAGATACTTGAATTAAAGTCTGTGCACAAGAGAGTCAGAAGAACATACGGCCGTCTATACACCTACGGGTTTACCACAGTTTTCCCGCACCCTCGGCAAATGCGCTATAGTGTCCACAGCTTAAGACGGCAGTGGACGCAACGGAAGAAAGGTAAGATTAGCAAAGTGCGGATAGGGAGTGATAGCAAAGAGCTTAATTGGGAAGGGTTCTATGTAAAAACCTGCCAGGGTAGGGGAGACCCAGGAGGGTTGACACAGAGATAAGTTGAAACAATGTTAATGTCTCGGTAGATGTGATTGTTAGCGAGCTGGCAAGAATGTCATTCTTTCATTCCTATGACGCGCGCTACTTGTCAGGTCACTCTGATGCTCTTGCGAGTTCGTTTGCGGCGTATGGACACTTGCGCCCAAAAATTGGCAAAAGTAATTATTTGTCATATTTTTCATGAAGCTTTAGTTACCTTGTTTGAGCATTTGATGGTATGTGATATGCATTGTTTTGAAGCTTATTAACGTAGTATTCGATTTGTTATATTGAATTTGTTATTTTGCAGTCTTTCTTCATCAATAGTGAGTTCAGAATCAAGTGGCATCGTATTATTGATACCTAGGAGGGTTGAAACAAGGTGTTTCAACTTACTCGGTTGCAGTAATGTCTTCACACGGTTATATTTTGTAGTGTAGTTTGCAAGGCTTGTAATGGTTTCATTTTGGATGCCGAATAAGTAAATCAGGAAAACGGATAGAGGCATGGCGAGTGGAGAAATATATGAGCTCGCCGCTGAAGACGTTACTCTGCGGGACGAAAGATTTATCATAAAGAGAACGTGGAAAGTGAAAACGAGGAAGAGTATTTTTGCGTATGCTGTATGGAAATTTGTGAGTGTGTGTGTGTGTGTGTGTGTGTGTGTGTGTGTGTGTGTGTGTGCTTGAGTGCGTGCGTGTGTGTGAGTGTGCAAACAATCCTACTATGTTGATAATTTTTGGGCCCACAATAAAGAGCCGATGAGAGTCTTGAAAAAGATGGACGTTTTGATAAACACTTCCTATTCCAAAGATGGAAGTCTTGATAAAGACTGCCCAAAAGCCCCAAACAAACCCAACACGCACATACATACACACACGCGCGCACACACACACACACACACACACACACACACACACACACACACACACACACACACGCGCGCGCGCGCGCGCGCACCCACACACACACACACGCACACACACACACACACACGCACGCGCGCGCGCACACACACACACACACACGCGCGCGCACACACACACACACACACACACACACACACACACACACACACACACACACACACACACACACACACACACACGCACGCACACACACACACACACACACACACACACACACACACACACACACACACACACACACACACACACACGCACGCACGCACGCACACACACACACACACAAATTTCCAATGGGGCCAGGGGAGGAGGGGAAGTGGCCGCTCCAATATCTCTTCGGCATTGTATTCAGGAAGGTTTTTATTTACACATCCTCCCATTTCCCACTCCCACTATAGGCCTGTAAATATCCGTAATTGCGCTATTTTGTCCCCAGTTCCCGCAAACTTCAAAGCTCCATAACGTATGGAATTAATGGGAAATATCAGCCTCCGCCGACAGAATATCATTTACTATAATGGAATAATCATGACGAAAAAAAACCTCGTTTTTCAGAAAGCTCCTCAAATTACATAATTACCTTAATTTTGAAAAGGGTTTTTTAATTACAATATGTGTTTTGACATCATTTCCACCCATATTTTGTACCAATTCCCAGGCGTTTCAACTCACCTCGATAGCTGTTTCCACTTACGTCGATATGAGGAGAGTTGAAACAAAACGAGTTATTGTGCTTAAATCATTTGTTCACAGGTTACATAATTCCCGGAGTCATTTTTCGTACAAAATCGATTAGTCGATTAAAAAAGCTACCAAACGCCTTTAGTTTTACCCGAATCTCTCGTTTTGATTGCAAGATATGGGGTGAAATGTGAAAACTGTTTCAGTCCTCCTCGGTCTCCCGTATACGTTGGGAATCAAGAATTAATTAAGACACCAAAAAAATTTCACTTATAGGGCCAAGTTATGCATTTATATATTTTTATTACATAAATGAAGAAAAAATTGTGTGACTATAAACTTGAAAAATATAACATCATCGATAATTATTATGAAAAAACTGTCAGCAAATGTTTTATAGAACTTAGAATTAAACTTTGAGTAATTTGTAATTATGCCCATTTATAGGTATGTCACCAGATTATTTATTATTACCATTAATTAATATTAAGTGTTGCCGAAATACAGCGACCTTGCGGACATTGCGATTAGCAGTAATGCTCTTTATTCATCAACCAAGATTTGTAATCTTTCATCAAACCTTGATCGTTCAAATTTAATGTTGATGGTTTACGATGGGCAACCTGGAGTATTTGTTTTTCTAAATGTTTACAAAGGTGTAGTTTGCGGTGATCCTTTGTTAAAAATAGCTAAATAGCTAAAAAATCCCATCAACCGTGGCGTAAACGTCTTGCCATCTCACCACACGGAAAACTACAAACGTTGAAATATTTTGTATTTCTGGTGTTTGGTGGTGAGAGAATTTCAAAGGATTCGCAAAGACTCAGTATAGTATAGAAAATAACATATACATTTTTTATTTAATTTTCGATTGTGGCTACCGCTCCAACCTCCTTAATATTGGGTAGCCAAAAAAATGTCAGACTCGCTGAACAAAAAAATTCACAGCGAAAACATCAGCCAGCGAGTACGTGCCACCACGCGCTCTACTCGACACGTCGAGTGGACTATTTCTGTTTTCGTGATCAGACGATTTTACTTACTTACTGGAATATCACAGAGATTAATGTGACGTTTTCACAATGCCGAGAAGTTATCTTAACATAAAACATAACAAATTATCTTAACATAAAACTCGTATGTAATAATTACAGATTTATTATTGAAGAAATACAAAACCCGTTTCGAACAAACCCCGACAATCCTGAACAAAAATTAATGATTAGAATGATGAAAGAACAATATTCTTTGACAATAATATATTAGTCAAGTATATGTAATTATGTACAAATTGTGACTCGTATGATGACTAACCTTGGAATGAACCCTGAATTCCACGTGCTTCATGGTAGAAGCGAGACGATCAATACTGACCTACCCTCGAACTCGTCGGTTTGGTGGATCGATGGATTTCTACGTGAATTCGTAATAAATCATTGTTCTTGTTGGTACATTTAAAGAGAAGGAGAAGAATAAGAAGAGAAGAGAAAATGCCTAAGGGCGGGAGCATACAGCACAAGATAAGCGACAGAGAGAAAGAGAGAAAACGAAACCTCGTGTCCTGGTGGGCCATCTATCCGGCGGCGAGTCAAAATTGTCTACTATATTACCGGGACTAATGGTAATGACGATCGTAACTCTGGGCGCGATACGAGCGAGAGGGAGAATGAACGGGCTTGCAAGCTCTCGCACCGAAAGCACACACTAGAAATACGTGCACAGCCCCTTATCCCGTCCGTGCAGAGAGAAAAACTCGCCGGGTCCAAAGTTGAGAATGCGGAGGTTTTCCGGGCTCGTATACGAAAGATATCGCTTGAGTTACTGCCCGCAACCCGATGAAGGTGCCGACCACCTTAAACTATAGTTTCGAGGGAGAAGAGCTCCGCCAAGACTCACCCAAAGTCACATTCTCATATTTCTATCGTCAAGAATGTTTTCCCAACCTAAATGAACTTCCAGTGAACCTCCTTGGGGCCTTAAGTCTTGTGCGAGCGAAGTGTACCGTTTGATGGCGTTTTTGATGCAGCAGGCTTTGCTTGGAGTATGAAGCTCAGTTTGGCTTCCAGTTTTCTGGATGGGTCTGGCTAACGGGCCAAAAGGACAGTGACGTCATTGGACATCAATGAGGAAAGCTGAAGCAGGACAATTGAGGAACTCTCATCCTGACCCCAAATGAAGGATCATCATAGCCTTCCCATTGGGCTTTTCCATGCGTAAATTCACCGCATTCCCTAAACTAATAACGGTCCCGCCGACTGATACACTCGACCATAATAATTGCCACTGTCGTGCTCGCTTCGAGTGTTAAACATCGCGGATTGACAAAGATGGTCGTGCTGGATTTTTTTCGACGTATATGGTGAACATTCTCCTCGTGTGCTCTGTGTGCCACTCAACCGTTATTAGCCGCTGTTCAAAAATACCAACACACTCGTATGCTCGAGTACGTATTCGAGCGGAGATCACATTATCGTGCATGAGCTTTGATCATTGTCATCGTATTGTGTTTTCCTCATTTCCTACTTTCGAAGAACCATCGCATCCGTACACTTGTCTTTCGGGTCATTCAATTCACTTCTTAATCGTCGCTACGTATGATGCCTTTGGGAGACCATCGACCACGAAATCACAAGCGCCAAGAGCACGATTCTCATGAAGCCTAATAAGCTCTTATCGTGTGCTCCTTGAAATTGTCAAAGCGGAGCTGGGTGAACGCAATACTCGAGGTATCTCGACAGGGATGTTGGGGGTGGGAAGGTACGCTGGTGAAGTACTCTGGGTCTAAGTGCACCGTGTTCATAGCCAACGAGAACAAAAAAAACTCCAACTCTTGATTAATAACCTTCGCTGCGGGCGCTTTTTAGAGCTAAAACAAACTCACTATTGCACTTTGCGTGCACTGGTGTTCCAAGCGCGAAAGTCCATTTGATCTTACTTTACCCAGTTTGGCTGCAATGAGTTCGCATATGATGCCCGCTGGACGCTGAATACATATGATGTACGTTATATGCCACGTGAGCACGATAGCCATAATAGGCAGTCTAATTGCTTATAGGGATGCTAATCGTTTGCGGACGAGTGTGAGACATCAAATGGTAAGTGCATCCTGGAATATGTTATTCGATCTATGGTCGTGGAAGAAGTTGGGTTGTTAACTACGCGCAGGAAGATAGCCGAGGGGCCAAAGGACATTGTACCAAATCGGTGCTAGTTGAGAGCCATTGATCCCGATTACCTTCATACCAAGGAATCATCTCCCAGTCCGTTTCACTTACTTCAAGCTACCACCATCCCTGGGCCATGTAGACCCGGATCCCGCAGTCGAACACTAAAGACCCTCTACCAGGTCTGAAGTGATTATCAAACATGCCACTTCGGTATTTGGACGAACATCATCTCCATTTCGATTCCTGGACGAGACCATCTCCACTCGGGTAAATAGATCCAATTATTTTTACTTGGGTACTCGGGCAAAAATTACTTTTGCTTAGCTACCGAGGTGAAGGAGAGACATCAGGAACCTAGTGTCAGCCTGGACTGACACCAAGCTCCATAGTATTTTAACGGTGTGGTGGGGGCCTCCAAATGCAGTCGCAGTTGATACTTAGTTGATGGTGTGCGAAGTCCTTGCCACCCGTTCCACGTCTGGCTTTCCAGAGAAACTGAAAGAGAGAGCCAATGGAAAGCCTGATGGAGACGCAGGTCTGAGTTTCGGAGCGTTGTCGAGCCCAGCAATCAAAGGGGGCCCGCGTATACACGTTCCCGGGCACTTGGGGGAAGAGCAGAGATGTCGGAGGAACGGGGTGCGAGAGCTGCAGGGCGGTGCTAGTGCCACGAGCACTCGAGGAAATGCGCGTACCAGGCGCTACCGAACAATTGTTTCGGGACTTTGAAGTTTCCCGTCGGAGCAGGAAGCGTGCATAGCCTAGTGTAACCGAGGTGCACGGGTATCTGCATTGCCGGGGAGGAGGCTTTCTCGAAGTGGAAGAATGGGAAGACGAGAGCTTCTTCGGCGTTGGAGTCCTCGAAGTGCATACCGGCCGACGGGGGAAACGCGATAATGGCGTCGAACATAGACGTTCCATCATCATTGGCCAAATAAGTTCTCCAGGTATAGAATGCCAATGGCGAAGCCCTCGGGAGGAATGGATTCATTATAAAGACACACGCACACCTGTATTAGTAGACAGAAAGAGAATCCGAGCTTGGGCGCCCATCACATCATAACCCTGCGCCACTTACCTATAGTCTTGTTGGCTTCTTGGGCTACTCAGGCTCAATGAGCAAGTCAGGGGGTTATTCTCATTGGTGTCTTGAATCACTGACCGTATCGTAGGATCAACGATTACATTCCATAGTCCATGACTATATCATGAA
>OX632360.1:18363764-18401264 GCA_951751655.1 Ophion costatus | reverse complement strand
GCCATGTACCAAGATGTCCCATCTTCGTTCCGTTCCTCGCCTAACATCTACATATTTATATATACGTAGAACCGGATGCGCTGGGTTGTTCTTCGGATTCGCAAGTGATGAAGTGCGACGGAGATCTGAGCCCGTCTCGAGTACACGTATCTATGGCATTTAATGCATTCGCATAACATGGACAAGCGGAAAATGGAATGCACGTCTTGGAGTTCAAGTCGTCAACGATGACGAGACGGAGAGCAATTTCTCAAATCCCGTTCCTTCATATTTCTTGTTCGCGTGTCTTCTGAACGACAAAAAAGACAGCGTTTTTATCCTGCTCAGTATCGTTTCTCCGTCTGAATTCCACGCTGGAAGATTTTCCTCAAAGACATCAAACGGTCTCTTGCCATCAGGGCGACTAGGCGTTCCGCTCTGAAACTATGTGACGCAAGGCCTCTCATGGATACCATTGAATAAGAAGCGTCCCTGCGTGTGGATGCAATTGCGTAAAGTGTGCCACGTTGGAATTTTGAGAACTCTGTCCAAGCGTGTAATGATGTGGCCAATTGGATAAGTAGTTATGTTTGATCAAGTCGCATGAATCGTTGGATCAAAGTGGAATCAAGCTGAGTAGATTGGGAGCTATGAGGACTGGTCAGGGCGGAACGAAATTCATCAGGAATTGCTAGAATCAATAAGGAGCAGTAGGCACTAGTTAGGGCTGATCGGGAACAATAGAGGCTAGCCAGAACAGATCGGGCGTTGGTTTGGGTCCTGTCCGGGTTTAATGACTAATCAGCCCAGTTAGGTCTAGTCAGGATTGGTCACGACTGCTGAGGTGTTTCTACGGGTTTGCTGGGGTCTAATCAGGACCAATCAGCCTAGTCCGGTCCAATCAGGACTAGCCAAGACTGTCCTGGAGGTTATTTGGATCTAATCAATATTAAGGGGACTAGGCAGCGAAAACAGGCCGAAAATGGGATACAATTAAAATGACATTTGTGAAGAACGGAAACAACATATATACATTTCCCTTTTGCAACGTTTTTATTGGAGCTTTGGCTAGATATTAAATTCAGTAATTGAGGTTGCAAAAATATAAGCATTTAAGGGGAGGGTAGAGGTTCGCACTTTTCAAAAATCGATTTTTTTGTCTTTTCTCATAGTTAAACATTTGAAGAATATAATCCCAAAATTTTAAGTCAATCAGAGCAAAACTCTCTAAGTTATTGACTATTTAGTCCCGCTCCTCTAACACTGTAGCTCGCCCTTCAAATTGTAGCTAACACTTCAAACGCGTTTTTCTCGAAACCACTTTTTAAAAGTCCGTGTTCAGTGCTATTTGAAAACTGCATGACCGATTTATTTCAAACTTGGTACACACTTTCTACATATAAAATACCTTCCCCAACGGTAAGTTTGATATTTTTTTTACATCGAGGGGGTTTTCCACCCCCAAAATGGCGGAATTTTTCATGAAAAATCGCACTTCTCACTTTACATGACCACCAAAAATTTAGAAATGAAAAAAAATATCAAAGACCCTTGGGGGGAGGATTTGATGATACTTTGACTAAATTTTAATGGTACTTGATTTCAGATAATTTCTAGCTTCTAATTGTGGATATTTTCGCGTACAAATTTTACGGAATGTTCTTGGAATGACACTTAACAATGTACAAAAGGTTTCAATAAATTTACTCTATCCATATCGATGAAAATAAATCGCAATAAAGTGTTTTTTTCACGCTGAAACCCCTAACCTTCCCTTAAGGGATATACGGGCGGATAAAGAAGACGACGCGTTTCATGCACTGCTCGTTCGGCAATTCCCAAACACCATTCTTCAGGGGATGTTTCTCCATAGAATGAACCTAAATTTTTTGACAAAACATAAAAGTTAAAAAATGCAAGCTAACATTTGAAAAACATAAAAAAACGGATGAAATTTGTTGTAATAACAATAGTAATGGGTTGTTTTTTTTTACATAGACGTCGGTTCATTTTGTAGAGAAAGTTGATATCTGCATTAAAAAGAAATATCAAGTCGATATCTTCAATCGTTCTTGAGTTATCGCGGCTATAGTAGTACAAAATTTTGTTTTGCGAAAAACGCGTTTAAGGGGTTACGCCCACTTGCGATTTTGAAAAAATCGATTTTTTTTATTGCATTTTTTTGAAGTATAAGTATCTGACAATATGTCCTGAAAATTTCAAGTCGATCCGAACAAAATTGACTGAGATATGAGCGTTGAAAGAGAAGAATCCGTGAATTCAAGAACTGAAATTGAAACTTTAAACGCGTTTTTCTCAAAATGGCACTTCTAAAGTCGGTGACCAAGATTACTCGAACACCTATGAACCGATCTTCTTGAAATTTTGCAGGCTTATTTAATACATAAAAATGTAGTCTTTAATAAACGAAAGAACGAGTAAACGAAAAAAAACGGCTGTTTTTTTTCGTTAAAATCGAACCATTAACTTTGACTGTCCGCCATTTTGTGAAAAATGAATATTTTTTAAAATCCTTCGATTAAAGACTAGTTTATACTTATATTTGACTAAATCCATCCGCATTCTTTTCGGATGATCCACTTCGCCGCAATGTTGGTCACCGCAAACCGTGTATATAAAAACATTATTTCATTGACGGCCATTTGCCACTAAACAATGTAATATTTTTCAATAAAAAAATTACTGAAAGTTCTTCAAGATGTGTTCTTTAAGATGGTATATTGATCGATTAGAAAAGTTTTGGAGTTTTCTTTAAAAAAATTCATCCACTTCGCCGCAATGTTGGTCACCGCAAACCGTGTATATAAAAACATTATTTCATTGACGGCCATTTGCCACTAAACAATGTAATATTTTTCAATAAAAAAATTACTGAAAGTTCTTCAAGATGTGTTCTTTAAGATGGTATATTGATCGATTAGAAAAGTTTTGGAGTTTTCTTTAAAAAAATTCATGAAAAAGGCCTTTTTTTGCGCTACAAGTGGGGGTAACGCGTTAAATTCTCAGGCAGTATTACGGCAGAAAAATTGCAGCTTACGTATGTTAAACATTGCCGGCGCTGTAGAAGGATTTCTCAACTTCAGCTTTTTTTGTGGTAGCAATCGTGGAACGTCCGTTTTTTCCCACCTTAGCTTCTTTTGTTGATGCTTATGATCTCTCGTCTACATTCAACAAGCGTTCCCAGGCGCCGTTAGCGGAGTACTGCAGTTTTATTGCTCTCCCGAGCTCAATTTTGCGAATTTTTCAGTTTTCTTTGCGTCAAAATATTTGGAAGAAATTGTAGTAACAGAAGACAAAAAACGAAAAAATTTGAAAATGTTCAAAGTCTATTCCCCTTAACCAGCCCAATCAGGTCCCACTAAGAGACTGCTGAAGAGTTTCTGTGGGTTGTTTTGGGTCTGAGCAGGGCTAATCAACCCAGCCAGGTCTAACGAATCAAATCTAATCAGGACTAGCCAAGTTGCTGGGGAGTTTAAGTTCATTTAGGTCTAATTACCACTAATCAGTTCCAATCTAAACAAATTTTATTTTGTTCGACTCTAATACGATTCCGATAGGACGTGCTACGATTAATCCTTTTAATGCGATTGATATCGCGAAGTAAACGGAATTGCTGTTTGCTTGGTACGAACGTAATCTTGAAATTGAAGGGTTGCACAGAGCCCAGAATCCAACGTTTGAAGTGCGGATGGATCGGAGTGCTAACCCCTCAGCGTAAAGTAAAACCCTGCCAGCTTTTGCAGGTGCATATCCGCGACGCCCGTCGCGCGAGAGAACGACGTTCGGAAAAGAGAAAAATAGAGAGTCGAGACGAGAGAAAGGGTCCAACGACGATGCCACGCCCGGCGCCTCGCTGGCAATCCACTTTCTCGTCGTTTCAACCCCACCAGGGAGTCCCTTAAGGGCTCACACTAAAATCATACAAAAAGCACAATTCACCGCTAATGCCAAGCTCACACGTTTGTGGCCAATATGAATAATTTGAATAATTAATCACTGAATTGAAACACGTTAAATTATTAACTTTTTAAATTACTGTTATGTGCTATCATGATAGTTCATTGCTTCGACGAAAAATTATGAAAATTTCACGAAAGTTTTTTTCTATAAAGATTATTAACGGAACAAAAATATCAAAAATATTCTATACGATTTTTTCATCATGCTATTTCCGACGACGGTTGGTCCCATCTATTTGACGGGCTACATCTACCTAGGTGGATCAAAAAAATTCATTTTCCAAACATATTTTTATTCGATAGTATCATCTTTTAGCTATATTCCTTGAAAATTTCATTGAAATATTCGTAAAATTGTGTAAGTTACAGCTTCTAACAATCAGCCAGGCGAGCGGTAGCCGCACCATACTTCCAACTTGGAACGCGTTTTTCGCGAAACACTGTTTTCAAAGTCGGGGGGCATGATATCTCGGAAGCCACTTGATAGATTGTTTCCAAAATTACAAGAGATACGATAAGAAACATTTAAAGGTCGTTGACGATTTCACGTTTTTTAAATCGATGTTTATTTTTCAATAGTTACGTAAAAATTACGACTATTTTCATAGATTTTGTATGCTCGAGTTCAACACAAGCCCGCGTTGTGAAAAAAAATAATTTTAAAAATCGACGATCTCTAACGTATCGAATTAATTATTAACTTGAATAACTCGTTTGGGTGTCAGATGGACCGTTTCAGGTGGAGCGTGTCAGACGCCAAACGCCGCGAAAAAAATCATCATCTGCCGACGGCCGTAGTTTCCTGTATTTTTACATCATTTTTTAAAAAGGTCTCAATACATGTACCTTGGTGTTTGAAAAAAATGCATTTCTTTTTGACCAACCGTTTCCCAGAAGAACAAATTGGAATTTGGCACTTTTTTTCGGGCTCAGTATAGCCCCTTAATTCAAGCTTGAGAACCTCGTGTACTTTTTTTTTAAGCACAAACAAAAACTTGTTTTTAATTTCAAAAATAAGTAAAAATAAATTATTTTGCCCAACAGTGAAGCTGAACAAGCAAGACGTATAATATGACTTAGGCAGCCTTAAGCACACATGCATAGCGTAGGTTTTTTTTCCTAAATATATAGTTTGCGACGGTATCGTTGGTGACACAAATAGCGCCAAGGTCGAGATGGCCTTTTTTCTGTTATCCTGTTTTCAAATGTAATTTAGCAAAATGGTAATCAAATGGTACTAGCAATAAGGGAGGGGAGGAGGGGGCAAGATTGATATATATAAAATGTCAAAAGCGCGACTCTAATTCATTCCTCATTTGATGAGATGACTCACGAAAGTTATTTGGCTCCACTGAGAAAACAGTTTATTTATAGTAAAGAATAAGAAAGGAGGGTATGGTAAAAGGGGAAGGCCCCCGTACCTCTGAGGAATACATAATAATAAATAATAATAATATAGTAAAGAATAATATTTGGTTGGCACTTTTTCTCAAATATTCATAACCGTTACAAAATTTCTTAGTCGTTAAGAAATATTCGTGTTCTCATGGCAAAACTCCATAGCCATAGTATTTCTTTGAAAAAAAAGATTTATTTTATTAATATAATAACGAGTCAAAGTTGTGACATGATAGAACAATTCGCAGGAGTAGAGATTTGTTCCCAATTACAATATTTAGATTTGGGGCCGTTAACGTACAGTTACCGGGACTATCATGTATTCAATGCAAATGAACATGTCACAACAATTAACGCGTTACCCCCACTTGTAGCGCAAAAAAAAGGCCTTTTTCATGAATTTTTTTAAAGAAAACTACAAAACTTTTTTAATCGATCAATATACCATCTTAAAGAACACATCTTGAAGACCTTTCAGTAATTTTTTTATTGAAAAATATTACATTGTTTAGTGGCAAATGGCCGTCAATGAAATAATGTTTTTATATACACGGTTTGCGGTGACCAACATTGCGGCGAAGTGGATCATCTGAAAAAAAATGCGGATGGATTTAGTCAAATATAAGTATAAACTAGTCTTTAATCGAAGGATTTTAAAAAATATTCATTTTTCACAAAATGGCGGACAGTCAAAGTTAATGGTTCGTTTTTAACGAAACAAACGGCCGTTTTTTGGCTATAAAACGGCCATTTTTTTCGAAAAAAAATCGAACGATTAAAGACTACATTTTTATATATTACATAAGCCTACAAAATTTCAGGAAGATCGGTTCATTAGTGTTCGAGTAATCTTGGTCACCGAGTTCAGAAATGCCATTTTGAGAAAAACGCGTTTAAAGTTTCAATTTCAGTTCTTCAATTCACGGATTCTTCTCTTTCAACGCTCATATCTCAGTCAATTTTGTTGGGATAGACTTGAAATTTTCAGGACATATTCTCAGATACTTATACTTCAAAAAAATGCAATAACAAAAATCGATTTTTTCAAAATCGCAAGTGGGGGTAACCCCTTAACTGATCTACGTTCAAAACGACTATCTCGGCCACATTTGAGCCAAGAGTCACACAGTTGACGCGACAACTTCTCTATTTAACGCAAATAAGGATTTATTAACTATTAATGAATCTGCATTTAAGATCTTGGCTCAGTAGTTCTTTAAGATAACAGACGTACACTTATGACAAAATGAATATTTAGTAATAATTAAAAAATCCTCAGTCGAATTAAATATAGGCCTGTTAATAGTTAGCAAGTGGCTGTTAAAAAATCGCCGACTCGTCTCAAATAATGATTTGTTAATAGTTAACAAATCTGTACTTGAGATGAGTATCGTACAATTGGCAAGACCGTTTACTTTGTACGCTACCATGGCCCTTTGTCGCACTAGCTCGTCCTAGCGCAGACTCGACGTAGATACGACGTAGAGACTGCAAAAACGCAAGTGAAGACGGTAATATCGCAAGTCCAATAAAAGAACCACTATCACCTAAAATATTAAAATAACGAATTGAAATCGCGGAAGCATTAAATCAGTCAGTTGTCCAAAAAAATCGTAAAAGTGGAAAAAAATTATTAGAAAATTGAAAAATAGAATAGAAAATAATGGAAAAATAGAATTTCAATTGAAAAAATACCATAGGAAATAATTTAAAAAATGGAATAGAAAATAATGGAAATGATAGAATTTGACAAATGGAAAAATAATTGTGGAGTTTTTCGTCGCGGGATCGAGTGCTCAAGGGACTACCTGAAATCGGCGACGCACCGTCACAATCGCTTGGACGCAGTGTCGAATCAGGCGCTTGCACTTCTGGGGGTGCAAGCTAATGCGGCCCAACGCTGCTGAACCTGGTACAGCATCTTTATTTTTTCCAGCTCGATAGCTGCCCTATGCGTCGATAAGGTGAGTTTATTTCACTTCCCATTTGGCAATCCATGCAATGACAAAAATAACTGAGGATCGTTTTACGATGGATGTTGCGGGATCAAAATAAATAATAACAATATTGAGAAATTTTGAGGAAATCCAATCGAACCCAGTAAAGCTTAAAGGAAATCGCTGAGACTGTTTTTAAAATTCATATTACGGGATTAAAATAAATACAAAGAATATTGAGGCATTTTTAGGAACCCAAACAAACCGAAAGGTAAATCTTTGAGTATATTTTTCAAATCAATCTTACGGTATCAAAATAAATAATAATAATATGACGGACTTTGAGGAAACCCAAACAGATCCAAACAAGCACACACAAAAATCTCTAAGGAGCCGTCCGTAAATTACGTCATTCCAAAATAGGGGGTCTGGTTGTTGGATGATGGTAACGGCAATTGGATTATGACAATAGGAAGGGTAGGATTATTTCAGGGGGGGGGGCTCAAAATCAGCAAAAATCGGTGACGTAATATATGGATGGCCCCGAAGAATGTTTTTGACATTTATGTCGCGGGATGACAATAAATGATAAAAATAATAAGCAACTATGAAGAAACCTAAATGAACCCATACGGGATCAAACAAAATGTCTACATTTTTTTCCGAATAAATCCTACTCGATGAAAATTAATATTAATAATAATAACGCATAACGAAGAAAATCGCTTTCGTGAGTTGAATAAGAACAAGAGTGCCGAGGCCATTTGAGCAAATAATCAAAAACGGTCCTCCCACCTTGACAAATGGATTAGATAAGGGTCTTGTTTATTATAAGAGACGGAATGAAATTCGAGAGACGTGAATGACAAAAAAATACGAGTATCTTGGGGACCAACGGCTCCAGGCCAACCAGCTGAGGTTCACTTCGAAACTTTTCTGAAATCAAGCAAATCATTCAGGCCTACTCAATTTTGCTTTTTGTTTTCTTGTCGAAGATCAAGCAGAAGTTGCCAACGATCGTCAATCAGGCCACGTCAAAATGTTTGTTTGCCGTCGATGAGAATGATATTTTGGCCTTTATGCAGTAGCAGAACGCGTGTAAATGCAACATCAGACGGCAAAAAAAAAACAGAAAACAAAAGAAACCCACTAGGGTTTAATAAATGTTGAGGTCCCACGATAAAATATGATTGCACAGCACTGCATCTGGTAAAAAAATCAATTCGATAAATCGTTTGTGCAAAATGGTACACGAGTACATTTTTTAACACTCCTTTCAGTCTTACTCATTCTTTGGTTCTGTTAGTAATTTAAACATGAACACAAAACTGACGGCATTTCATGAGCGAAAAGAAAGCGGGCCTTCGGTCTCGTGTCGATCGAGCTGATGAAGTTCTGATTGACGTGGTAATACTTTGATTTATCTTATTAAGTTCTTACTTTTCCTATTTAATTAATGAGGTTCCGATTAATGTGAAAAAGTTTAGACTTTCCTGATCAAGTTCTGACTGATCTGATCGAGACCTGGCTTATCCGATCGAGTTCTGGCTTATATTATCAAGTCCGGACTTGTTGCGTCTGGACTTAACTGATCAAGTTCTGAGACATTTTATCAAGTTCTGGCTTATCTAATCGAGCCCTGGCCTATCTGATCGAGTCCTGAGTTATCTCATCGAGTTTTGACCTATCTGATCAACTTCTCAATTATCTGATTGAGTTCTGCCTTAAAGTATTCCTTTCACGGACCCGAATATTTAACAATTAACTGATTTTCGTCTGTAATCAAGCAAAAATACATCCCAGTATACTGGTAAAATTTCAACCTAACTTACCGAACTTTCAAAGAAAAATTACGACTCTGGAAAGCGTCTCATTTATGCGACGATAAAGATGACGCGCTGGCGTCGGTTCTAGCTAATAATTTATACATCAAGTAACTCTAGATGCCTGATATTAACTGCTTACGCGTGTAAATAAATCTAAAGATTCCGTAACAACAAGAGGTCACCGAATGTTTAAAAAAAATATTAATAATAAAACGTGGAAAAATGTGACTATCAGAAGAACTTTTGCAGCCGTGACGTTTTAGAGAAAATGTAAAAATGTCTAAATCTACTAAATTTTCGCGAAATTTTGTATTCCGGTATATTTTTGGGCTTAATATTTGATTGTTACTTATTTTTTATTAAGCACCACTGTAGTTTACCTATGATGCAGAAAGGTTCCGCTAATGCCCAGAAAATACGGCCGGCCACCAAAGGAATACCTTAAATGATCACGTTTTGTCTTATGGAATAAAGTCTTGGCTTATCTGATTAAGATCTGACGTATGTAATCAAGTTCAGACTTATCCAATTAAGTTCTGACATATCTAATCGTTTTCTGACATATCTAATCAAGTTCTGACATATCTAATCAAGTTCCGACATATCTAATCAAGGTCTGACTTGTCGAATCAAGCTCTAGTTAATCTGACGTATGCCTGACTTATCGGATGAAGGTTTTGTTGATCGAATGGAGCTTCGATTGGTCCAAAGAAGTTCTCGACTCGATCTCGATATATATATATATTTATATCCCTCCCTCCCTTCCCCCCCTCGCTCTGTCGCTGTCTCTCTTTCTCTAATTTTCAAATTAGATATTAAATTACTATTACTCTCTATTTTTTTTATAGTACTCTCTAATATTTAGAGATTAATATTTTAATGCTCTTGAGAAAGAAGCGGGCTGGCGATGAAAGGAATGCGTGGATTGGGCGAAAGCTTCCCTGCTGCATTTTTGGGGTACCCCTATCACTCTCTCTCCCTTCGAGTACACGGGGTTGCAAAAGAGCAGGGGGAGGGGTTGCAAACTTCAGGCTGCGGAATCGCCACACCTCTGCGCTTCGGAACTCTCCCTCCCTTCTTTTTACCGTACGCCTCCGGCGGATCTAAAATTAGGGTCTTTCGTGTATAATAAACCGCTCGGCTTGATATGCCTGATCCTACCGAATTTATAACCTGATACATAAATTCATGCAAATGGACCAAGAGTCTTGTGCCAATCCGCCTTGCAGCTGAGTGAAAAAAATCGCTTGTGAATATATACAAGAGGGCAAATTTGACGTTTTTATCGAATTCGAATATCGTCCCTCTTCGAAGTTTTTGCTTTACTCCCCAGTTTAAAAAAATGGATTTCACAGTTTTTGGGTATGCTCTTTTTTAATAATCGTTTTGATCTTTTTTTTTCTCGCGGTTAAGTTGATCAATTTCCATTTAAAGATTTATTTTTCCGCAAAGCAATCGGGCCTCCTATTAAAATTTTATTAAAAACAGAAAATGTTTCTTCGACCTCTGAAGAAAAACGTACACGATTACCCTGTATAGTTTATAATTTTTTTTCCGCCGTTGAATTTGTCAACTTTATTCTTGGCGATTTGTTCCAAACGGATTCAGCGGGTCGTCGAGTAATACAATCTTGTTTTCAAGTGTCAAGATTTTTCATGAGAATTTGAAGGTGGCAGCATTTTTTTCCGTGATTTCTTTTGACAGAAATCTCTTCGCCATGTCCCCAAGCTCTTGATTCCCCTCGTATAATATATTTTTGCGGGGTGAATCGCGCCGAATGATCGAATTCTACAAAGTGCAGTGCACTTCTGTACCCGAAAGCAATTCAGGTTTGACATCCCATTGGAAATGACAACGTGACGTGTTCTACGAGCACATCTATACCCCATGATATTATGGCGCAGAGAGTTTCGTGCTTATATATATATATATATATATATATATATATATCGAATGTGGAACGCGTCTACGGCTTTTATACGAAGAGGACAGCGAGACGGGTGGTGATGTCGAGAGTCGAGTCATAGGATCGATATTTTGCGTCGAGGAGATCCGCAACGGCGCGGATAGAAATTCCACTGGATGGAGGCGAATCTACCATCCGAATTTAGTTACCACAGTTGGTAACTCGTTTTTGCGCGAGGGGTAGAAAAAAAGGGTGTGGCGAAATTTTGAGCAGTATGCTGTCACGACTTTTTCGGGTGGTAGGGGAGACAGGGGTCAAAAGTAACAAATGTTGATTAAGGGGTTACCCCCACTTGCGATTTTGAAAAAAACGATTTTTTTTATTGCATTTTTTTGAAGTATAAGTATCTGAGAATATGTCCTGAAAATTTCATGTCGATCCGAACAAAATTGACTGAGATATGAGCGTTGAAAGAGAAGAATCCGTGAATTGAATTGAAATTGAAACTTTAAACGCGTTTTTTCTCAAAATGGCATTTCTGAAGTCGGTGACCAAGATTACTCGAACACTAATGAACCGATCTTCTTGAAATTTTGCAGGCTTATTTAATATATAAAAATGTAGTCTTTAATCGTTCGATTTTTTTTCGAAAAAAATGGCCGTTTTATAGCCAAAAAACAGCCGTTTTTTTCGTTAAAATCGAACCATTAACTTTGACTGTCCGCCATTTTGTGAAAAATGAATATTTTCTAAAATCCTTCGATTAAAGACTAGTTTATACTTATATTTGACTGAATCCATCCGCATTTTTTTTTCCGTTGATCCACTTCGCCGCAATATTGGTCACCGCAAACCGTGTATATAAAAACATTATTTCATTGCCGGCCATTGGCCACTAAACAATGTAATATTTTTCAATAAAAAAATTACTGAAAGTTCTTCAAGATGTGTTCTTTAAGATGGTATATTGATCGATTGAAAAAGTTTTGTAGTTTTTTTTTTTTAATTCATGAAAAAGGCCTTTTTTTTGCGCTACAAGTGGGGGTAACGCGTTGAGAGCTTGTATCTTCGAAATGGATGATTGTTTACAAATGGTTATTAGCCTCTGTTGAAGGAAATTTATCTGGTTACAATTGAAAAAATACATTGACCTAGCACAAATAGATAATTATCAGCGCCGCTTGAAAAAAAAAGTCCGTCGTTACTTTTAACCCCGATTTAAGGGCTAGTTGTAACATGGCTGGGGCAGGTTGTAACGGGATGGACATATTTTAACAGAAGGAAAATAAATCTAGTTTTTAATTGAATTAAACTAATAATCATTTTTGTAAATACTTTATTCAAGTTAAGTATTAATTATTTAGGCACATCAACTATATTTTCAACTTGTACAGCCTCCGCTGGAACACCTTTTTTTAGTTTCTTCCCGAATTTGAAAAGAGTGACGTAGCAAACGTATTCGCGAACGACTGATCTGTTTTTACAGTTTTTTTTCCAAAACTTCTTCTGCAGCCAACTCATATATTTCTTTCGAAGTGGTGTCTCTTTCAATACGTCTTTTATGAGTCCTTATACTGCAACATAGAAGATGTTTGTAAGGTAGTAAAGTAACTGATGGTAAAGAAAAACATCGTATGGTAACACCCTTAGTACAATAACGTATAGAAATCGAGTAGGTATGCGTACGACGTGTGTGGTGATTAAGGGGTAATACCACTGGAGAGTTTGCAATTTTTTTTATTGGCTTAGAATATGCTTTTAATAATCTAGAATAAGGGGAAAAATGTTTGGTAACTGTACAACAAACGTCCGCAGACCCGTGTGCGAGACGTCGACAGTTTTTCTCGTAACACAATTTTTCAAAACTGCACGCTTCATAACTCCAACAATTTTCAGTCTTTTCACTCTAAATATTGAGCACTTTTAAAAAATAACATTCCGAAGATAAATGCGTGCGGGATTTTTCATGACTATTATAATAATAGTTATTAACAAACGCTTGTCCTTTTTCTGTGAAAAATTGAGTATTTGTTCTACATGCTTGTCAATTACAGAAATATCGATATTTCCAAAATCCCCTACGTATTTCTTTAGCTATACTCATGTAAAGTAATAGATTTTTTAAAATTCTTTCTTTATTCAAATTTGCGTCAGACATATTGCTGGCCGCAGAGCGTCTGAAATTCAACATGCCTCGTGAAAGTGGCTTCAGCGTCACTATTTTATATAATTTTTTAATAAACTTTTTTTTTGTTCACTTGAAGATATGACTAATAACATCCTTGAATATATAATCTCACTTGCCCTTCCACCAAAAAAAATCATGTTATTTTAGACGTTTACAGTCGTGTAAGCTCTTAAAACGAAACTACAATGGCTCGGTAGGCCACTTATACTATTATATATGAAACTGTCTTTCTGTGTTATTTTTTTTAAGCTAAAACCAAGAAACCTTGCTTCCATCGCTGCGGGGCAAGTATCAACAAGTTACTTCTTACCCCACCAGCTTGTTACTTTTAGCCCCATGCCTCCATTTATCACATTTCTTTTATGTATTAGTTTTACGGCAACGAACTCAAGCTGATATCGCAGCTAATTAAACAAAGGATCGAATAAAAAATATCAACATTATTTAATAACTTTAATTGAAACACTAAACAAAAAATTGCGATGGTCAAAAAGTACGTTTACCTGGTGAAATGGGCCGCAGTGGTGTAACTTCACCGTGCAGCTCCTGAGCGAGGACTAGCCGTTATGTGCGTGTCCGCTACTGCTCAAAGAGCTGGAAAATTGTTAATATGTAGCTATAATGTTTATAGTTTGGCGGCAACTCGCTTGTTACTTCTTACCCCTGTTACTTGTAGCCCCTGTCTCCCCTACCGTCAACTTCGAAGCTTATAAGGGTATGCATTGTAAGAAAATAGTTAGTGGCTAGCGAATGGCGAATTTCGGTAGTAATCGGGGCGACCCCGGAGTAACATCGTGCTTTATAGATTTGTTGAAATTAATCAGGAGTAGCCTGAACTATGTAGGATTAACAAGGGCTAACTCGGAGTAGCAACGACTAATTAGTATAGCAAAGACCGATTGGAAATACTGTAGGAGTACCAAGAACCCATCAAGGCTAATCACGAGTAAGAAGAACCGATCAGGACTAATCAGAACTAGCGAGGACCGGCTGGAACCAGCCAGGATTGCATAGAAGTACCAAGGATTAATAAGTGTCTTGGACTTCGTGGAATTGAACTTTCCACATTTTTTCGCCATCTTCTGGTTTTCAGCTTTATCGGTTAGCACTTGTGAAAACAATTGGTTGCTTTAGCGCCTATTGCCAATAAATTAGTGCCTCATTCTCTCTACCATCTACTTGGCTGATTGGACCCCGAATGTTCGCAATCTCGTCACAACGTCTTCAAATCTACCAACACTCGGCAGGCCCCTGGAATAATCATCATCATTAGTTCGGTATTATCGTGAATACGTTTGTGGGACGATGCCCGGCTTGGTGCTGCTCGGTTCACAATGAAGGATCATTCGAGCACCCGTTGTACGAATGATCGCGGTCTTTCGACACTTCGAACGTTGCGCTCGACTCATCCGAGGTACACGTTCGACTCAATGAAACACGATTGATCGATGCAACAAGGCTCGTAGTCTACACAAACGCAAGCCCCTGTTCCGCAATTAAGTTGCTGCCGATGAATGCCTGCAACAACAATGAGGGCACGATCTTCTAGTTCGGCCGATCAGTGGTTCTCAATTTAAGGGTGCTTCTCCGTAGAATATCCCTCAAATTTGACCTTGATCAAGGTTAGCTCTGGAACTAACCGCTACTGACTTTAAATTGAGGTCAGCCCCAGAGCTAACCACCATTAATCTTCGTGTTAAGGACAGCTCGAATTGAAGTGAGCTTCAGAGTGAACCACCACTTATTTTCGAACTGAAGTATGATCTGGAGCTAATCCTAACCAACCTTAAATTGAGATCAACCCTGCAGCGGTTCAAACTCAAATTAAGGTCCGCTCCGGCGCTAGCCTCACCCAACCTCAAATTGTACACTTTCTCGCGAATATCGAAGAGTGCGCACGTCCGATTGATAATCTTTACGACGTAGAAGGATTGCCATGACGAAGCCCCGTGATGATGCACACACGGATTAAGGGGTCATGAATTTAAGGGTCGTGCGTTCCGGGGGCTGGAGGACAATCGCTAGGCGAAATATTGATTGACAGCCCGGATGACAGTTTCCAACCGGCCACGCACACGCACGCACGCGCACACACACGCACGCGCACACACACATACACACGCATACACACATATGTCAGTACACATCCCCTTTTCGATAGCCAAATATTTCTATGCTGTATTGAGTCGGAGACCAGTGAAAAGCCAGGCACCCCATTCCCGTTGTATTCTCGATTATACGCTATTTCCTACAGACTGTACGTCGCCCGCTGCTCTGCCGCCCTTTTTCCCGCGCTAACCCTTTGTCATGGTGATTCGTTGCAAAACCATCGGGCAAGCGAGTCCTCAAATAAATGGATAAGCAACGCGATTTGCTCGCTCGTAAGAACTTTCACGGAAAAAACATCGAAGTTTGGTATAGAATTGACAGGCACGATTAAAATCGTACATTTTATTTTCAATATTTTTAACGCAACTGTTATGAAAAATATATTTAAAAACCTCCTTTGGTTTTGTGATAAGGGGGCGACCATAAATTACGTAACGCAAAAGTTTTCAATTCTTTACCCCCCCCCCCCCCCCCCCACGTAACAGAACCGTAACGCCTGGCGTGAACCCCCCCCCCCCTATTCTGTTACGTAACGGGTGCTTTGTCGTCAATAATTGCGTTTTTTTTTCAAAGAAATAACTAATAATAAAAGAATCGGGCTTATACTCATTTTATGAAGTATATATTCATCTCGTTTTATACCAATTTTTATGTAATTAAACAAAAATTAACCCTGAAGCAAAGAAAAAGTTCTCTTCATTGTCTCATCGATATCTTTATGGAAGGTTATCTGTAAATAAAAAGTCAATAATTTATCGATATCTATACAAATGTAGCTATCGTTATGCGTAGCCGTTTTTTTTATTGTGGTTTGTTTTACAAAATGCCGACATTTTGGACCTTTTTTCCATTTTCAAGGCCCTTTTTTATACTCAAACAATCCTAAAAATAGTAATGATCAAAAATTAAAAAATCGGCTACGTTCAACCTTAGCTACTGCGACTATAAAAATGTTAAAAAAAAATTAAAGATCGGTTGATAAGTTTTCGAGTATTCGCTAAGACGTCGAAAAAAGTATGTAGTTTCGAGAAAATCGCGATAAAAGTTTTCGTTCCGTTTTTCTTGATATGAAGTTATGTTTTTTTTTCTAGTATATTGATACTTACAGTAAAGTATCGAGTCACGGGCGATATGACGGGTTGTCATCTTCATTATATTTCTCAAAATAATAATAAAGCTTGCACTTCATCTATTCTGCACGATGAGCTTAAAATTTAAAAACTTGAACATGCAGAAATTTTGCTCTTTCTGACAGTTCTCAAATCGTGACGTAACGCAAACGTCGACCCCCCCCCCCCCCCACTTACGTAGACCGTAACGCCAGGCCGAACCCCCCCCCTCTAATTACGTTACATAATTTATGGACGCTCCATAAGGCCCTGCTGTATTGATATTCGTCCATAAAATATATTACTTTTGCATTGATATATGATACATTGTATGTGATACATAATACGTTTTTACTGATATATGATATTACATATGAAGTATGACACACATGCACGCGAGCGCGCGTACCGCACACGGGACAAGTGAAAGTTGCATGGTTGTTGGTCCGTACGTGAGGTGTGCGTTATTCAATCACGCCGAAACGGCTGAGCAGATTTGGATTAGATTTAGCGCACATAAGATATTTTTTTAATCACAGTTAAAGTATCCATCCGGCCTACAACGACGATTTGTTACGTTCAATCACGACAAAGCAGCTAAACGTATTTGGATTAAACTTGGCACACAGGTAGAGTATGCCATGGAATAATCTATCAAAACAATGGTGGGGACACTACGTTCGTCGTGACGTGCAAAATTATCAATCTGTCAAAAAAGTCGTAAAGTTGTGGGCATTGATAACGAAACTGTTCATATCTATCTACTCGGTACCTTTCCTCTTTTTCATCGGGGAAAAAAGTGTAAAGCGCGGGGAGCAAACGGGGTTCGGTTTTTGTCTCAACTTTGTCACGGTGCGCTCGAGTTGTTCTGTCATCTCAATCTTTCCGACTCAACTTGTGGAACGATTTCGCCAGGAACATTTTTGAGGTGTTTCTCTTTTCCGTCCATATTAAGTGGCACGGAGTCCTCACGCGGGAGGGTCACTCATTTTTATATCGATCGCCTGATCTGAGACAGTAATAAAAAGTAACGTGCCACGAACAAATGAAAATTCACGCGTGGAGGTGGACTCGGCGTACTTTTATTTGCTTATTCTTACTCTAGATCTCTTCTGGTCATTTCACTACTTCTACCCATACTCTTGGCGGTAACCTCGGGTACTTGAAAAAAAATTGGAGATGGTCATCTCGGGTACTTTTTTATAATTTTTCGCGTCGGTCATCTAACGAGGAAACGTTGCGAGGTCGATCTCTCCGATTTCGATGAAATTAGCCATGCTTGTAGAATGGGTAAAAATAGGCGACACGTATTTTCTTATATCTGCGGAACCCGATTTTTTAACGGGTGAAATGGATCCTTAGAAATAAGGGATGTTTTACGTGTTTCGTCGATAACATTGTCGTTCCCATCTCCGATATATGGTACACGAAGAAATAGACATTTTTGCAACTTGAAATTTTTGCATATCTCGTACCGTTAAAACGTTATCGACGAAAAAAACTCCAATTTTCGAGGGCGCGTTTTAACCCTTAACAATCGGGTTCCGCAGATATGAAAAAATACATGTCGCCTATTTTTACCCATGTACAAGCATATCAAATTTCATCGAAATCAGAGAGATCAACCTCGCAACCTTTGCTTATAAGCTACTTTTTGTATTTGTACCGTCCTACGGGCGCAAAAATTAAAATTATTTGTTATACGTGCGAACGTCATATTGTTAAAAAAAGCCTGGAAAACGTAAGTCCAACCTGAGAAAAAGTTCTAATAAAACTGGACCTATGAAGGTAACTAGAAGGCAAGAGTCGTCACCTCAAGCAGAACTTCGAAGGGTTCAGCAGGCCAGTTGGACGATCGGCGAGAAAAAAACGTCCCTAATCGGGCTGCGGATGACACGCGTTTTTCCCCTCAGCTGAAGAGTTTCTAAGACACCGCAACAATATCAAGCTCGGCTTGAAGAGCAAACTGAACGGCAAGTCAGGTTGAGAGCTGCCGAGACGCTGCAACAATGTAAAGCTCAGCGGGAAGAGCTGGCTGAGCGGCAAGCCAGCTTGAAACGACGGAGCAGTGTGACCACCGTGTCAGTAAAGTTGGGCGATCATTTGCCAGCAGATAAAAATCAATTGAAAGTTCTCTTCGCATGCAGTTCAGTTTTATAGTTCCTGATAATTTTTAGTAATAGATCTGATGGTTTTATTTAACCCTTAACCCGAAATTCGACTATTCGGCGGCAGTGCGGCGCTCGAATTTTCCCCGACTCCTACTCCGTAGGTGGACACTCGGTCCCCATCCTACATCCTGCCCGTGTACTGAGGACAGCTGTCGAAAAAGGACCTGGGGTCGGATCAACCCCATATGTGGTCGAGGTCAGCGGTTCGTGGTGAAAGTATGGACCCGACGAGTTAAAAAAAGGTAATTAAAAAAATGATCTGCTATCAGCCTGTAGCAGATCAATTTCCAGAAAACCATAAATTACCGGGAGTTCTTTGTGCCTGCGGTTGAGTTTGATAGTTCCGGATAATTTGTAGAAATAGATCCGGCGATTTTACGATAAAAAGGGATAGAACAGATTTGTTTATAACTTCCCATAGAAATATGTGAACGGATAGGCGTGAGTTCTAGGCGCGTACTTAGTGATCTATTATAGTTCCAGGATTCTTTGATTCATTGAGAAAGAGTTCCGACTTTAGCGATTTAAAATCCTTATTCAGAATTTTGATAAGCATGTCAGCTACCCAAGTGTGATCCGCTGATGCATAGGCGTCAGTTCTAGGTGCGTTCTGTGTGGAATATCATAGTGTTATAGTAGAACTGTGCCATGTGTTCATGAACCTTTCTTCTTTTAGCAATTTCGAAATATTGATTAACAATTATTATCTGCATCGCAACTATACAAGTGTGATCTGCTGACAAATGTGCATGAGTTCTATGTAGGATATTATAGTGTTAGTGTGGTTTGATGTATTCGAGGAGAGTTTCGGCTTCCAGCTACATTCAAATAATGATTAAAAAATTTTGTCAGCATCTCAACAATACAAGTGTCGGCTGATGGAGAGTCGTGGGTTCTACGTGCTTTTTGTGTGGGATATTATAGTCTTGGTACCGTTTGATGTATTCGTGAAGAATTCTGGCTTCAAGCTGTTGTCAAAAAGTTATTAACAATGTTTATCATCATCTCAATTGTATAAGTGAGATCTACTGATGGATAGGCGTGAGTTCTAGGCGCCTCCTATGTAGAATATTATAGAGTTGATATTGTGTAATCTCGATCAAAATTGGGATCTGCAGATGGATATGCGTGACTTCTGGATGCTTTCTACGTAGGATATTATACTGTTAGTATTGTTTCATCTCGATTATAGATACGTGATCTGCTGATGAATGGGCACGGGTTTCAGGTACTTTGTGAGTGAGATATTATAGCTGCTCGATGTATTCAAAGCAAGTTCTTGCATCAAAATATTACAAACGATTATCAGCATCTCGATTGTTATGGTATTGTTTGATGCAATGGAGACGAGTTCTTACTTGCAGCGATTTTTAAAGCATTATGAAAAATGTTTATCAGCATCTCAACTATGCAAGTTTGATCTGCTGATGCATAGGCGTGAGTTTTAGGTGCGTTCTGTGAGAGATATTATAGTGTTAGTATTGTTTCATGTATTCAAGAACATAGGTTCTAGCTGATGTAAATTAATTATTAACAATGATTATCAGCATCTTGATTATACAGGTGTGATCTTTTGATAGATAGGCGTGTGTTCTAGCTAATTTTTGTGTAAGATATTATAGTTTTGGAGTTGTTTCATGTATTCGAAAAGACCTCTGGCTTCCAGCTATGTTAAAATAATTATAAAATATGTTTATCAGCATACTAAACAGCATGATATCCCACACAGAAACCATCTAGAACTCACGCCTATCCATCAACATAACACACTTGCATAGTTCAGACGCCGGTAATCATTTTTGATAATTATTTAAAAATAGCTGGAAGTCAGAACTCTTCTCGAATACATCAAACAATGTCAAGATTATAATATCCCACAAAGAACGCACCTAAAACTCACGCCGCTCCATCGGCAGATCACGCTTGTATAGTCGAGATGCTGATAAACATTGTTAACAATTACTTGGGAATAGATAGAAGCCAGAACTGTACTCGAATGCATGGAACAATACTAACACTATAATATCTCTCACCGAACGCATCTAGAACTCACGTCTATCCGTTAGCTGATCACACCTGTATAGTTGGGACCTATAGTTGGGACCTTATATGTATTACAAATTGATTCAACGGCATTACACATGAAGTTTAAAAGCGTATAATATTTCGCAATAATTATATCACATACTGAATTTCATATACATATATGTGGGTGTGCATATATGAATATAACCATATTATAATATAATAAATGCAATATTGTTATATAATATACATCCTATAAGTATAAAAATAAAATAATAATAATCATTAAGTGTATAATGCACAAATATAATAATATTAAAAAAAATATGTTTCTAAATATCTCATTTTTCTGTGACCATAAAAAAATTAGCGATAAAAAATAGACGCAAATAGGCAAGTACGACTTTGTGAAGGAATTCGACCGAAGAGTAAACTACTGTGCGTTATTGACGAGCGAAATTAATTGAATATTTGTCATTACGCTTTTAACGTGCCTGCCGCGATAAGGCGTCCGATGATTGCGCGACTGGGATGTTTCTCGTCCGCTCTTCAATAAACATGAGCGTAGTTCACGAAACCACGTGATTAATAACGTCACTTTAAATGATACGAAATATTGAATTATCCATATTATTGCGATATAACGAGACGACAAGCGGGGGGGGGGGGGGGCGGGGTAATGCCCGAGTGTTTTGAGGGTTCACCAGCGCTCGTCGGTCACAGAGGCCATCTCGAGTTTGCGACGAACCGTATATCAATTTATTGGAGTCTGCATGCGGTCCGAGTAGTTCTACGTCGAAATGCGGTCGTATTCGTAGATAAATACGGCTACTGGTCTCGTCACCTACACATGCTCACATCGGCGAAGGAGCTAAAAATAAATTTTCTCGTGCGGGACGATATCAGAGCCTCGTTCGACCCCAAGTGCCACCGGACGAATTATCTTTCGGCCTCGGAATCGACCGCGTTATCTCACAAACCCATTCATCTTACCCGACCACTATTTTTCTATCGCCTTTTTCCCACAGAGATAGCCGTGTTTTCCTGAACATTTTGTGTCGAGATTTTAATGGGAAGTCCTCCATATTTTCGAAAACATTGAAAAATAATATTTGAAATGAAATGTTGGTGAGATCTTTCTGTGCACGTAAAAACAAACCGAGGCCAACCCAATAGATCTAAACAAACCCAAACACGCCCATTCAAAAGAACCCGAACTAACCCACCCGAACAATCCGGACAAATCGAAACAAACCTAGTCAGTCCCGTACTAACCCAAACCACCTTAAACAAACCTAGTCGGACGCAGACTTATCCAAACAAACCCATATAAACATACTGCCTGTTCGTGTTAAAAATTCGTCTACTCGTGTCCACAAATTTCATCAGGTATCGCAAAAATCCCGGAATTGTGCCTCAAACGTTTTTGGTCAAAGTCAGACGAATGCTTTGGATTTCAAGGTTTGATCAGAAAAATGATGATCAGAAAAATGATGATCAGAATGATGATCAGAAAAATGTTTTTTGCTACCCAGTTGATTGATTCTTATATTTTGATAACTAATCTTGATAGCGATCTACTTAATTGATGGCCAACTACCCAGCAGCCCCGCTCACCCACTCATCACTCTGCCAGACCGGAAGCCGCGAGTTTGGCTCCCGTTAGATACGAACCATAAATCCATCACACATCGAGGAAAAATGAAAGGCGCTGCTGGAAGGGAAAAAACGTTCTGCGAGTTTGCTCGCGAGAGCGTTACTCGAGTCACTAAAAATAAGGAGACAGAGAGATAAAAAAGAATTATCAAGAAGAGTGCTCCGGAGATCGTCTCTGGTGTACGTCCGCTTGGGACGATTCCGAAGTCTCGGATTCCGGGTACACGAGTCACCCATAACAGACACACGCAAAACGCGAACACACATTGCTCTCTCGGTCTCGAATGGGATAGACGTCCGCGTCGGGCTTGTTTGCTCAACACTCCTGGCTTTGCTTCCCATCCAATGACGCGCAATTAGCGTCTAGGATATAATCACGATCGGATCCGTGCCACCGAAACGCATACATTACATCTACAGCTAGCTAAAAACCTAGACAAACAGGATATCGAATCACTCCCCGTTGTCACACGACATAAATAACGATCACATCAACAGTTTGACACCGAAAAAAAAACATCAACCATTTGAATCAGCCTCCAAGAATAACCGCCTAGTTCCGCAAAACCCAAACGTGCTGGGTGATCAGGCAAGGAATCTGTCATCCAAGAAGTTCTTATATGATATATTTTGAGTGATCCTGGCTCCCCGAAATTTCCAGGGGATAACTTCTCAGTTCCCGAAAAGTCAAACAAACAAGATAGTCCGTCAAGGGATCCGACATCAAAGAAAACTCGATCCAGTATTCCGAAAGATTACCAAACAAACTAGGTGATCAGACAAGGAATCTATTATTGAAGAAGACTTGACCCGGTGTTCCCAAAGATTCGATGATCCAGCATAAAGTCGCTTTCTCCCAAGATTCTTTGGATCCATTTGGGTTTTAGACGGTAGAGCGTCGCGACTTTTGGCGAGCCCTGAGTACAAAAAGAAGCAGCGACCAGTATGGATGTCGTAACGGTAGCTGATCAGTGTCGTCAGATGTGTGTTGCCTTCCTCGTGATTGCCCCGTTTGTGATGGCCGTGATTCTCCGCGCTAATGTTGCGTTGATGACACTTGGTGAAGGGGTACTCGGGGGTAATTGAAGATGTGACAACGGCTGGACGCTTCTGAATCATGTCACACGTCAAATGAGCGCGAGTACGAGACGGGTCCTCCAGAGCCGGCAAACTGTCAGTCGAGCGAGAGAGAACCCAGCCCAGACCAATTACGTCTTCATAACGCCTCTGGCCGCCTGCCTCGTTTGGTCTCTTTCATACTGTGTCTCCTCTCTCTCTCTCTCTCTCTCTCTCTCTCTTGCACAATTCTGGACCACCAACCCAAAGGAAGCATCGAGCACCCGGCATTAGAGCTCACGTGGAACGGCCGGCTAGTAAATTCTCTTTCCGTCCCACGAGCATGAAGAGATTAGGCCACCCGTGTCATCGAATCAATAATTTTTTGACGTTCGCAATCCTGCTACACCCGCAACCACCGACTGGCGAGACAGAGAGAGAGATAGAGATAGAGATAGAGATAGAGATAGATAGATAGATAGAGAGAGAGAGAGAGAGAGAGAGAGAGAGAGAGAGAGGAGGGCAAAGCGGAAATAGGTCTTCCACAAGGTGCCATGCAGGATAGAGGAAGGAATATCGACTGATGTAGAATAGAGTGCATTACGATGCTCTCTGCTGAACATAAAACGGTATCCTTAAGGTCCTAGTGTCAGGGTGACTCCTCATGGGCATTAACAAACAACTGTGTTTTGGTAACCTAGTGGTTGTCGCTAGCATTGATTCTACAGCATATCTGTTAATTCAACCAATTATCGCTGGGTGAGAAAAGGTGTTTCTCTTTGCTACCCACCCAATGGCTATCAACCAGCCGCATACATGGCTAGGATACATGGCTATCAACAACCAGCAGCGTTTAGGTAACATCCTAGGTGTCATTAGCATTGATACATCGAATTATGACAAGTTGCCAAAAAGCTATTGCTCTTTGTTACCCATGAAACGGTAAGGCCAAACTTCATGGCCATCAAAAACCAACAGCGTATTGGTAACTTACTAGCTGTCACTAGCATTGGTCCATCGGCATATTTAATCATCCAACCAGTGATGGCAGGCTGCTAAAGAGCTGTTGCTCTTTGCTCAAGTGGTGGGATGATACTCCCTGGGCATCAATCAGCACTAGCCGTTTGGTAACTTTCTCATTATTACTAGAATTGGTCCAACGGCATGTGCAATCACAATATCAACATTGGTAACTTGGGACAGCGCGGCTACTCTCTGCTAATCATTCATGAGTAACGAAGCATAATTGTAGTATCCCTTTACCAGTTCCTAGCATTCCTCCAAGAGCCTATTCCACCACCAAACCAATACAGACGAGTCACCACGATGCTTTTTTTTCTCTTGCCCTTTAAACATTACTGCATTTTTCCTCGAAACCTAGCCACAAACTACTTCAATGCAACCGCCTCAATACCTACCCCCGATTCACGTCTTCATCGATAAGTTTCGTAAAGACAAAATTCCTTTCAACATGTTTTCGCTTTAACATGCCACGACCCCAGCATTTCTCCCCCCCCCCCCCGTCCCTCCTCGTCTCTCTCCCTCATGTGTCTTCACTTCACATCTGTTCTTCCTTATCAACGTGAATTCCAACGCGAGAGAGAGACTATGCGCTAATCGGTGAGGTAGGGCTTTGAGCTTGGCCCGACAACGACGACAGCATAGACGCTTAGGGAGGGCGCCACACGTCTGATGGTTAACCAAAATTTATTCACCGTCACGATTCTGGCACGCCGATAATTACTGCTCCAGGGGGCGCTAGAGTGCTCTCCAACCAATACCTAAGCCCGTATTCGTGTTATCCACATTGCCTACATACATGCTTTCAGATATAGATGATATATATACATATATATACATATATATATATATATATATATATATATATATATATATATATATATATACACATTGGCTTATATATATACTTTTGCGGGGTTTTGTAGGTACGGTCTATGGATACTTCGCGTCTGTACACTTATCTGTTTATGGTGTGTACCCACTTGTGCTTGATGTATATATACCGAGCGTTCCCTCGGATAGCTCTAAGTGCTTTCGTACACCGAATCACACGCTATATTATTTACTATGTACTATTTGTGTAAGAATGAACATGCGCGCCCAATCTTGGTTTCCTAACATACTTTGAGCTTGTATCATGCATATATAAAGCACCTATCCTCGTATACATTTACATACACGTGTACTCTCGTAGACGGGGATTGTGGAGTGCCTGGATTTGCTCAGGTGGTAGAGAATACGTAGGCATCAATGTTGATAGTAAATAATGATTATTTTTCGGGACAGGACGAAATTTTCAATGCTATTTGTGTTTCCTGACTCATTGAACGTAACCGGCGGAATAGTTTTTGTATGGTTTTCCAATGCTCGCCTCGTTAGCGCGAAGTTTGCGGTGATTGTTAGAACCTTATTTTCGAGAAAAGACTCCAGACAAAGAGAACGAGGTTTTTCGTGGGGGGGGGGGGGGGGGGGCGGAATTTAGATTCCGATTTTTACGACGGCACAGGAAAACTGTGAAAAACCTGCACAGATGGCAGTTGTAGTTTTAATAAGTTGGGTTCAATAAGAAATGGTTACTCATTCGAGTACTGGACTCAGGAATACGCAGCGGGGAAAATATCGGCCAATGAAGAAAATTGCAAATATATGAGAAACGGAAACACTGGCGTAATCGGCGATTAACTCGGCGGGATAAATAAAATGCAGTCACGTGGCGCAGGGACGATAATCGTTGGGCTCTATGACAGGGGAAGACTCAGGAACCCATGAAAATTGTGTGCAGTCAATTGGACTCTGTCTTTCCTATTCCTCTTCTCTATCCCCTCCTCTCTCTAGTCTATGTTTTCTCCTCTTTTATTCTCACTTTCTCTCTGTCTCTTATTTTCCACAAGTGGCAATAAACCGGTCGTTAAGCGGCCGTAAAATGCCGACACCCCGTTCGCTAGTGGCATTATGTCGAATGTATACAACGTATATACACAGTACGAACGAGGTCGCACCTCAATGAAGCGAGAAGCCTCCCCGAGGGTATGTCAGAAGGGTCGTCATGCCAAACGAAAAAAAAATCTCGGATATTCATTGACAAAGTTAGTAGTAAATTTACGACTGGTTGAAAGTTTACGGAGGTTTACTTCGGTCTTTTTCTCTTTCTCCCTCTCTCTCTATCCCCGTCTCCATTAGAATATTTTTTCGTAAGGTTCAAATGTCGGCGAGGGACTTCAATATATTTTTTTCTCCATTTTTTACTCGCAGTGTGATCGATAACTTGGTCATTTCCCGAGCAACCTGAAACGAACTTCGTCACCTTCTATTGATAATGGGAGACGAAAATAAGGGCGCGGGGGAGAGAAAATGTTGGTATTGCTAGGGGTGGCGGTGGTTGCAGGAATCGAAGAAAAGAGCGAAAAGGGTCGAAACGTATCAGCACGTCAGACTCGTTCCATTTCTGCGCTCTCGTGGTCATTCTTGAGAGTGGTAGAGACCCTAGTGGAAAGGGGTTAACGGACACGGCAACAACCCTCCTAATTTCCCGTCTGTCTATCCGTTTTTACGCTTGCGTGAAGCTCCGAGTAGATTATCGTGACACGTACACCCAGCACACGCAGTTATGTTCCTTAATTAAACTACCAGCTGGGGAGGAGACTGGATCAGACTGGAATGGATTGACCATAAGAGAGCGACAGCAGAATTATCCAGGAACGATGAAAGAATATAAAAAATCCATTTCCTTGGAGGCTTGGTCGAGGAATGAGGACCGGGTGCAAAAAGGATAAGGGTGTACCTATTTTCACAAAAGGACGTCGATGGAAACCAAGCGAATCTGTAGTGCATTGAAACGGCCATGTTTAGATTATCTGCAATCCTAATTCAATGATGATCATGTCTCTCACCCGTCACGAAACCTGACGATGGCTTCCGAAGGCTACGGAGGACACACATGCCATGCGAGAGACCAAGGGATCTTGGTAGGCACCGTGGACGAAACCGCAAACCAGGCCCTGTGAACGTGTAGCAAATATTGGCCCATTAGGGATCAACAATACCTACCTCACGCTACCAAGGTCACTTCACGTGATAGTGCGGTGTTCGCCCTCTCTGCCCCTTGGCCATTCATGAATGAGGCAGGCGTTGCCTCGCTGGGAATCCCAAAGCTTGTCCCTTAAACCCAGCCCTCTGTGGCAGTTCGCCAGAGTTTGCGAGTTACTACGGTGATTCACCAACCGATCCAAAGGCAAGAACAGCTAGGACAATGATGATGGCATTCGTCGTCCGTTTGTGCCAGAAACAAACGCAGCGTTCACTTTATCCCCCAGGCCCTGAGCAATTATTTCTCCAGAGGCTTTGCATCCTCGCCGTAGTTGCAGCAAACGTGGAACTTAAGGTATCTCTCGACGAGTGCAATCACCGCTGATGCAGTCGCCGCAGGCCACTTATTCTTTCCGCCTTTGAAAACCCGGCGCTACTGTAGAGCAGAAGACCCAAAAGCACATCCAATGCCGACTCAACTTTTTTTCGTCAGGAACGAATGTGGAGACATTGAAAGAAAAGTAGCTGAGCAGCCTCGATGCAAATTGCTACCCTCTAAAGAACCTGCAATCGCGACGTTGGATGGTTTGATTGGCTCACAGTCACACGAGGAAGATTGGCTTTAACGTCATATGGGCGCGTCTGTCTTTAAGCGTTGCGTAGCAGTTGGGAAAGCAGAGGAAGTTCATTGAAATGACATTTTCGTGGGTATCCTACTACCTTGGCGCAAAGAGAAGACTCCCCACCACACGAGTGAGCCCAGTTGTGCGATCGATCCACATTGAACCCCTTGGCAGGTGGGTTTCTGTACTCCGCCATAGGGGTTGACGTATTCTCGTCGGGTGATCTATAAATATTATATCAAGAGAACCGTACCAAGGGAAACATCTGGAGTAACTGATAACACGGTTCGAACCTAGGTACCTGCCGCCCTAGTTGTTTTTTAACATCCTGTTATGCCATTTCTACATGATATGATCATGTAGATGATCTATGCAACTTACAAACAGTAGATAATTCTATACAACTTTTATACCGAAATCAAGAGCCGGACATCAAGCCCGGGACATTAATCGTGGACATCAAATCGTGTAAATCAGGACATGGGCACGAAACTGTAGATATCAAGTTGAAGACATCAAGTTGTGGACATCAACACTTGAATATCAAGACTTGGACATCAATACATGGACCTCAAGACGTAGATATCAAATGGCAGGCATCAAGATTTCCGGGCACCAGGTCGTGAACATTAAGACTTGGATATCAAGTGGAAATCAAGTGCTACATCAAAACTTGAATTTGGCACCGTATCATTTTAGAAATCTTAGCACTCGTGAGAAGTTTGAAAGAACAAATAGAAACATACCAATCGATTTGCGTCATTCTTCTACAGAGTTTCCACAGCATCCATGAAGTTGAAACGAGGCTTCTGCCGCACCGATCTTTTTGTTGTTTCAAACATCGCTCAACTCGGGCGCATCGTGCTTGGTCACGTAGTTCCGTAATGGCCTACACAGGCCCGTGGGACGATAAAAAGTGCAAGAAGTAGGCTGGAGGACTTTGCACAACGTTATACGTTCAAGCCTGGCAGGCTAAAATCCGCTGGGTATTCTCCCGGGATAGAGGTGGTTGTGAAGCTAAGGGGATGGGTGCCTGGCTGGTTCATCGGCCGTTACACGCGCGGTGGGGTTGTATCCAGCCTGGCCGCCGTTGTAGCAGCAGCATTGCTACCCCACCGCAATTCCTTCCTCGTCTCGTCATCCTCCCCATGTTCCAAGTCACCCCACACTTGCACTTCCCACCGGTGGAACCACCAAGCCAGGGGTTCCATGAAGCCAGGGGTGCGCTCCGGGCTGTCACTCGGGTGATGGATGATTCCAACAGGATCAATTCATCGCGGGTGTGCCTCTACCCGGCACTGCCTTCACCAGATACGTATACCAGGGGTGGTAACTTGTGGTGGTGCTCGAGGGAGGCCTGGAGCCTAAGGAATCCAGGAGGACTATCTACTACCTCGCGAAGGCCTTCACGATCGGCCGCGATCTGTTTGTCTCAATGCCATTGGTTTTTTCATCATTCAGCGAGTTTTCTGATCCTGCAGGTCTGGCTGGAGGCGTCTTTTCCACATTGGTCATTGAAGATCCGTAAATTCATCCTCCACGAAGAAGAAGACACCACCAAGTGATTCAGAGGACGTCGTCATCATCCAACTTGAGGAAAGGGTTCGACCCCTTTTCTTACGAAGCATTCCACTTATCTCGCCTTGATGTGTACTCCTATCATACGGAAGCCCACGTCATCGATCTTCCGAGCTGACGGTTATGGCGTAAAAAGGGCATGGCGCACGTTTTGTTTGCCCATCAGGCGCATTCGAAGAGTAGGTGGTATTCGCACGCAAAACCTGCAGTACCAGATCAGCTCAGCCGGAACGGAACGGGAGTTGGATATCAGCTACTCATGGATGAGGGAGCACTCCACCCTTCCGCCATGTGTAGCAGGATATTCGAATCGCTTCGTATACTTTCGTGCAGTTATTTGATGTTAATCGTTAATGGGACTCAACAGACTTCATCATCGACGTTCCGCGAGCGGGTTGGAGGGTTGTCCACCCGTTGATGATTTTCTCACATAGTCAGGAATGCCAAAGTCTCGAAATGGACGTGAAGAACGAAAACCATCCAAAAGCTGCTGGGTACCTCTTTGCCAGGTTTCGTTTGGGGTGTTTAAACTTGAGAATAGACTCACGTCAGACTTTGACCAAAGTCGGCACAAAATCTGGAAAGGGCATGGAATTTGTACAGTTCCTGTGCAAATGTTGCGATCGCGAATGGGTGCTGTACGATAACATGTGTATGGATGAAATAAGCGGTTTCATAAGGGCTGTGAGGTGAAGGGTGACGGTAGGAGTTTCAGCAAAGTGAAAAAGGCACGTGTCTGAATGGAACTTTGGTGAAAAGTCATGACTTCGGCTAGCCTGGCCACGCTCCAGCATCCACCACCCCCATAATTACTTTCCTCTTGCGCGGCGAAACGTTAATTCAAATTGCTTTCGAATTACCTGACGCCGGCACTCGAGTCTTTCGCGGCAAGGCACCCGGTTCTTTCAGGTATGGTAACCCTGCACATTTAGCTTTCTACCCTACTCTCGCTTTCTCTCGTGTTTTCCAACACGATCTTGCGAACACTGTGAGCGTCTAAAGAATATTTATTCGGGGCAGAAAAGCTGCCTCAAAACTGCAGCCAGACGACGAGACTCCCGCTGCCTGCCCCAGCTCATCGTGTGGAAAACTAACTCTGTGAATATCTCAATGAATCCTCGCGTCTAAAAGATTAACAATTAATTAAAAGGATGGTCCTTCGAGAGAATGTCCGAAATGTACAAAATTACGTTCGAGCACGATGGAAAAATGACCCACACAAACAAATACTCTAATAAATAAATAAATAAATGAGCAAATCATTGAGTGAGAGGGAATATCTGTTGAAATACATAGGTAAGTAATTAAATCAAGAGAAAAATTTCACTTATTCCCGATTAATTCATTAACTAATTCTTCAGCATTATCCAAGGACGTCCTTAACCTAAGATTTCTCTCAGACTGTTGCCCAACAATTTTAAATCTCCACGAGTATTTTTTCATTTCACTAAATCAATAGTTTGAAAAAAAGTTATTCCGGAGAAGGTTAACTCGTCTCAACCAGCAAGACTCCTCGATCGAAACAATGTTTATGGGGCTGAGAGGGGCTTGAAACTTCGCCCGAATTCCGGCTAATTCCGGGCCCGCGTAAGGTGTGCAACTTTGCCGGTGCAATCGTGCGAAAGCCAATCGCGCTAATTGGCTTCAGGTGAATCAACAAAGATGGTGGGACGTGCAGGAAGAAGAGCAGGAGGAACCCTTCCCCAGACTACACCGTTGCACACCCCTCGTCCTCGTTCCCGTCCCCGCTTATTGAAAAAGCTTTCCTACTGAGGTCATAGACACGGACAACTCCGCGACCGTTTCCATTCACTCCGATATCGTCGTCTCGTCGTATCGCGTTTTGAGTCCCACTCGACCCTTTTCTAAGAGTCCGGTCGCGAAAAATAACGATATTTTTATTTGGCTGGGGATGGGTGTTTGCTTTCGAAAAAATTGGGAACGCGAAAATCGCTCGGTTGCGTGATTTTTGGGCAACATTTGTAGGCGTGGCAGGATTGCTTTTTCTGGTGCAATCAAATTGGAGTTAAATTTATCCTCTGGGAACTCAATTCTTTATGATATAAAGAATCTATTTAACATTTATATATATACATATATATATATATATATATATATATATATATATATATATATGGTAAATACATTCTCTTATATATCATATATATATAATAAGATACTTATAAATAATGAAAAGTTCTTCATGATATAATGATTTATTATGAATAAAAATATAAAATATAATAGTAGATTTATTCACACCAGCAGAGATGAAAGAAATATACACTCATAAATTAACCGACATGGGTGAATGGGCGGTCGGGGTTCGGCTCCGGTGGTACGTCGAGTTAAGGGGTAACAGCACTGTAGACATTTTCATAATTTTTTTTTTTTTAATTGGCTTAAGAGATGCTTTGAATCTAGAATAAGGGGAACTTAGAATGAGGGGAATAAGGGGAACGTACAAGGGAACTTTGAATCTAAAATAAGGGGAAAAAATGTTTGACGCCTGCAAAACAAAGGTCCGCAGGCCTGTGTGGGTCTGCGGTGGCAGTGGCTGGCCCGTGTGCGAGACGTCGACCGTTTTCCTCGGACCACAATTTTTCAAAACGGCACGCAGCATTTTTACAACCATTTTTACTCTTCTACCTCCAAATTTTGAGCACATCTTTAACGTAACATTCCGAAGAAAAATACGTACGGGATTTTCCATGAGTTAATTATAACATTAGTTATTAACAAATGATTGTCCTTTTTCTTCGTCGAAAATTGAGTTTTTACTTTACATGCTTGCCAATTATAAATTGTAGTAGTTTATAATTTTATATAATATTATATGATATTATGTATTACAATTTATAGTTGCACTAGAGTTCTAATACAATTCATACATTTTTTACATTTCTGCCGGAATAAGAAAATCTGCTTTTATGTGTGTGTGTGTGTGTGTGTGTGTGTGTGTGTGTGTGTGTGTGTGTGTGTGTGTGTGTGTGTGTGTGTGTGTGTGTGTGTGTGTGTGTGTGTGTGTGTGTGTGTGTGTGTGTGTGTGTGTGTGTGTGTGTGTGTGTGTGTGTGTGTGTGTGTGTGTGTGTGTGTGTGTGTGTGTGTGTGTGTGTGTGTGTGTGTGTGTGTGTGTGTGTGTGTGTGTGTGTGTGTGTGTGTGTGTGTGTGTGTGTGTGTGTGTGTGTGTGTGTGTGTGTGTGTGTGTGTGTGTGTGTGTGTGTGTGTGTGTGTGTGTGTGTGTGTGTGTGTGTGTGTGTGTGTGTGTGTGTGTGTGTGTGTGTGTGTGTGTGTGTGTGTGTGTGTGTGTGTGTGTGTGTGTGTGTGTGTGTGTGTGTGTGTGTGTGTGTGTGTGTGTGTGTGTGTGTGTGTGTGTGTGTGTGTGTGTGTGTGTGTGTGTGTGTGTGTGTGTGTGTGTGTGTGTGTGTGTGTGTGTGTGTGTGTGTGTGTGTGTGTGTGTGTGTGTGTGTGTGTGTGTGTGTGTGTGTGTGTGTGTGTGTGTGTGTGTGTGTGTGTGTGTGTGTGTGTGTGTGTGTGTGTGTGTGTGTGTGTGTGTGTGTGTGTGTGTGTGTGTGTGTGTGTGTGTGTGTGTGTGTGTGTGTGTGTGTGTGTGTGTGTGTGTGTGTGTGTGTGTGTGTGTGTGTGTGTGTGTGTGTGTGTGTGTGTGTGTGTGTGTGTGTGTGTGTGTGTGTGTGTGTGTGTGTGTGTGTGTGTGTGTGTGTGTGTGTGTGTGTGTGTGTGTGTGTGTGTGTGTGTGTGTGTGTGTGTGTGTGTGTGTGTGTGTGTGTGTGTGTGTGTGTGTGTGTGTGTGTGTGTGTGTGTGTGTGTGTGTGTGTGTGTGTGTGTGTGTGTGTGTGTGTGTGTGTGTGTGTGTGTGTGTGTGTGTGTGTGTGTGTGTGTGTGTGTGTGTGTGTGTGTGTGTGTGTGTGTGTGTGTGTGTGTGTGTGTGTGTGTGTGTGTGTGTGTGTGTGTGTGTGTGTGTGTGTGTGTGTGTGTGTGTGTGTGTGTGTGTGTGTGTGTGTGTGTGTGTGTGTGTGTGTGTGTGTGTGTGTGTGTGTGTGTGTGTGTGTGTGTGTGTGTGTGTGTGTGTGTGTGTGTGTGTGTGTGTGTGTGTGTGTGTGTGTGTGTGTGTGTGTGTGTGTGTGTGTGTGTGTGTGTGTGTGTGTGTGTGTGTGTGTGTGTGTGTGTGTGTGTGTGTGTGTGTGTGTGTGTGTGTGTGTGTGTGTGTGTGTGTGTGTGTGTGTGTGTGTGTGTGTGTGTGTGTGTGTGTGTGTGTGTGTGTGTGTGTGTGTGTGTGTGTGTGTGTGTGTGTGTGTGTGTGTGTGTGTGTGTGTGTGTGTGTGTGTGTGTGTGTGTGTGTGTGTGTGTGTGTGTGTGTGTGTGTGTGTGTGTGTGTGTGTGTGTGTGTGTGTGTGTGTGTGTGTGTGTGTGTGTGTGTGTGTGTGTGTGTGTGTGTGTGTGTGTGTGTGTGTGTGTGTGTGTGTGTGTGTGTGTGTGTGTGTGTGTGTGTGTGTGTGTGTGTGTGTGTGTGTGTGTGTGTGTGTGTGTGTGTGTGTGTGTGTGTGTGTGTGTGTGTGTGTGTGTGTGTGTGTGTGTGTGTGTGTGTGTGTGTGTGTGTGTGTGTGTGTGTGTGTGTGTGTGTGTGTGTGTGTGTGTGTGTGTGTGTGTGTGTGTGTGTGTGTGTGTGTGTGTGTGTGTGTGTGTGTGTGTGTGTGTGTGTGTGTGTGTGTGTGTGTGTGTGTGTGTGTGTGTGTGTGTGTGTGTGTGTGTGTGTGTGTGTGTGTGTGTGTGTGTGTGTGTGTGTGTGTGTGTGTGTGTGTGTGTGTGTGTGTGTGTGTGTGTGTGTGTGTGTGTGTGTGTGTGTGTGTGTGTGTGTGTGTGTGTGTGTGTGTGTGTGTGTGTGTGTGTGTGTGTGTGTGTGTGTGTGTGTGTGTGTGTGTGTGTGTGTGTGTGTGTGTGTGTGTGTGTGTGTGTGTGTGTGTGTGTGTGTGTGTGTGTGTGTGTGTGTGTGTGTGTGTGTGTGTGTGTGTGTGTGTGTGTGTGTGTGTGTGTGTGTGTGTGTGTGTGTGTGTGTGTGTGTGTGTGTGTGTGTGTGTGTGTGTGTGTGTGTGTGTGTGTGTGTGTGTGTGTGTGTGTGTGTGTGTGTGTGTGTGTGTGTGTGTGTGTGTGTGTGTGTGTGTGTGTGTGTGTGTGTGTGTGTGTGTGTGTGTGTGTGTGTGTGTGTGTGTGTGTGTGTGTGTGTGTGTGTGTGTGTGTGTGTGTGTGTGTGTGTGTGTGTGTGTGTGTGTGTGTGTGTGTGTGTGTGTGTGTGTGTGTGTGTGTGTGTGTGTGTGTGTGTGTGTGTGTGTGTGTGTGTGTGTGTGTGTGTGTGTGTGTGTGTGTGTGTGTGTGTGTGTGTGTGTGTGTGTGTGTGTGTGTGTGTGTGTGTGTGTGTGTGTGTGTGTGTGTGTGTGTGTGTGTGTGTGTGTGTGTGTGTGTGTGTGTGTGTGTGTGTGTGTGTGTGTGTGTGTGTGTGTGTGTGTGTGTGTGTGTGTGTGTGTGTGTGTGTGTGTGTGTGTGTGTGTGTGTGTGTGTGTGTGTGTGTGTGTGTGTGTGTGTGTGTGTGTGTGTGTGTGTGTGTGTGTGTGTGTGTGTGTGTGTGTGTGTGTGTGTGTGTGTGTGTGTGTGTGTGTGTGTGTGTGTGTGTGTGTGTGTGTGTGTGTGTGTGTGTGTGTGTGTGTGTGTGTGTGTGTGTGTGTGTGTGTGTGTGTGTGTGTGTGTGTGTGTGTGTGTGTGTGTGTGTGTGTGTGTGTGTGTGTGTGTGTGTGTGTGTGTGTGTGTGTGTGTGTGTGTGTGTGTGTGTGTGTGTGTGTGTGTGTGTGTGTGTGTGTGTGTGTGTGTGTGTGTGTGTGTGTGTGTGTGTGTGTGTGTGTGTGTGTGTGTGTGTGTGTGTGTGTGTGTGTGTGTGTGTGTGTGTGTGTGTGTGTGTGTGTGTGTGTGTGTGTGTGTGTGTGTGTGTGTGTGTGTGTGTGTGTGTGTGTGTGTGTGTGTGTGTGTGTGTGTGTGTGTGTGTGTGTGTGTGGTGTGTGTGTGTGTGTGTGTGTGTGTGTGTGTGTGTGTGTGTGTGTGTGTGTGTGTGTGTGTGTGTGTGTGTGTGTGTGTGTGTGTGTGTGTGTGTGTGTGTGTGTGTGTGTGTGTGTGTGTGTGTGTGTGTGTGTGTGTGTGTGTGTGTGTGTGTGTGTGTGTGTGTGTGTGTGTGTGTGTGTGTGTGTGTGTGTGTGTGTGTGTGTGTGTGTGTGTGTGTGTGTGTGTGTGTGTGTGTGTGTGTGTGTGTGTGTGTGTGTGTGTGTGTGTGTGTGTGTGTGTGTGTGTGTGTGTGTGTGTGTGTGTGTGTGTGTGTGTGTGTGTGTGTGTGTGTGTGTGTGTGTGTGTGTGTGTGTGTGTGTGTGTGTGTGTGTGTGTGTGTGTGTGTGTGTGTGTGTGTGTGTGTGTGTGTGTGTGTGTGTGTGTGTGTGTGTGTGTGTGTGTGTGTGTGTGTGTGTGTGTGTGTGTGTGTGTGTGTGTGTGTGTGTGTGTGTGTGTGTGTGTGTGTGTGTGTGTGTGTGTGTGTGTGTGTGTGTGTGTGTGTGTGTGTGTGTGTGTGTGTGTGTGTGTGTGTGTGTGTGTGTGTGTGTGTGTGTGTGTGTGTGTGTGTGTGTGTGTGTGTGTGTGTGTGTGTGTGTGTGTGTGTGTGTGTGTGTGTGTGTGTGTGTGTGTGTGTGTGTGTGTGTGTGTGTGTGTGTGTGTGTGTGTGTGTGTGTGTGTGTGTGTGTGTGTGTGTGTGTGTGTGTGTGTGTGTGTGTGTGTGTGTGTGTGTGTGTGTGTGTGTGTGTGTGTGTGTGTGTGTGTGTGTGTGTGTGTGTGTGTGTGTGTGTGTGTGTGTGTGTGTGTGTGTGTGTGTGTGTGTGTGTGTGTGTGTGTGTGTGTGTGTGTGTGTGTGTGTGTGTGTGTGTGTGTGTGTGTGTGTGTGTGTGTGTGTGTGTGTGTGTGTGTGTGTGTGTGTGTGTGTGTGTGTGTGTGTGTGTGTGTGTGTGTGTGTGTGTGTGTGTGTGTGTGTGTGTGTGTGTGTGTGTGGTGTGTGTGTGTGTGTGTGTGTGTGTGTGTGTGTGGTGTGTGTGTGTGTGTGTGTGTGTGTGTGTGTGTGTGTGTGTGTGTGTGTGTGTGTGTGTGTGTGTGTGTGTGTGTGTGTGTGTGTGTGTGTGTGTGTGTGTGTGTGTGTGTGTGTGTGTGTGTGTGTGTGTGTGTGTGTGTGTGTGTGTGTGTGTGTGTGTGTGTGTGTGTGTGTGTGTGTGTGTGTGTGTGTGTGTGTGTGTGTGTGTGTGTGTGTGTGTGTGTGTGTGTGTGTGTGTGTGTGTGTGTGTGTGTGTGTGTGTGTGTGTGTGTGTGTGTGTGTGTGTGTGTGTGTGTGTGTGTGTGTGTGTGTGTGTGTGTGTGTGTGTGTGTGTGTGTGTGTGTGTGGTGTGTGTGTGTGTGTGTGTGTGTGTGTGTGTGTGTGTGTGTGTGTGTGTGTGTGTGTGTGTGTGTGTGTGTGTGTGTGTGTGTGTGTGTGTGTGTGTGTGTGTGTGTGTGTGTGTGTGTGTGTGTGTGTGTGTGTGTGTCTGTGTGTGTGTGTGTGTCTGTGTGTGTGTGTGTGTCTGTGTGTGTGTGTGTGTCTGTGTGTGTGTGTGTGTCTGTGTGTGTGTGTGTGTCTGTGTGTGTGTGTGTGTCTGTGTGTGTGTGTGTGTCTGTGTGTGTGTGTGTCTGTGTGTGTGTGTGTCTGTGTGTGTGTGTGTGTCTGTGTGTGTGTGTGTGTCTGTGTGTGTGTGTGTGTCTGTGTGTGTGTGTGTGTCTGTGTGTGTGTGTGTGTCTGTGTGTGTGTGTGTGTCTGTGTGTGTGTGTGTGTCTGTGTGTGTGT
>OX632360.1:18200699-18358564 GCA_951751655.1 Ophion costatus | reverse complement strand
GAGAGCGAGAGCGAGAGAGAATACGTATGTAGGGAACGAAACATTAGGAATTTACCCTCGGAGTAACGCGCCGGGGGTGAATTTCATGTTAGACGAGAAAGCGAGGGAGCAAACTTGAAAGAGTGTCCGAGTGAGAGAGGCAGTGATGCTTCAACGGCTTGCAGGGTCCCTTTATGGTGTCATGGCAACACCCGATGCAATGTACATAGCACGACTCCCTTCTCCACCCCTCCAGGCGTTCTTACACTTCTTTCTCCGTCACCTAACCCAACTCACATCTCCCAGTCTTTTTTCTTCTATCCTTTCTCCATCTTCTTTTGCATCTATGCCATCATCTACGCCTCAAACCCTTTGCCTTCTGCATAAAAATCCAAATAAACACAAACAGATTCATCAGTGTCGAAACTTGCATTTTTATACATCGGGGACCAATCGAAGTATGGCCTCAATCACCTGACCTAGCGAGGTAGACGCACTTCACACTGCCGGGACCAATGGGTAACCTCGAAAGCACATCCGCCTCGGGCGGGAAATGTAAATTGCGCTCGTGTCAATGCTCTTCGATCTTCAATCGACTGGCGTTTATCTTTAAGTCTTCACCACGAACCGGGGTAGGTCGCCCAATTCTTTGGCAAATGCGGGTCAGGAAACATCCTCATTTTCTACGACCCCTATCTTAGAGTATGCGGAACGTTCTTTCCGGAACTTCACTTTTTCAACAGACTGCGGGTTGGAACTTTTCTGAGAGCTTGCTGACATCGCGAGATGTTCTATCGAAATTTCCAAACCGTTCTCTGTCGTCGCCCCTCCACCTTCTCGGGCATTCGATCGTAAAATGTTTTACCTCAATTTCCAATAAAACTCTTTTTTTTTTACTATGAAAAATAAATATGATTTGAAACGTGAATAGAAAAGAAAAAAAATACGCTAGCATTGTTTATCGTGACCATTTTTGTATTGAATTTTTTTCTTTCAATATTGCTTGAAAATTATTCGAATTTTTTTGTTAATAGATTGGAATAATGGAGAGAAACAATTTTTTACCTTGTTTTTACAACATTCATTTTGATTGGATATAAAATACGTTTCACCTGATTTCATCGGATTTGTTTGCATTGGAAGGAAAAGTGAAAAAATAATTTGAGTTACAAAAAAAAAAACATCAATACTATATGAAAACAAATTAGGTTCATTCTCATTGTACGAAGTTTCGGAACAAATAGACCAGTTTAATTTGATTCAGTTGTCCCCATTTATATTAAAAACAACCGTTAGTAATGCGATCGTTGTTTTTAATCGAAATAAACAATTCAATTCAACTGAAATTAACACGATAAAGAATGCAAACGTTTTTCTTTTATTGCAGATAAAAATGAACATTTTCTCGTTCGTATATCTATAGTAGTTATTTTTATAAAATAAAAAATCATATCCTTTAATTTCAAAATTGATTAATAATAATGTCCATTAAATCTGCAGCCATCGGATAAAATTTAAACTAAATAGTAATTCAAGATGAGTATTGATAATAATAAAAATAATTTGAGCGTAAAGGAGTGCATCTTATTCATGATCTTTCCATTAAGGATGTTGAGTCCCTATGCAACATGTTAATGTTAATTGTTCAATAAATGGCTTTTTAATCGTCATGAAATTTTTACACGACCTCCCGAATACTTCATGTAAAAACATTCCAAATTTTCAGAATTCTATCATCATTACTTCAACCTCCTTAGGCGTTGAAATAAAAAATGATAAGAAAATTCTGAAAATTTGGTATGTTTTTGTATGAAGTATTTAAGGAGTCGTGTTAAAATTTCACGACGATTAGGAAGCTCGTTATTAAAAAATTAACATTTTCTTAAGAACAATTTTTAAAAGAAATTTAAAAAAAATTCATCAATGAACTTCATTTTGTTTCCGTTGCCTTCAGTATATTGTAGATATTACAAAATAGAGAGGTCAAAAAAAAAACTCATTGCAAAGTTACATCAGTTTCCATAAGACAACATTTAATTTGTGAATGTTAATTGTTCAATAACGAGCTTCCTAATTGTTGTGAAATTTTTACACGACTTCTGAAATACTTCATACAAAAACGTACTAAATTTTCAGAATTTTCTTATCATTTGCGATTTGGGACTCAACATCCTTAACATCGATGAATTTATCGAACGACTATAAGTCCATGTTCCAATCACTTTTATTCCAAATCGAATAATTCAGCACCCAATAAAAGAGACTCTCAGTCTCCATTATCTTTTGCTTTCTAGTCTGTTATGTCGGGGACTGTATGGTAACTAATTTTGACGCCAATACGAGGGGATACGGAAAGGATGCACGTGTGGGTCGGTGCCAGGAGCATATGCCTCCTCCGTTCCTCTCCCCTCGTCGGCCGACAAAATTCACAGCACGGATTACACGAACGTCGCAGAATGTCGTTTCATTCGGGACTCCTGGCACGAAATTTCTGTATAGGGGGACGGGACAATTGGCAACGATGAGTAACTTGCACTTTTCCAAAAAAATCGTTTTCTTCCGACGTGCAACCGCCAAAATCTCCAGATTTTATCTCAAAAAGGGCGTTTCCGAAAGTTGCAGAAGATTTTTGTAATCAGCGATGAATTTTACTTTGGGTAGCGCCTTTGGAAACGCAAACATTTTAAAATTAATTTTCATGCAGCATTCTGCTTCTTTTGCAAGGACGCCGAAATCACAATTGTGCAATTAGCAATATCTCAGTCGCTAATTAACCATTTGAGATTTATAATCCCATTTTGGATTTGAACAGACTCCAGAGAATGCCATTAGACCTGTCACTATATCTCAATTTCTGCCGCCCGAAAAAGCCACCCAAAAATCTCAAAAGTCAACATCAAGAGCTCAGGAAAATTAGCGTAAGCCGGAGGGCAGACTTGGGGCCAACCTACCGGATTGGCAAATCGTCTTAGACGGATAGGTAAAAAAGTCTTAGACGGATAGGTAAAAAAATTCCGTCCGAAAGCCAGATCGATTCCGCGCAAAACGAGCCCAGTTAGAAATCCCTCGGTCGAAAGGGCTATTCTGGCAACGCCCAAACGCAAAAAGATGCACTTTCGATGGTTCGGAAAGCCGCGTTTGCGGATTGGAGAAACTTTGATCGGCCATATCTCAGCCGCTAGTTCACTCATTGGGGCTCATGACCAGGTTTCCGAAACGGATTTTGATAGACTCAGATAATGCCGGGTTTATCCGGCTATCTCATTTCCGTGCATGTGTTCCATTCCATAAAATATCACCATTCTTCAAATAATAATCACCGAGGACGAAGAGTTTTATGCACACTCGCGAATAATAATTTTCGATTCTTTGTTTACTATCACAATTTCACAATCACCGGATCCGCCGTATATTTGATTACCTCGCACGAACGACATGAGCGACGAGGCGCCCGTTTTATATCACACGTGAGTTGCACATTTAAAATATATATTTTCCATGACTCCTCGGTGAAACGGCGAATAATAATAATTGTGTTCGTTATGTATTTTCGTGGTTTTCTCGGTAATGATTTCTCGGTCGCTTTTTCTCCGTGTAAATACATTTGTCCGTCCCTTTCCAATTGTTCGTCTCTACCGTTCCAATAATGCGACAATATTTCACTAATTCCGATGCACGCGGTCATTTGGAGAAAAAATACAAAGAATTATATAAAACAAGTAAACGGAATGGAGAAACATTTGTCTCAAATTTTGAATTTTGCCAATTTTGATGTCAGTGCGTGGGTGTCTGGGTATATATGTATAATAAAGCACATAGCACTAGTACATTTCAAAATTACAGCAAATCGTTATTCATTAGCGTACACTTTTTTAAATTTTATTTCTCTTTTTTTATCATTCAAATTACTGTGCGCGATCAAATTCATGACACATTATCGCATGATTGTAAAATATAATTTGATTTGCCTCATAATTAACACTTATTGAACTTGATAATAATAATATTATATATATAATGAGGATATAGTATTATCAAATTGAGGGAGGGTTAGTTATTATTTATTAGTCAGTTAGTTATTATCAATAGTACTTGTCAAATTAAAAAATAATCGTTATTATTAATCTTATTATTGTTATTATTTTATATTATGATTATTATATATTTATATTATTATATAGTATTACTAACTTCTATAAGCGTTAATAATTATTAGAAATATTAGGAGTACAATTAAGACACCGCCGTTTTTAACAAAAAATTGGGAATTTGTTGTGAACGAACAGTGCTTTATGTTTTATTCGAATTCAAATGGCTTGTTGAGTCACTCCTAATGTAAATGCAAGTTTTTCTTGCGTTTGGCATGAATCTCCGTCCAATAATGCTTCCAATTCCGCGTCTTCTTACACTTTCGGACTTCCGCTACGTTCTTTGTCTTCGACGTCAAGTTCACCGTTCTTAAACTTTTGAAACCACTCACGACAACTTCTCTCACTCAATGCAGCCTCATCGTATGTACAAGCAATCGATGCACCTGAGTTGCAGATTTCTCCATATGGAAGAAGTAAATCGACATTCCTGCACATGACGTTTATTCGGCTCAAAACTCGTATTTTCGCACGAAAAAAATTATGTGGTGCTGACACAAAATCGCTAATATATCAAGGTAACGGTGTTGCCAGATGTCCAACCCTACGATATGACGTTTTACATCTGAAAATTTCAACCATAACCTCCTGGTGGGGCCATCTTTTGTCAAACGGCTGAGACTTATTTGTACTTCCAATACACAGCGTGCACATATACTGTACATACTCTTTCGCCTCTTAATATTAATAATTGAACCCAATAAAACCGTACAATAATAGTACAACTAACAATAATGACTAGAATAATAAAAATAATATTGATAATCTCAATGCTTGAAGCGAACGAGCTTCAATTGCTTTGTCCTCGCAGCTGGAGATCTAGAAACCCGCATCTCCATGTAAAAACAAAAGGGATATAAAGTTGCCCCAAATCAACGAGAACAGATGCGTTTTTTTCAGTTATCTCTCACACACGGGAATATCCTTGTGCCATACTACTCGTGTGTTATTATATTGTTCAAACGGAAATGTGATAGAGCGAACGTACCGCTCGCGATCTGTTCAGACTCTAATTTCAGAAGAAAGTGACAGATGCAACGAGTGAACAAGTGTTTCCTCTCGCACGTTTAACTAACCCACCTCTCGTCGTATCTTCGACCATTTTTTTTTGACACAACGTTACACGCACACGCACACGCACGAACAAGCGCAAGCGTGTGTGTGTTTGTTTAGGTTGCACCGCTCTATCGGTCAAATATCGTCCAAATAAACCCAAACTTACACACGAGGGGTTCGCGCGCGCATGTGTGTGTGTGTGTGTGTGTGTGTGTGTGTGTGTGTGTGTGTGTGTGTGTGTGTGTGTGTGTGTGTGTGTGTGTGTGTGTGTGTGTGTGTGTGTGTGTGTGTGTGTGTGTGTGTGTGTGTGTGTGTGTGCGCGCGCGCGCGCGCGCGCGCGCGTGTGTGTGTGTGTGTGATAACCCATGTTAAGGGGCTACCTACTCTGCCTAAGTGGGTAAAAAGTGCATTTTTTCAAAAATATTTTTAGTCGATAGGCGGTCACCTTTCGGCTATATTGCCTGAAAATTTCACTGAAATATTTTAAAAATTGAATGACCTGCAGCTTTTATTAGTTGACCGGGTGAGCGTTGGCCGGGTAGCAGCACTTTAAGGGCGGGGTAAAGTTAATTCGGCGAAAAAAAGGCATGTTTTTAAGATTTTTTTTTGGCGTAACGAATAGTGTTCGTTTATTGAAAAATTTACATATAATAAAGTAACATTTGAACAACATTCTCCTAAATTTGCATTGCAAAATATTTAAAATTGAGCGAGTGAAAATTAAACCCCGGAGGCGCCTCGAAAAAAAGTTGGTTTGCGGTGTGCACCATAACTCGCAACAGGATCATCTGAAACAATAAAATCAAAATGCATTTGTTAAAGGAGAACTTTCTCGAGGTAATGACGGGAGGATTTTTTTTTTCGATTTTTCGTAGCACTTGGGAGCCAACAACCCGATTTTCACTAAAAAAAAATCGGCTAATTTGTTGTTGAAAAATTAGTAATTATTTTAAAAAAACAAAAAAGCTCTCGACAATATCTGGTGAATTATGTGAAGAAGTACTGTGCAAAATTTCAAAGCGATTGGTCTAGTAGATTTTGAGTTATCGTGCACACGGACTTCAAATATGACAAGTCTCAGAAAAACGGTTTGAAAAACGCAGAAGAGTTTGGTCGCTTAGCGCTCATTGCACATAAGTTTGAAAACACTTCTCGATTGCATAAAAATCTGAGAAAATTCATGCATATTAAAGGTACTCAAAAGATTAATTTTGCATAATAATAATTCCAAAATGTTATTAACAATATGATGAAAAAATAAAATTAGTCAACAAATTTCCCTGTAACCCAATTTTTTTTCATGATTCGTTCATTTTTCTGAATACGTATGAATTTTTTCAGATTTTTCAATTATCTTTGAATTTTTAGAAACTCAAAATGAAACTCGATAATTTTCTTATACTCACTCAAAGTCGTCGATGCCAGGTCCGTAGAGCAAAAGGCTTCCATCAAGATGATCGAGAGCATCTTTTTGCGTTTGTCTACGCAAAACTCATAAACATAAACTCAAAAAACATAACGGGACCGGAACAGGCCCGTTTATCAAGAAATTTATTCGGGGTCGAAAAATACAATAGCGCGCCGCGCAGCTGCCGCCCAGGTATAAAACCCGGCATGGAGCGGACGCTCAAATACTCATAACTTCGCCAATTTTACTCCGATCGACTTGAAATTTTAACGCAATATTCGTGATATATTATGCATTCATTTTAAACAATTTTTGAAATGAAAAAAAAAAATTTTAATACTTTACCCCGCCCTTAAGGATGTTGAGTCTCTATGAAACATGTTAATGTTAATTGTTCAATAAATAGCTTCTTAATCGTCATGACATTTTTACACGACCTCCTGAATACTTCATGTAAAAACATACCAAATTTTCAGAATTCTATCATCATTACTTCAACCTCCTTAAGGGTTGAAATAAAAAAATGATAAGAAAATTCTGAAAATTTGGTATGTTTTTGTATGAAGTATTTAAGAGGTCGTGTTAAAATTTCACGACGATTAGGAAGCGCGTTATTAAAAAATTAACATTTTGTTAAGAACAATTTTTAAAAGAAAAAAAAATGTATCAATAAACTTCGTTTTGTTTCCGTTGCTTTCAGTATATTGTAGATATTATAAAATTGCGAGGTCAAAAAAAAAACTTATTGCAAAGTTACATCAGTTTCCATAAAACAACATTTAATTTGTGAATGTTAATTGTTCAATAACGAGCTTCCTAATTGTCGTGAAATTTTTACACGACCTCTGAAATACTTCACACAAAAACATACCAAATTTTCAGAATTTTATCATCATTTGCGATTTGGGACTCAACATCCTTAAACGCGTTTTCATCGAAACACTGTTTTCAAAGTCGGCGGAGATGATATCTCGAGAACCACTTGATGAATTGTTTCCAAATTTTTAGGAGATACAATGAAAAACATTTAAAGGTCGTTGACGATCTCACGTTTTGAAAATTGATCTTCATTTTTACGTTTAATTATTACATTTCTTACAAGTTGAATAGTTTTATATTTAAAAATCACGTAAAAATGACGACTTTTTTTTCAAAGATTTTGGATGTTCGAGTTTTAATTCGTCGCCGCGTTGTTGAAAGAAATTATTTCAAAAATCTACGTTTATCAATGACTCGTATTTATTGTTAAATCGAATAACCCGTTTGGTTTTTAGATTTGAGATGGACCGTTTGCGGCCATGTTTTTGTTATTTTTCTTTACTTTTTGGTTATTTTCTTTTCAAGAGTCTTAATACAGTACCTTTGTATTGAAGAAATGCGTTTCTTTGACACTAACCGTTTCCCAGAAAAAAATAATCGGTTCTCTAGGTAGACGTAGCCCCTTAAGATTCAATTATGCAAATGAGATAGCTACGTATCAGCGTCAAGACTTATTGCAATCGCCAATAATCCATTTTTTCGGCAAGATCGATCTTTTTTCCTCGGCCCTGCGTAAGATCCCTTCGGCCCCTTTTTGTGGCAGGCTTCTCGAGCAGCGTCGTTTCGATAGTACTTTTCTTTGTCGTGAAAGGGGATAGACGTTTCTCTCGGATTCTCTCCCCTCGAATACTGGCGTGAAATCGATTATGAAAATACAACAAGGGAATAGTCGGAGAAGCAGGCAAAGAACGCGAAGGGCCGGGAGTAAAGACGGGCGGGAAATGGGGGCTTGATAGCTGCATCTTCACAAAGATTCCCCACACATGTATTAGGACGTTGAATAAGTCTCCGCTGTTTTCCAACAGATGGCGTCACCAGAACTACGTACGTGTAGTTTAAGATGGTAACGTATATGTAAAGAAATATTATGAGCAAGCTCCAAATTCAGTGTATGTAATTTCGCAGAAAAAAATATTTGCGGGGAATTTTACTGCACTATTTTGGGGGCGTACGCAAATCAGGTACACAACGCAATTTTGGGGGGGGGGGGGGGGTCCGGCCAGGCGTTTCTGTCTACATACGTGGAGGAGGGGTGGGGCAAGGTTTGCGTTACGTCACGATGGAAGAACTGCCAGAAATAGCAAAATTTCTACATGTTCAAGTTTTAAATTCAAAACTAGCGCGCAATCTTATTGCGGAAAGTTGACAGCTTTTCATACGAAATGTTCCGACTTTCCCCGAGCGAAATGTGAAGAAAAAAAATTATTTTTGTTATTTATAATTCTGGAAAGTACATATATTCAAAAATATGTGGGCAGCATTTTTATTCATATGTCCGAAAATTGACGGGGTGACAGTCACTTTAGAGAGAACCGGTAGAGCGACCGGTCAGTGCCCTCATCCCTACAGGTGAGGCATCGTACACAATTTTGTGAAATACATTGAAGATGAAGAACCGTCATGTCGCCCATGACTAGATACTTTAATGTAAGTATCAATATTCCAGAAAAAACATAACTTTATATCAAGTAAAACGGAACGATAAGTTTACACGCATTTTTCTCAAAGCTACTTTTTTGACCTTGTCCCAGCGAATACTCAAAAACTTATCAAACGATTTTCAATTAAAAAAAATATTTTTGTAATAGCAGTGACTAAGTTGTACACAGTCGATCAAAATTGTTTTTATAATTAGTATTTTTAAAGACTGCTGGAATACAAAAAAAGCCTTGAAAATAGAAAAAATGTCCAAACTGTCGGCATTTTGTAAAAAAAAAACAAATTAAAAAAACCGCTAGACATAACGATAGCTACATTTACAAAGATATTAATAAATTTTGAACTTTTATATACAGATAAGCTTTCATAAAGATGTCGATGGCATAATGAAGAGAATTTTTTTTTCGTCGTCAAATGAAGGCATATATCTCGGTTAATTTTAAAAATTTCGGTGCGGTCGGATTTTATTAGGGTTTGTTTTGGTTCGTTTAGGTTTTTCGTTGGATAATTCATTGATAGGCACGGAGTCTCTAATTTATTGTTTAATTAATAAATATTTACATATCTATACAGTGGCGTGCAAAAGTTTCAGCCCACACGATTTTGTCGAGTAAAGTGATCAAATATTTATTCCTGAACTCGTTATTCATTTCAAATTTTCATGAGAGCTTTGATCTGAATAACAGCGTGATATATTATTTTTTTGTATGACGGATTATTTGTTTACAGCGTCGAACGAGTTTCGTCAATGTGAAAAAGTATCGGAGCGCTATCTCGCCCGACTTCGTACGCACAGTTTGTTTGCATTTTCTTTCGAACTAATTTCAAAACATGGATGACAATAAAAAAATCAGTATTATTTTTGCCGCGATTGCGTAACACGTATATTGAGGTCCATAAAATCGTGTTAAAGCTTTCTTCAGAAGGAAAGAGTTCTCGCGATATTGCGACTACGTTATCCATTGGAAAAAGTACGGTCAATTGTATTGTTCGTAAATATAAATTATCATATTCGTTATGTGACAAAAGTCGAAGTGGTAGACGGCGAAAAACTACGGAATTTTTTTGAAACATTATAAAAAGCTGAAACATTATAAACAGGAAGTGCGTTATAGATCCACGAAAAACGGCAGCAGGCACTTTGAGGCAATTACGTAGTGAAAATCGTGCCGACATTAGTCGGAATACAGTATCCCGACGTCTGACGACTGTAGGACTGATTGGACACATTCGTGAAAAAAAAGCCACTCATCAGTAGAGTGAATTAATAGGGCCCATTGAATTTTGCAAAAAAAAATATCAGTTTTGAACAGCATCACATTGGCGGACCATACTTTTTTTCGATGAATCCAAATTTTTATTATTCGGCAGTGATAGTCGGAAGTACGTGAAAAGTTCAACAGGTACCAGATTCAACGTGAGGTATTAAATTCTTACCGTAAAAAACAGTCACGGGAACATTAATGTTTGGGGAGCATTGTCTGACGGCTTTCAATGCAATATGCCTGATAAATAGGATGGCCCAAAACTTTTGCATGCAACTGTACGTATATATAGTTACGGAGCACCGAAGTCCGGTCTCCTCTTATCCGGTTCGTTGCCGTAGCAAATTCCGGGATTAGATTTTGAGCGAGCGCGTCACAGCTGGCGGGATTCGCTTGTACGACCGTGTGTCACCCGCAAACAATGGAAACACATCTATATACATGTACACGCACATACGTCGTATCCCCTTCGCGTTAGACAGTTCTGATTGATGAATAATTGGCCGCGATGCCGCATATAATCATCATCATTTGACGCAGCGAACAAAAACTCAAGTTCCCTCGACGCTAGTCCGACTCTCCACGAGATGGACATCACGAGTGGACGTCAGGTGCCCAGACCTGACGGCAAGCCATCGCCGCCGTCGCTTCACCGGATAATTATGAAATTTTAATCCTTCTTTATAATCGTCGAACGATATCGAGCTGTATGGGAGAAGTGGCATGTAAATGACACCTACGTGGAAGCTTCAACCTGTGAGAACATTTTATCTGTGTCCTAAGTCCGTTTATGCCGTTCTACGTAGTCCGCATGGACTGGAGGACCATGTCTGTGCGAGACCTGCAGCCGGAAATACAGATCGGGGGACTATGGGATATGGTGGGAGACCTAGAACCACGTTGACCATAGTGGAACCATAGTAGACCATAGGAGACCATAGTGGAACCATAGTAGACCATAGTGGAACCGTAGTAGAGCATAGCAGAACCATAGTAGAACCACAGCAGACCATAGAAGAACCATAGTCCGTGCTCTGTTGGACACTTCGCGCTAGGTACCAAGTGGGACTTCTGGGCATTAACAGCAGCCTAGGGGAACATGTGTTAAACGTGAGAGAGGCATAGAATATCTCCATAGTCCTTGTGCATACTCTAGGTCCGTAACCTGTTGACTTAGCCAATCCCAAATAGCCCACAGAAACAGGTATCATACCTAGGGCGATTATACAGCTATGCAACGCAACTTGAGGACCCAGTTCCATGTCTGAAGAACTTAAAATCAAACGAACCATGTCCATATTTCACGCGCTTAGTCTTCATTCATAGTCCATGTTGCTACTCAAGTCCACATGGCCTAGGCGCAATATTTCGGGGACGTCGTATCAGATGTGCTTTATTCAGGTTTATATGGATTCCGTACTCCTATAAGAAGCCCACATTCACGTGGCGTACCTCCACCATGACAAATCATCAGCGTTGATAAAAATCAAATTGCTTTATTCTGATTAAGATTGTTTCATCTTCATCCGAGAATACGGCACTACGAAAATAATCGAAGGACAACAATATTAGTCGACATAGCAGCGGCCGAGGGAGAAAGGGAGCCCGAGAAATCGTAAAAGGGACGCATTTTCTGTCGTTGTGTTTGATTACGAGTCCTCCCCTCTCACAGCTTCGTTCGCACCCCAACTTTCATATCTGCGCTTTCGCCACTGTAAACGCGGTAACGCAATACTTGGCGTGGTATTGCTTGCTTATCCTCTGCACTACAAGTGACACGTAGCCGCCTCCATATGTCTCGCGTCTCTCTCTCTCTCTCTCTATCTCTCTCTCTCTCCCTCTCTCTCTTTCGCTCCATTCTCGCAATTTGACCGCTCGCTCTGTTTGCGCTATGCGTCACATGACTGAGGTTCACACGTTCCCCCAACGCGAAATGTATTTTGACCTCCGGTATATGTATATCCTCGCCTGAGGCCATTTAGGACGCGTATGTACCTTCGGATTTTGGATTGCCGACGAATAAATTTGAGCAAGGGCAGAACTGGCCGCCAATCGAAGGAAAAGTGGCGGTTAGATCTTAGGATTCGTGACTGATCATTCATTTCACTCATAAATCAGTTCCGGTTCCCTCTTTTTTTAGTACCGAGCAGTTTTGTCCTCCTGAAGAATGTAGGTACGCCTGCGGCGCTGGGTCCTCGTAGCGTCATAGTCCTAGGGTACGAGATCCAATTGTTGGATAGCTTGAGGGCACACCGCAGCAGAGACGCCCAGTCCTGCGGAAATGATCCAGGACGCCCCGGTAGCGTGGATCATGAATCGTTTCCGGGCCAGAAGATTCACCTCTACAGTAACCGCGCGCAGGTCCCTTTGATTACTGCACAGACGTAGGAATTAACGGGGGATCATTGACTAGTTGAACCGTATTTGGTAGCTGGCTTTAGCGATTAAGAATGGTAGGGCTTATACCTTCAAAGAATCTTTTTCCTTGCCAAGATCCATTCATTCGCAAGCCATTGCAGAGAAATACTGGTAGGCAGGTATCATACGAAAAGATTCCGCAGATGTTACAAAGCAGAAAGTGGCAGACCATTTCAGCTGGAAACTAATTGGCATATGTCATTGGCAAGTATACAGATGATGATTGCGAGGATATTTCAGCTCGAGACAGGCCGATTGATTTCGTTGAAAAGTCTGCATATGTCTATCAAGCTATTTTAACCGTAGAATGGCATTGGAGAGCAGCCAACAGATGTTCCAGCGCAGGAACTGATCCAGGCCATATTGTTAGAGAGCAGTCTGCAGATGTCATCGGAAAGCAGTTTAAAGATATCGCGAGTTAGGAACCGATCGCGATTTTAGCTGAAAACCAGCGATGCCAAGTGCAGAACTGAAACAGATGCCAGCAGAATTGGGAACACCCTCATTGGCATCATGCCTAGTCTCATTGAGAATCTGCCCTCGTGTAGGATTTTCATCTTGCATTGGACCGCGTCGACCACATTGATGCCTCCTCTTTGATGACTGCAACTACTGCCTCTTTTGAACCAATTCCTTTCTAGCCATACAAAGCAGCCATCATCATTAGCAATGTCCACTCACCACGTACCATTCTCACGAAAATTTCCACTCGAGGAAAGTATGGCCACCTCGTAATAGCTTCAAGGTTGATGCGTGTTTGGGTTCGGTTGGATGCGGGTGAGAAGCTGCAGGCAATTTGTCAACAATTGGAATACGCGCTACATACACAATGGAGCTGGGAGATTCGAGTTTGTTGAGGCCTCGTATTCCCGTACTTCTCGCACTTGGTCCCTTCGATAGCACTCTGCGACCAGATAACCGCCGGGAGGGATGAAAATTCCAAATCGGAAGTGACGTTATAATGGTTGCGACATTAGTGGTTATAACGGGAGTGCCGGGAGAGCGAGGGGAGTCTGGGAATTGCCCAGGGAGGCGCATTGTCTGGTCTCTCTCGCTTTTCGCAAATTACTGTCCAACCATACTCTCGCATTGTGCTGCTGTGCAATAATAACGCTAAAATCGTCGCTTTAATGCATGAAGCGCTTGTGGTTAAGGATGTTGCAAATTGCACTCTACGCCTGGTTTTCGCACGACGGAAGCGCAAAAAAAACTTGCGTATTGCTTTCCAGCTTGGAGTGATTCAGTAACACTTCCAGCGCTGATCAACGCACTCATCATCAGGTTGTAAAGCGGGTCTCATCGTTGTGTTGCAATCAACTCAGCATCAAACCGGCTTCGACCATTGAGGGCCAAACCCAAACAAGCCTGAAGGCGTTTGGGTCAAGGTCCATTGACGTTGCCCAATGAAAAGTTCGGGTAACGTCAATGGACCTCGTCCATTTGCAGACGTCGTCAATGAAGATCAAAGTTTGCTGTGGAAACGAGTTTCACTGCACACGGTCACTAAAAAATCTTCGGATGACTCGACCCCCCCCCCCCCCATTAGTGGAAGGGTCCGGGGCGTTCCTCTCGTCATCATGGTGTGACTCGTTTCGGTAGTTCTCGAAACAGTATTCTACTTGAGTTAACCCCCCTGCACGACCCCCTGCTGATACAATTCAGCAGAACTACGTGAGTAAAACGCGTGTGACATTGAGTGGCGACCCTTGAGGGCCCTTCAAATTCTTCTGCCAGTCTATCACGCAATTCTTTAGCACCCGAGACTGCAAACGTTCGCACGAGATTCGAGTGGCCCAGAAAAGCGTACATCTGCAGCTGAATTCGTGGAGAGGGACGTTTGGCAACATGTCCCTATGTCCAAGCCAAAGGGAAGGCCTTCTCGGACCGGCCCTTTGTTGAAGGCTTTAGCAGTTTAGCAGAAGACTTGAAGTGTCACGTGGAATAGTCTTAGGAACTTGAAGAAAGCAGAAGTCTCGTAGGACCAGAAGCTTCGAATCTTCACTGTTGTGTGCAATTGCCTAAGGAACTGCAGTGGCACCCTCGTGGCTCGAAAGTCCGAAATATCGATCGATACTCTGTTTTACCGACCGTCGAGTTGTCTATAGATCACGCGCGCTACCATCCCGCGTCCCTCCTTACCGCTCGTCGGTAACTTATCGACCATTAGTCCGTTAGCTTTACGTTATCTCCGAACGAAGAAATCTACTATTACTAACAGAGAAAACGGCGTAAACGGTTTTACTTTCGGCAAAAAAATGATGGATTCTAGACGTGGGGAGGAGATCCGATGTACAAAGAAGTCGAACGAACCATCAAGGACGGAGGGCACCCAGACCCCAACCATTACAAATTCCATGCAGGGTCGAGCAAGATTCCTCCATAATAGTGTTCCACTCTCTTCCGTTATTGAATAAAAAACAAAATATCCCATCGCACCTCCCGGGAATTTGTTCAATAAAAAATGTGAGTCATAAATAAAAAATAAAAAGAATTTTGTTTTCATTATTATGTTGCAATTCAAGGCTGAAAGCCTTCAGCACTGTTTTGGCACTTTTCGAAAATGGTTAATTTATTAATTCGGTTACAAATTAAAGCTCTGTCACTTTACTATTGAAGAATTGTTCGGTGGTGGAAAATACAAATAAAATATTTATGTGCATTGGAGCCAAGCCGCCTATTTTATTAATTTCAAGGCACTGATCTTGTGAATTGACTAAAGTATGTTGATTTTTTCCTCCCTGTGGCAATTGTTTGCATTTTTTTAATCTACATAGTTCACACACACAGCACTCATTTGGTGGCTGAATTTCTTATTGCAAAACTTTCTTATGGCTTTTAATCGAAGGCCGAAGGGATATGAAGGTCGAAGAGTAAAGAAAGATTTAGATCGTATTTTCGAAGTGTGTACGATCGGTTTCTCGCGAGCCACGGGAGGATCTGGCAACATCGTCGACGGAGAAGTGATCTCGCGACGGGAGCACTGGCCACAAGCACTCTAAACACACCTGAGAGGAAGATCGCGCCATCAGACACGACACGCGGAGATCGCGTAAAATAATCAAATATTTGCGTTCATAGTAGATCATATTGCAAAAAAAAAAAAGAAAAATCCCGTGACGGAAATTGTTCCATGTTTCGTGCCTCTAGTGATTTTTGTGCTCGTTAGATAATTAACCTTTTTCACCGTTAAACGATCGTAAAAATTCAAAATAAGCATAAAAGAAGTGTGAGGAATATTTTATGAAAAGTGCTAGAACATAATTTTCGATCTTTTGGACGATCGAGAAATAAATTTATCAGTGTGATCTGTGCAGCTTAAACTGGATTTCATTTAACGTCGACATGACTTGAGGCAGACACGTCTCCAACGACTATCATACGTTTTTTTTTTTCAAACGTATTGAAGGTTAGTACGTGCTCGAGTGTCGTGTATGGAAACGAGATTCATTTCAACGAAAAATATTTGGAATAAAATCTAGAAATAAAGCTAGAAATTAAAAATAAGCAACAAATAGAGGATGTCCTCAATTTCTGCCATTAAGTGGAAACACTTTTAAATCATAATTACTTTGCCATGGGTGGAATTGTTAAAATCATATATATTAATTACTCGTTTTGTAAAAAACGTCTTAAAAAGTTGTGCAAGTAAAACTCGATTTAATTTATCGATATTAATTACTCACGATGTACAGATTATGATATTTTAGATTTAATTGATGGAAGTCCCAATTTTTTAAAAACTTAATCGAAATTCGACAACGATCCATAAAGTAGAGAAAGATTCAAAGTAAATTCGCGAACCCAGTTCTCATAAAATTGCAAATTAAAAAATGGAAATAATTGTAAATAATACGTTTCTTTCGCGATAGGATTGATTATTTCCAACCACGTCAAACGAATTTAAATATTTAAAAATTTCAATAAAATAAATTTTAATTCTCTTCATTAAGGATGTTGAGTCCCTATGAAACATGTTAATGTTAATTGTTCAATAAATAGCTTCTTCATCGTCATGAAATTTTTACACGACCTCCTGAATACTTCATGCAAAAACATACCAAATTTTCCAGAATTCTATCATCATTACTTCAACCTCCTTAAGGGTTGAAATAAAAAATGATAAGAAAATTCTGAAAATTTGGTATGCTTTTGTATGAAGTATTTAAGAGGTCGTGTTAAAATTTCACGACGATTAGGAAGCTCGTTATTAAAAAATTAACATTTTGTTAAGAACAATTTTTAAAAGAAATAACCAAAAAATTATCAATAAACTTCGTTTTGTTTCCGTTGCTTTCAGTATATTGTAGATATTATAAAATTGAGAGGTCAAAAAAAAACTTATTGCAAAGTTACATCAGTTTCCACAAAATAACATTTAATTTGTGAATGTTAATTGTTCAATAACGAGCTTCCTAATTGTCGTGAAATTTTTACACGACCTCTGAAATACTTCATACAAAAACATACCAAATTTTCAGAATTTTATCATCATTTGCGATTTGGGACTCAACATCCTTAAATTATGAAAACATGAAGTGACACGCATTTTTGAAAATTGAATAACGTGGATTCGGTTATATTGAACAATTTGATAAAAAGATTGAAACTGAAAAATTATTCAAATACTTAAAAACTTAAATAGACTTGAATAAAATGAATCAAAATTCGGATAATGTTCCGACCTCCCCCCCCCCCCCTATTCCGATCGAGCTGAAATTTTGCACAAACCTTCCTTTCAATATTTTAAGACAACTCCTAAAGGAATTTTCAGCGACTTGAAACAGTTTTCGACATATTGAATTTTAAAGTTATTTATTTTAACGCGCACCGACTCTATCTATATCTGCTACGTCTGCGTCCATACCTATATGTGTTATCGCGCTCTTCGTTTTGTTCAAACAAACAAACCCAAAAAAGCTCAAAAAATATTGCGCGCCACCAAAAATCCTTTTCGAGGTTGTCTTCACGGTAGATATAAACCTAGGAGCCGAAAAAAGGTCATTTTTGTGAATTTTTTCAAGAAAAACTATTCGAAATTTCGGATTGGGCTTTTAATTATTTAAAAGTATATACATTCCAGAATATGTTTAATTTTCTTTATTTTAAAACATCAAAAATATACAAGGATATTGTATGATCCTTGGAGCGTCGTAAAAAAATCGGTACCCAAAATTTCTCGAAAACCAATGCACCGATTGCCTTAAGGTTTCTTGTGGTTATTCTATACACCATTATCTAGAACTTGTCACAGCCGACTTTGTAAATATCGATTTATGACAAAATGGCGGACGTTTGAACATAAATAGTCATTTTTGAGCCAAAAATTAGTTATTATTTTGCTTATAAAACAAAAACTAAGTAACAGAAAAAATCCTATGACAAGCACTACATAATGGTCTATAGAATAACCACAAAAAACCTCAAGGCAATCGGTTCATTGGTTTTCGAGAAAGTTTGGGTACCGATTTTTTTACGACACTCCAAGAATCGTACAATATCCGTGTATTGAAAACTAAACATATTTTTGAATGTATATACTTTTAGATAATTAAAACCCCAATCCGAAATTTCAGATAGTTTTCCTTGAAAAAATTCACAAAAATGACCGTTTTTCCGGCTCCTAGGTGTATATCTCCCGTTAAAATATTAAAAGGGAGGTCCGTGCAAAATGCTAGCTCTATCAAAATGGGGTGGTTCGAAAGTTTACCCCAAAATTCGATTAATTGAATTATGCAAACATACATTGGAACGCGTTTTTTTAAGTTTCATAAGTGGATCCGATTATTGAACAATTGTATAATTATTAATTATTGTATAAGTATTAATTATTAATATTAATATTACATTGATACGAAAGTTGAGAATACTCAATTTTGTAAACGACAAACGAAAGTAAAAATAAAATCAAACCAAAAATATGCAGAGATAAAAGAATTGCACGAAAGCAAATTTTTCCAAAAATACACAAAAAAACAACAATGAAGGCAGACTTATGCTTGCATTTTATATATTTGTTACGTTTTATATTTGACGTTCACGAATATTTAATATGTTTCTTACATTCCATATATATCTTCATCATTTATTGGAAAAAAGATTTTCGATCCGCCCAATGCAGGACTGTAAAATAAGACGAATCGTTCGAAACTTTTTCTCTTTCTTTTTCTTCACCGCGCTTGTTCCGATAATTCGTTCTGATAATTAGCGAAATTGCGGTCGATGTGGGATTGACGCCTTCGCCAAACTTTGAAAGGACGGGAAAAAAATCTCGCGACCAATTAATACGCAATCCAGTGCACGGCTCATCGTTATGACGGTACAGGGAGGAACTGGGACTTTCCGATGGTGTATAGACACACGATGAGTCACCCTCGGAAGCGGAGAGCTCTCTCTCTCTCTCTCTCTCCCGTCGTTCATAGTGTCATAGACCGGGGAGTATGCAAATCAAATATTGATCGTGCAATTAGCGCCGATTGTGGCCTCAATCGTTTTTGTTTTTATGCGCAAGCTATTCGGTTTCCACTTTTCTGTTCTCGTAATTATTTATTTTTTCCCTTTTACTTCGCGAACAAAGAGTTCACGTGGACAAGGCAAATTATTGGCAGGCTTGCTCGATTAGCTCAAAATTGTGTTGGGACGTAAAGCGAGTTTCGCGAAGGGATATAGAAAGCGGAAACGAGAACTGTTCCCCGAGAAATATTTTTTTTTGCCACGGCGATGTTTTTACCCTTTCAAGCTGCGGGAATTTTTTTTGCAATTTCTTTTCCGGACAGTTGTCGACCATGAGAATTGTTCAGGGTTTTTTTGCACAATTACAACCTGAGAGTGTTTTCCGAAAATTGTTTATTTTCGTTGGTAGAGAAAACACCTCGGAGACTTTTCCGATTGGTTTGTCTTTGGGCTATGCAACCAATGAGAGGATATTAGCTCACGAGGATGGGTTTTTGTGGAGTTCCAAGCGAGAAAGATAGTCTATCAAGATTTTTTTTCCCCATAGAGTTACAGGAAGTTTTATCTCCCAATGATTTTTTCTTATAGAGTTACAACTTGAAAAAATTCTCGAACGGGGATTTTTTCATGTAGAGTTCAAACCGGGAAGGATAGACTCGCGAGGATTTTCTTCACATACATGAGATAGAGTTACGATCCGAAAAAGCTGACCCCCGATCTCTTTTGCTAGCTTTATAATCCAGGAGAGTTGGGCGCGTTAATTTATTCGAAAAAAAAACTGTCTGAAAAATCGTAAGCCCTACCTGAGCAATAATTGAAATCGATTAACCGTCTGAATAAATCAGCTGAATTATGTAGCCCTCGCTAAATAATAATTCGCTTAACGGACAACACCACTGTGACCCCCTGTTTTTTTGCCATTATTGAAGAATTTTTTTTGTGGAAAAAAAGAGATATTCAAAAAAAATTTTTTTGTTTTGTTCGTTGTTTATTGAAGATACATAAAAAAAAATTTCAAATTTTTCACGCCCCATGGTGACGCTGGGGAAGCTCCCGCGTCAGGTACTGTTGCCTCTGCAGTGGTTCGCGGCACGCAGCAGAACTCTCTTCAAAGTCGATCTGAAAAAAAAATACCGAGTGTTTTCGTTAATAATATGATATTTTGAAGAGAAGTACATAGAGATTTGAAAAAATATTGATTTTTAAAAAATAGGCACGCTTTTGAAATTAATGGACGATTTTCGAGCAAAATTTCTCGTCGAAAATAGGCTATAACTTTTTTCATTATTGAGATATCGAAAAAATCCTATGTACTTCTTTAGATCATCTAGTTTTATTGATGCAGTCCAAATTTGAAGTCGATCGGATAAAATTTGCTCGAGTTCTGCTGCGTGCCGCACTCCAAAAAGTGGTTTTGAGAAAAATACGTTCAAAGTTTTAGGTTTGTTAATTTATGCGATACATTGGAAAAAAAATTTTTTACCTTTAATCCGCGATGCCGGCACCATATAGCTGGCCTTCAAGAAGTAAATCATTGTCCCTAGCATCTTTTCTCGAACTTGTAGAGGCTCTTCTTGCCTCTTTTGCAGCGTCTGTGAGCGAGCGCTCCGCCAGCTCGAACCGCGCTGCGTCGGTTTCAACGCAAAAATTGAAACAATTTGGGCCGATAGTTATCCCCAACGTCTCCAAAACTTTCATGAAGCTTCTCAGGCCATCATTGAATAATAATACCGCGATATCAGCTGCAATATCGACGATTTTTTTGCTCCCGGACTGACACTTGGGGCCTATTGCCCAAACTGATTTGTTGTAGCTTTCGTTGTTGTTTTGCGTGAAGCCGCCCAAACAACGCTGCAGCAAATCGTCTCTGCTCAAATTTTCGAAGACTGGCGTAATTGCCTCCAATACTTCCTCAGGAAGAGGCGGCTTATGGCGATATTCAGAAATATTACCGCGCTGCACCGCTCCACAAAATATTCAATATCTCCGAAAATAATAATTTTTTCGACCTGGGTCCAACGGCATCTTAATCTTAAATGTATTTTCGATTTTTCTAGATAGTTTTCAAAAAATCGATTTTTTGAAGCCGTCACAGTGGTGTTGTCCGTTAAAAACTTTTTTTTGCAGACTCCACTTGAGAATGGGCACGAGGGTAGTCGCAGTGGGATCGAGTACCGGTGCGGCGGGTGTCTCGGGCGAGGCGGGTCTGGCCGGCGTCCCGAGGCTTCTCGAGGACCTTGCCAGGCTCTCCGAGGACAAGGATTCGGCTGACATAATGTTTCTCCTCGGGCGTGACGAGACACCGGTCTACGGTCATCGAATTATTCTGCAGGCCAGGTAAAAAAACTCGCAAGCCTCCTTACATTTGTTTAAATGAATCTTTCTCGAATAACAAACAACGAAGCAATAATAATAATTACTCTGTGACGAAATGGCCGGCAATTCACGTTTTACATTGTGAAAATATAATTACGGGAAGTCCCGAGAAGTGCTTGGAGAAAAATGGAGGCGGAAAGGCGGAGAAGGTACACGGTGTGCAGCGTCAATGAGTGTAATTTTAATTAATATTCGTCGCGAGCAGTTGCGACTTTCCGTAACATTTTTACTAATTGTCGCCATTGTGAAGATTCGTAAGTTTTTCCCGGCGAATCCTTTCGTGAGGGAACAAGAAAAAAGAAATGAGAATTCTCGAATGGCATTCAGGAAGGCAACACTTCTGTCGCGATCAGCTCGCTGTGACGATTATCGCCCATTGAAAATTATCTAGCACGTCTCTCGATTATTTCGCCATAATCTGAATAACAAAAAGTTCAAGATTAAAAAAAAATTATCTAGTAGATTATCTGATCAGACTCTGTAAAATATTTGCGAGACGTTACGAGAAATTCAAGACTTTTCCGCAGTTATTTTGGAATGATAATAACTTTTCCTCGCATCCAGTTATTTTAGTAAGCCATCAGGAGAACCTATCATCGATTTTAAAAACCATGTTTTTTCGATCCACTGCTTTTTCGCCTTAACGATTATCTCTTGTTGGAAAACTATCTAGAACATCTCACGATTATTCAGACGTGATTTAAACAATTGAAAAAGTTGTGAATTTTTATTTTCGAAATGATCTAGTTAATTATCCGATTAGACGGTAGAAAATATTTGAGACGTTACGATAAATTGAAGCCTTTTCCCCAGTCGTTTGGAGACGATAATCATTTTTCCTCAAATTCAATACACTCAATGAGTCGTTCAGCCAATATATTATAAATTTTAAAAACAATGTTTTTTTTCAAGACAATCATTTTTCCAGCAGCGAATCTACGCAGCGAAAAATATTTCGTACTCAGTTACACTTTGGCGACTCACTGTTTTTATTCGCCCTCCCGCCTCTCTATCTTTCTCTTGATTCTCCTTCTTTTCTTCCTCCTCCGACGTTTTCTTCGAACGCGCGTTTTTTCCCTGCTTCGTGGCAAGCCGGCGTCGTCCCTTGGGAAATTTCGTTGGAAACCGCAAAACGCGCACGAATCACGGGGATGCTTTGTATTAATAAAAATTACGATTAACCGTTACTGCGGTCTCCGAGGAGCCCGTACTTACCTACTGCTCGTAATAACACTATTTTCTCTCCATCAATTTTTTGTTTTTTTCTCGTTATGAAAAAACGAATACGAATTTATCACACAAGTAATCGGGTGCAAAGTTTGGGGCTCTGTAATTTTCAGGAGGGCACAGGGAAAGTGGAAAAGACCGGCGTCGGCAAAGCAGGGCTCCTTTTTTACCGACAGTCGCACTACGGCATTGTTTACCTCCTAATTCTTAAGGTCATGTGCCAGGCCGACCGAGCGATCATGAGTGCGAATAAGATAACTGATTTGCAGATTACCGGTGTTCTCTGAGACGGCTGATATTTCGGAAGAATGAAAAGAAGCACCTTCCGCTTTGTTGAACGATGAACAACGCCTTTCTTTTCATTGGCCTGAAATGTCATCCGTCTAGGAAAAAACTTGGGAATAGGGTTTTTAGCGACCGGACATGTGACCCGTGTTCTTAACTCCCCGACTAGAAATTTTGATCCGGCTGCTTGAAGACTGACCAGACCCCTATCAGGCTGCAATCCGGAATGCCGTAGTAGGACACGCCCGATCCGGGCGGGATCCGGTACGGATCCGGCGCCCCTTGACATGGCCTGCGTGGCCGGCAGATGGCGCCATGGTACGGCATGCCGGATCCGTGCCGGATTCGCACATGATTTTATACCCGTTACTGTGGCCTAACGCCTTAAATTCATCATTTGTTTTTTTATCATTTTAGGCATTGATACGGCGGCCGGATCAGGGCCTGAAAAGGCCTACTGATCAGGGCCGTGTCCGTTATCCGGATCCGGGCCGGATGCGAAAAAGCGTTTCGCGCCTGTTACGGCCCTGATCCGGCAGCTTGATCAGTGCCGCGGTACGGGATACGGCATGCCGGATCCATGCTTGTTCCGGCCCGCAGCAAAATTTCTAGTCGGGTCAATCATCCTTGATTCTTGTTATCCTAAACTCACAGTACCTTAATCTTCTCTACGCCAAGACAGCGACGCCCTTGAAGGTCATTGTGAATCGCGATTGGCATCGAAAACCTGATTTTTTCTGTCGAGCACAAGAAGCCTTCCCGGTAGCTTTTCACAACGAAGCTTACGGCCAAAGAACGTTCGTTAAATTGGCTCGCAGTTAATTGGAGACGAAGGAACGAGGATCCTTTGTCGGAGTGATAATCGTTGGCCGGGAAGAGCATCTCTCCTCGATTGAGGCGAAATTGCAACTCGGATTTGGAGGCAAGTGAAGTCGGTGGGGCATGTCGTTGACAGGAAGGTCCTTCTGCTCGCGCAGAATCCTTTAGGCATTGTACGAACAAGCGTAAGAGCATCGAGCCGTTTGAAACAGGAAATACAACATGAGTGGCTTCTGACAAATCCCGGAAATCCATTTCTCCTTTTATTCTTTCCGTCCTTGTGCCAGAGCTTCGCCCCCTGGTCCTTTCGAGTATGGAGAAAGGACGAGAAGAATTGGTACATGACGAAGTGGGTGAGAAGAGAAAATACAAGTACCTCAAGGACAGTGCAAATAAGACCTCTGGCGATATTGAATCGCTGTTTGCAAATTCGCCGGAAGTCGAGTGGATCACGAGGCTCCATCTTTTTTCCCCCGGAAGAAGGGTCGCTGTGAGAAATAAAAAAAATGACAAGGGCTGTCAAGCTCATCCTGTGCAGGATGTCCTAAAGCGAATCAATGTTCAAAGCTCAGGACTCTTTCGCGTTGAAACTCTACTACGAACAAAAAAGCTCCAGGTATTTTTATTATTATTCTTATTTTTGCCGGGGTGTGGGGTTCATCGCGATATATTATCGCGCGAGGCTTGGTCGTTAGTGCAGCTTGCGACCCCGAGGCAAACGTTCAACCCTTCTGCGTTGCGAGACCGCGAAAGAGGCAGATCACTGACGCCGTTGGCTCTACCAACGTCTGTGAAAACTGAAACCCCTCGAAAACCGCGCTCTGTGGCACGCCGAACACCCTAGAACAGACCCTTATCTAGGCCCTTTGCAATTCGCTCTTTTTCCATTTTTTTCCTTTTCATGATTATTACTTTCATTTCTTCCGGCAGATATGAAGTCTGCCGGTTGTTACAGCCAAGAAGCTGACGTTGACTGCGGCGCAGTCCCGGGCAAACAAGGTCATTATGACTGTATCCCGATTCTCAATGCAGTCCCGCTCGAACTTTCCACTATTTGAGGATGGGTCCTTTGAAAGCATTTGCATGAAGAAAAAATGATATGTTCCGTGGAAAGTAGCGTCACAATGGTAATAATCAAGTGATCAGTCTATTGAAGGATTGATCGGACTCTGTGGCCAAACTCACGTGACCCAACAAAAAGTAAAAAAATTAGATCCTGTTCAGGCTATCCGTTCGACTAGTTTTCGATCCAACTTAAAAAATTCTTTAACCACTACGACCCTGGCGTTTAAGCTGAGCGATCTAGATTGCCAGTCGAATCCATAGTAACTGCGGATGCGAACGGGGAGGACCAAAAACTACAAAGAGACTGGACACCACAAACTGAAGCCACAACTACAAGACCTATCGAAACTAAACACCTGACTGCAAGTCTAGAAAATCGGTTGTACTATGCTTGTCCAATGGTGGGTAATGAGGGGTGTATCATCAATTAGTCAATAATCATTAGACAAGACGATATAATCAGATTTCTTCCATTTCGAAGTATCGAGAACCAGCAGCCAGAAACAAAAATTCAAACAAACTCGTTTCCAATTATGAACAGGCTGCCTCGTGCCATCAAGGCTCCGGAGACACTGTACGGTATGGCCCTTTTAGAAGTTTTCTTGTAGTCAAAGGCTACAGACTGAAACAATCATGTTTCTAAATAGGAACAAGAAGCTTTATGTTATCAAGGCTCTTAAGACACCGCCGGATGTTTCCTTCTTTGAAGTATTCGGAGGAGCAGCCAGAAATTAAAAACCCAAATGAAAAATAGCACAATTTTTCTCAGCATTCTAATCTCGTTAGGTCGAACATTCTTACCACTGGATTTTCCGCCAAGAGTTACGCTTCTCGTACAACTGCTTTGTGGCGGCGATGGAGCGTTAACCGGAGAACACAACCTAAATGTGTGTTTGTCATTTGTCGTCAAACGTTTCAAGGCGGACGGATTTTTCAGCATTTTATCTTTTTCCCCTTCCATTCGTTAGGGCCTCTGTCGCGATGCGGTGTGGCTGGTCCACAAGGTGAAAAAGGGAACGCAAGCGGGTTCATACTCGGTCATCATTTTTGCCTGAAGGGGGTACAGCTGTGAAACTTCCCACGGAGTTTTTTTCCAAGCGTCGTTGGCGTGCAGCCGTATCAAAGCTCCCCCCCTCTCCCTTTCTCTCTCCTCCTCCTTCGCCTTTTGCTTTGGTATCGCGCTCGCGGCTTTGACACATTTCTTTTGATTCGATACGAGGCTCGTTCTGCATATGCTTCTGGTCCGCCGCGTTACTTTCAATGGGTATCCCCGAACCATCTTTTTCTGCTTTTATAGTTTTTGCACGTCCTTAATGTTCTCCCATTGGTCGGAACGCGCAACTCCTCTTTTATTTTCCCGTTTCATTTTCGACACTGTTTTTAATCGATAGCAGATTTCTTGCCGTGTCGCTTCTAACAGAATCATCATGCGATTTTCCTAGGGCCCCATTGAATTGAATGTGTCGGGAGTCTACGAGCCGGCGAGAACGAGCTGCGCGATACATAGGTACAATAGGTTAGGAGTCGTTATTGGCTTTCGTGGTTACTAAAGGAGTGTCTCCAAGACCTATGGCTTAAATGTGGTATAACACCTTTGGCTGTGGCTGGATACCATACAAACTCCACAGTCATGTGTGGACTCTTGTGTCCGGTACTGACGTTGTTAGGGTATGAAGCGGCCTAGTCGAGGAAAACTAAAATGTTAGTCCATCGAATACCAATACCTGATCTTTTCCAATCAGATGTCTTCAACCAGGTGCCATTAATTGGATCACCACAAATCATCCACCTCCTTCATTATTTTTCGCCTTTATACGGAAGGCGGACATCGAACCCGGCGGCGATTATGCTTGCGCAATTTATCCCGCTCTTCGATCAGGTATCCTGGACCTTCAAGTCCGATCAATCAAATTCCCCAACGAGAATTCCAGCTCCCTTGACGTTGCAATGAGCCGCGCACAACTGGAGCATCGAGGGGATCAGAATTGCGTGATGGCTTAGCCGGACGAAAATTTCGTGGGTCGTACCATTAATTTGTAAGGGCACACAGCTGCGTAACTGCATGCGACACATACGAAAACGTGATAGCTGTCCCGCGCACGGTACTTACATTCCCTAACCCACCCTTGGCAACGGAAGAGCTTGACTGACGAAGTCAATTAAGCTCTCATTCTCTTTCGAGTGTAGGTGGTGCCTCCTGGGGACTTTTGTTAGTATGGGGGAATCACAAAAAAAAAGAGAGAGGCCTGGAAGAGGTGGCTGGTGTGGTTGATCACACTTCACCAAACATATATCGATCGCTAGGTGTATAACGGAAGGGGCAGCGGAACGCGTCCTTAGGCCCTTTAAATGGTAACTTAGGCCTTCCAGTACAAAGCTCGGAATGTCACTGAATTATCGCAAGGGTAAGATACGAAAGCACTACCTGGGTAACACTATTGGCTCTGTGCAGAGTATAGTGTGAGGGCAACGAAATCGAACGCAGCGTCCGCAGTGGACAAATATTGCAATAAACTCGGCTATTTATCTTTATGAGCGTAGTATAAGATTTTGCGATTAATGTCGGATATTCTTTTATTCTAAATAAACCACGACAGTGCCTGAGTGACAAATTGCAGGAATACCGGAAGAAATAGTAAATGTACATTTTATCGATTCCCTACGGCAAATTGGATGTAAGAACAACGCAACAAATACATAGCTGGAGTTAGAAGAAAACAGTTAGCATTATAACTTTGCTTTCCATTTCAATGCTCTTTATTTAAAGTACTTATTGTATACTTATGTATCGTATAAAACTAATCACAAATTAAGTGGATTTATCTATGTTTTACATTTGCTGGATCTCTATGGTATCTAAAACGATGGGATTTAATATGCATGCAGTCATCATTTTATTGGAAGCAAAAATCAGAGAAAGAAGACAGTCCTAGTTACATACCAGCAATTTTTCCATCTATCCGCCACTCAAATTTTTGAGGATCTGGGAATTTACCCAGAGAATCTACTGCTACGTGTCGGCAGAAACGTTTAATGTAAAATCAACCATTCATTTATACATCCATCTACGGCACCAACTGAAGAAAAAACTGAAGTAGGACTCAACTTAAAAATAGATGAGGAATGCCAACTTTGTATATTTACAAAAACGACAAATCCGGGATAAACATTTATTTGTAGCAGATATATGAGTAACGAAATTTGCAATGTTGAGATACAGACGGAAATAGATAAGTCAGCAGTTCGCATTCAGTTAAACGAAAGAAATTAACAACCAGAATTGTAATACACTTCTCCAAAGATATGTAGATCCATCGGAGTCAACGAAAAAGGTATTTTCAGTCGGTTTTCATCAATCCATAAAGAGCAGCAGCTTGTAGATCTTGTAGGGATCACATTCACCGACTTTTTCCTATTACTGAAAAGATTAACTATAAATCGGAAACAAAATGTTTCTAAAGTACATAAACTTCTCATTTTATTAGTGAAAATGAAAACTGGTATGACATGTTCAGCTTTAAGCGTTTTGTTCTGTGTGCGCAAGACAACTATATCGAGAAGTTTTTTTTTTGCTGTTTAACAAGATTTAGTTACTACTGCGGTGAATTTTGTTCTATGGCCAGATAAAAATACGGTGCAAGCAACAATGCAAAATAGAGTTTTTATCTAGAGAACAGTAATACTAGAGTCAATTCCTGCTTGCACTGGACTGAGAGTAGAAATTCCGGCAACTGTAGATAACAGTGTTTTTGTTGTTGTTTCATTGTAAAAAGGGCTTTACTGCGAAGTCGTTAATTGGAATTACGCTTGGAGCATTCATTTCTTTTAGATCTACAGCGGCGGGTGGAAGAAAAAGTGATTCGCAAATGACTGTGGAATCCGGATTAGTTGATTATTTAGAAGGATGCGACGTTGTCTTAACGGATAAAGGTTTTCCTGAAATTACACGAGCTTTTGATGAAAATGGAAAAGAAGTCAAGATAATTGTGCCACCTTTTCTGCGTTACACCTTTTCTGCGTACATCGTCTTTTCCAGTAAAGTCTTTTTTATTATCTTTCATGTAATTGGTATTATTGCTATTAGCAGTACTTTCCTCATAAAATACTTGCAAATAATGTTAAAAATAAAATAGTTCACCGTTTAATATTGCATGTTTAATAAAAGATTGAACACGGTGCACTCGTACTGTGCAGCTGCCATTTTTTACTGGCGAGTACACGAATAATTCGCACACATTAATTCCTGTTACATACATTCGCACATGTATTTAAGTATTCTGCGGCTCTGACTAATTCAACTCCAGTTCCCCATTCGTAAACACTAAATAAGGTATATTGCACACATTTTCCTTATAATTAAGCACAGCTTGTTTACTTCACGATATTGGCCATTTGATTTCAAGTCGCATTGAAAATATACGCTGATCTTCAATAATAACTCCATCAATGCTTGCACAAAGCCAGAGTTGATGTTTGCTGATAATAACTCCAATTAGTTTTACTTTGCACCAATTTAGTTGTTTATATGCGGCTAATGCACGACATTCATTTCTTACACTGTATTTTGTTGCCTTACATTCATTGTTTTGAGGATGTAAGATAATGGAAACTAAACTATCAATAGATTTGGTTTTGCGTACATTAATATTATGAGCATTTGTACTCGTTGACATTCTTAAATGTCAGGCAGCGTACCATTTGTTGCACCTGTTGCTCGTAGATCACTGAATTCTTTTACAAGACAATTTCGCTATTTTCTCATCACTAATCTGAATTTTTTTATCACAACACTGTTACAAATTTTCTTCCAGTTTATATCCTTTACATTTGTATACTTTAAACTCTTCTTTGAAAATCAAGTAAGTATTTAGGCATGTCTAAATACAAATTTGTTTGGTGGCAACATTTCTTCAAAAGCATCCTTCCATTTGCATATATTTCTTTAAGAAATTGTTTTACCCTTGGCTTTCCCCATTGCTGCTCCTGATTTGTTTTTGAAATGGTCTTCTCGTGATTGATATGATAAATTAAAGTAGCAATGTGCTTACATTTACCACTTTGATTGTAGACATTTTGCTTCAGTGACCAGTCGTGCTGTTTTTATGTATAATAATAAGTAAATATTCAAATATTGCGTGTAGCTATCCAAACCTATAAAATGAATTTAAATGGATTTGAACTTACCTTTAAAAAAGTTTGACAAAGCCTCGAAGAAACAGAAGTTTGCCTCATGACACGAGCTTGAACTATTAAACTTGGGTCATATTTTGTCCTAAAGGCATCTTCTTACTTTAGACGCTAAAAAAGGCTATTTTTGTGAATTTTTTGATAGGTTTGGATTATAGATATTGATATAAAAGTTGGTACAGTTAATAAATACACTTTCGAAATACGTATAAGAAAATTGATTTATTTAAGTCACTATTGATGGACAAAAATAGTAGTTAACAAAATGTCCTAAAAATAGTAGGTCTGCGCTGTTTATGAAATCTCTGAGACGGACAATCGGAAACAAAAAAAAAATCAAACGGCTTTAGATTCATATGTTAATGGCTATGGCGCATATCATACGATTTTTGATATATTCAAAAATAACAAAATGGCGGAGATTTTTCGAAAAAAACCAAAAAAAACGTTTTTTCACCGTTTTTGGCAAAAAAAGTAAATATCAACATTTTAAAAATTCCTTGATATGCGCTGTAGCTATACTTGTAAAGACTATGTGGTTAAAATTTCTTACGGATCGGTTTAGTAGTTCCGAAGATTTTATCAACAAGCCGTCGAAAAACGTTGTTTCGAGAAAAAAGCCTTTGACGTTTTTTAAAATGAAAAATCGTTAAAAAATCTTACCTGTCCTTAATCAGCGATGCCTGCACCATAGAGTATGCCTTCTGCTTCTGCATAGTGTTCATTTTCATCTAAAATAGCGTTTCTGCGTTTTGTCCTGGCTTCTTTTGAGGCACCGGAGCTGCGGCGGTTCGCTATGCGTATACGCTCACTATCACGTTTAGTGCCGTACTGTGCGGCAATCGGACTGAGTTTGACGCCCATCACCTCCAAAATCTTCAAAACCGGTTGTAAACCTTCGTTGAAAATGCAAGCAGCTCTTTGGCAAGGATTTTTAACTATTTTTTTTCACTGAATATGTGTTTAGGTGCCATTGCCCACACGCAGTTATTGAAACTCTCGTTGTTGTTTTGAGTATTTCGTCAGAGGTATCGTTCAAGTAGTTCGTCCTTGGTCAAATCTACGTAGATCGGTTTAAAAAATTCTTGAACATCTCTAGCGAGAGCAGGAGGATGATTGAAAGTTTTAATTGTGTTATCTTTCACGGCTTTCTTATATTCACACCAGGAGTCCGAGCAGTATGAATGCTGGGGATTGCTATGAGTTGAAATGGTGTGATAGTATCCTGCCCACATTACCTTGCGCATATCTTCTACAGAATTTGGGTATCTTCTAATTTCTAATCCACAGCTTGTTGACAATTCTTTCATTAATTTTACCGTTAAATCTTTTTGTTGTAATAAAGACTTTTTTCTTCTTTATTACAACTTTCTTGGCTGCACTTTTTTGCCGGAGGTTTTTTCTTGTCTTTTTTGGCAGATTTTCTCGTCTGCGTAAGAGATTCCTTAGCGCCTTTAGCATGTCTAGCCAGGTACGCGCTACCCTTTCGGGCGGGGCAGATGAACGTGCTCAGGTAGTAAAGGAAAGGTCACACAAAAATCCAGTGAGACTCCACCGATCGTCATAAAATTTTAGTATGATACTTTTGAATATATATGCTTGAGAAAAATGTTATAAAAGAATGGATTTTTTGAAAATTGTCAAGTAAGAAGACGCCTTAACTCTTCTACGTCCCTGATATCTTCAGCAGATGCCAGCAGTTTTCACTTCTGTAGAGTTTAAGATTAGAAATCGATATCATGAGTTACACTCTGACATACGGTTTTAAAAATTATGCTCATTCCTGTCTCGATTTTTTTAATCTATCAGTGTCACAGCAACTATATACAGGTATGCTAGTTCAATTTTAATAAACGCAATTGTATAGCTTCATTTTTCTCGTCTCAAAACGAATTTACAAATAAACAAAAATATTCATTTAAAGGAAATTCTACTTACTTCTGTTCACATTACTGAAAGGAAACACTCGTCGCCGTTGACCGGCCAAATTAATTTCATCCAAACAATTTAAGTGCAAACTAAGGCCCGACTTAATTTTTATTATTTATCACAATATTGTAACCAAAATCACAGAGCCTTTGACAAAGTCGACAAAAATGGGGCCGTTACGCGGCGCTAGTGTTGCACACGAAGCCACTGCTGAATTTACCCTACACGGAGAGAATTAAATGTTAAAAATTACCGTGCAGTAACGGTAACCAGATGACAACCCTGAAACTTCGCTTATTATTGTTGGGTAGAACACAGATTTTCACGAAAATAAAATAAAATTTCTTCTTCAGATAGAAAATTTTACCAGATTTTCTAGTAAATTTCGATGTTTAACAAAATACGCAAAACTTAAATTTGAAAAATATATAATATCAGCGAAATTTTACTGTGCATTTTAGTATTTTATGCCTTTCAGAAATGTCTATAAAAAAGTATCGTCTTTATAAAAGTTATTTTAAGATTTATTATAAAATTTAATGAATGTTACAGGAAAATGTATTGTGCTCTCGGTAAAAATTATCGTGCGCGCTTGGTTAAAATTATCGTGCGGTACGGTACGGGAATTTTGAGGCACTGCATTGTAAAAACTCCCCTTCATTCCTTTCACTTCAGAATGGTATGGTGGTGGGGGTAAGTAGGGGAGCGCGATTTCTTTATGGCACGATGGGACTTCCCAAAAAAATTTCGTCTAAACTGCGTACATCGCCGGTTCAGTTTAGCCTGAAGCCTCAGTCGCATGCAGTGTCTCGTTGCGAGAAAGTGACACGTAGCGATCGTGTTAAATGATGACGAAGTAATATGTGCGCAAATTAGTCACATCACTCGAGCCTACGATGGTACAAAATGTATTATAAATAAATGTTAGTATTAAACGAAAAATAAATTCTAATGATTAAATTTGTCTCCTTATCCGTTTGTTGACTATGCCAATTTATATGGAAGAAAAAAATGTTCCCAACAAAAAACAAACAGCATTAATTTGTACCAATTTTTCAATAGTAAATAATATTCATTATTATTATTATGGTTATTGTTATTTCGGTTATTATTATGATTATTATAGCACCAGTTTTTGAAGAAAAAATACATTTTACTAAGGATTTCTTCAACCGAAGAATTTCAATTTTACCAGCCTTATAGGGAATTGTTTTTGAGGATTCGGCTTCGATCCGGCCAGTGAAGGTTATTCCAAAGTCAACAGTGGAATTAGAAGATGTTTACGTTTCGGCCCTCTGGTTCGGGTCCTCTTCAGAAATTTTATTTTTCTGTATATAATATGATACACATTTTGTCATAATAATGTTTGTTTTGTCATAATAATGTAAAAACATTATTATGACAAAATGTGTATCATATTATATACAGAAAAATAAAATTTCTGAAGAGGACCCGAACCAGAGGGCCGAAACGTAAACATCTTCTAATTCCACTGTTGACTTTGGAATAACCTTCACTGGCCGGATCGAAGCCGAATCCTCTTCAGATTCGGTGCGCCGGATCTTGTCATCTACACGGGCGCACACATCTCTGACTCACTTATAGGGAATTTTTCTTCCGAGGTTGACGCAGGTAAATTTTACTGTGCAGCACCGTAAAAATAACGTACGGCGCGGTTGGTAATTTTTAACCGACAGTAGGTAAATTTTCGAACATACATGCTAAATTTTACTGTCTCCAATTTTTACCCTTCTTGTATAGTAAAATTTGAACTACGTATTTGAAATTTTCTGTAACGTGAGTTAAAAAAAACTTGACGCATACGAATTATTATGTTTTTCTCACTTGTAACCACATTGAAATATATCACGGTAATTTTTACCGTGAAATTCACCACAAAAATTACTTTTTAATTCTCTCCGTGTATGTTTCGAGTGTTCGTTACCAGACGAACATAAGAGGTTCGTACAACACCCTTGTATGACCCTAAATGCGTCGTTACGGAAAAAGGATCGTCTACAGTCGCTGACTGACGATAATATTTTATGATCCGCATTTTCCCAATGATGACATATGACATGAAAAGCTGCGTGTCAAAAGTAGGAAATTGATCGCGACGGCAAGCCTGTCTATAGAAGCTTGACGTCTTACGCAAGCCATGCTCTTACTGTCGACCGCGATGCGAGCTACGAACACGGCAATGTTTGCTTCGCAGGTGCAAAAATTTCACAGCCGCGAAGAGAATCGGCACGCCCGGTAATCCCACAGCGGTTCGAATGCCGCACGCGCACCCGGAAACGTTCAGGCAGTTTATACACTACGTCTACACTGGGAAGGTATCCAATAAATATGAATTCTCTACTTTCTACTTTTTAACGAACTACTCGTAGTTCCGCGCAATTAATATTAAAAATATATGAAAAGGACCCACAGGTTTTTTTTTGCCATCGTCACAGATCATGCTGCAGGATAGTGGTATATTTGAGATGTTGGGACTCGCGCAAGAACTCGGAGTAGAGGAACTATGGAGGAGCTGCGAGGATCATGTTTCGTCGACCCTTAGTCCTAGCAACGCCTGTGCTCTTTTGACAGCAGCCCTCGACGCACAAGAAAGAGTTTTGGGTAAGTTCCAACGTACGTTAGGATTATATCGAGGTTAGTTTGAGATCAAACCGAAGTTGAGTCTGGTCTACATTAGTTCTAGGTTAGATTCGCGGTACATATAGGCTGCGTTTGAGTCAGGTTCGATCGATCCCGTAATAGCTGTTTGTCTATTCCCAACATAAGGCTCTTCGAATATGTCAATGCTATTGATAAATAGGCTGTTTGGCACAGGACGAACCCAAATCCGTTTTTACTGCCAGGGCAGGTAAGTAAAGAAAATTGATTGGACAATGAATATATTTTTTTTAAATAAAGGGTAATGTAAAAATAGAACTAAAAAGGTTGGATAGGCTGATGATCGAACTGAGCTGATTTATGTATGAAAGCCAACTAAACCCGACCAGAGTATCTATTCAGAAAAGAAAGATATATTCTACAATGCAAAAGCAGGTATCTAGGTAATTACCAGTAAGTTATTGCTTAATAAGTACCCAGATAACCACGTACTCTGCCAGAGCAGTACGGTACCGGTACAGTACCAGTACGCCGTACTGGTGTACCGGACTGCTACCATGCTAGTAGGTGAGGGTACGGTACCGGTACGTGTTACTATGAAGACTAGATACAGGATTCCAAACGCGGCGTTTCAACTCATCCTCAAAATTGCGAATCTTAAGAGTGATGGTGCGGCCTTTCGAAAGTAATTTGCTATATCCATCTATTTTCATCTATAATGTGCGGTTGTAATAACGAAAGTATATTTTTAAATAATTAACAAAGATATAGGGGTGGGGATCGAAAGTTCGAACGATCAATATTCAGAAGGACGGAAATGTCGAATTCAGTAATGCCGAACGTTCCAATATAGATATTTCAATCTTATGATAACCTGTAAAATATTTAATCGAAATTGTGAATACAAAAATCTCGAAGTTGATTTATAGCAAAAACAAATATCAGATTTAACAAAATAACGAAAGATATAGTATCGACTCGCCTTATAGATACACCAAACAATTCGAGACGTTAAATCGTCGAATTGTAAATATGACGACAGTTTACAATTTCGAATTCATTAAAGCGAAGGGCCAAAAAGTCGATCAGGTGAAATGGCAAGGGGTCACAAAGCGAATACAATGGAACAAATGGATCGAGAAGTACGTTACTTGCGCTTCGGAGTGAAGTTGGCAGATGACGCTGGCGGTCAGTCGGGTCAGGCAGCCATGCCATGTTCGCGACTTAAGTATTCGCCATTTAGACATTCGCCATTTCGGACCATCGATCATTCGCGTTTTTGAGATCTACATATTCGAAATTCGTAGTCTCGATCTATGGCTTTTTGGTATAGACCGTATTACGAATATTAGATACTCGCTTTTATCTATTTCGGAGATGTGAATGTTGTAGATTGTTTAATTCTGTATTTGTCTGACTCAAACTGCAGACTATCTGAATATATGTTCTCAAATAAAGGAGCTCTCGAATAAATAATCGTTTGGTATAATAGCTATTCAATTTAGTCATCGGCCGACGGATAATGTTCCGGAAAATTTAACCTTCGTTATTTTGGGAGTTCATAAATCAGTCGTTTCGAAATCTTTGTCGTTCTATATTTGGTCATTCGACATTTTGACCCCCACCGAGATATAGCACGTTGAAATTTGGATTTCATTCCGGTAGGAAAAAACACGCCGAACGTATTCGAAGTTGCCCGAGCACGCTATGAGGTCACAATGGTATAGTCTGTATCCGAACTACTCGTGTAGTACGAGTATCGGGTTCTCAAAAACCAAAAGGGGTCGATTGATTTTTCTGGAATTGTGCTTTGCAATAAAAAAAACGGAATGGCAAAGGGCTTTTCTTTTTCAATGGTTCTAAAGATAATTATTCTATAATTGTTAATTATTATTCTATAATTAACTTAATTATAGAATTAAGTTTAGAATTATAGAATTAATTATAGAATTAAGATAATTATTATTCTATAATTAAAGATAATTATTCTATAATAGTTGTAAATAATAGTTGTAAAATTAAAGATAATTATTCTATAATAGTTGTAAAGATTCATGATTTTTGGTATCACGAAAATGCAAATCGTCGCCACTGACGCGGCACTCGCGCTTATGGCGGAATGATGTTACCTATAAAATAAGTCCTATACAAAAACCACGTAGGATTGTTAGTTCAACGGCAAATCATCGGTGAACGAAAAAAAAATTGTATTGCATGCACTTCGTTTATTGATCAGCCCAGTGTTCTGAAATTCAATCAGCATCGAGAAGTTAACGAGAAATTATCGATTTACGTAAATACGGCACCTCCTTATAGCAAGTGATCCAGAATGGTCCCATGGGGAAAAAACAATTTACCTACCGGTCATTAGCGTGAGATTTTATTATAAAAAGATTTTTTTTTCGAAAATTAAGATTTTTGCTTACAAACAAATTCCATTATGTATTTAAATTTTTAGACTACTTGAAATATTCTTTCAGATCCTTGTAGGTCTCTGTGAGACGCGCCATATTCAAAAAAAGTAATTCGATATCTTCATTACAAGAGGAGATATGATCATTTTTACGTTTTTTCAATTTATTATTGATGTTATCAACATTTTCGCGTTTTTCAAGTTCGTGTGCATTCCTAATACCTTTAGGCATAACATGCAATATGATAAAAACTCGATGAAGTATTTGTCACAATATACATAAAGATTGAAGCTGATCGCGCGCGCGAAATAGGGAACGGCGTCGTCGGTGTGTTTAGGGGTACCGCCTCCCCCGCCACGGCACCCCTCAACTGGCTTAAATAACTATTTCGATATCTCCCTTAAAGATGTTCCTAGCAAGATGTTTTTTTTTATTCTACGTATCTTTTCCACCGCATTCGAATATGCCCTTAAAATCAGGATTTCTCAGTATTTAACCCAATAATTATTGTTTAGGACTTATTTTATAGATTACATTATACCGCACAACTTTTGGAGGACGGATTTTTCGATAAAACCAATTTGAAGAAAGAAAATTAAAAAAAACGGATTTTTTCTGTTTTTTATAATTATTAAAGCACAATTCTAGAAAAATGAATCAACCTCTTTTGGTTTCTAACGACCCAATACTAGTTTCTAACGACCCAATACTTACACGAGTAGTTCGTAAACATACTATAACATTGCGATGTATTACAACATGTATTACGAAACATGAACCTGCAGATATGATTAAATTTGTAAAGAGGCTCACTTTCGTTGCCGAAAATAGATTTTCTTTGAAAATTCTCATGTGCATAATTTGAAAACAAAGAGTAAAGTCGTTTAAAGTATTACATTTTCACGAGAGGTCTGTCGTGGAATTAGAACCTAGTCCAATCACTTTACCTAGTCGACCTTTCTCGATATATTACTATATATATATATATATATATATATATATATATATATATGTGTGGGTGTGTGGGGGGGGGTCTGTTCGATCGACGCGCCATCCCTGTTATTCACATTTTCGGGTACACTTTATTCACGCTTTCTCTATTTGAGTTTGGTCTTCTGTATCTAGTCGCGATGGTACGGCGTACCAGTGCCGTATTAGGAACGTGTACGATTTCACCGCGTGCCAGAAAAACATTGGCACCGTACGGGTACACCGTAGGGTGCAATCACGGTACCCCGTGCCCATAGTACACTTGGTTACCTTGTGCATAAGTGAATAAAATAAGTACAAGTATCGACGAACTGATTCAGTCTCGCCATCTAGCGCGACTTCGACAAATCTTTTTCCCTACGATCGGTAAAGTCCGCAACGTCAGTGAAATCCCCGGTTCAGCCGTTTTGCCGCCAGAGGAGCCACAAGTGTCTCCGATCGTTCTACGTCGCTCGCCCGTTCAACCACGAATCACTCGAACGTTTTCGGTTCCCGGCATTTCCTCGCAAACAAAGCGTGTACGGTGTGCGTTGTCAGAGTCCTTGTCGTGCAAAAGTATCGAGCCAAAAGGAATTTAGCCGCGCCAGAGTTTAAAAACTCGTGACCAACATTAATAAACAAATAAATAATACACGTGGAAAAAGCAAAATCGAACGAAAATGTCGTACAAGGGTCCGCAAAAGGTTCAGAAGGTTATGGTACAGCCGATAAATCTGATTTTTCGCTATCTGCAAAATCGCTCGAGGGTACAAGTGTGGCTCTTCGAGAACATTAACTTGCGGATCGAGGGACACATCGTGGGCTTCGACGAGTACATGAATCTCGTTCTTGACGACGCCGAGGAGTATCACACCAAGTCCAAGAGCCGCAAACAGCTTGGACGTATAATGCTCAAGGGAGACAACATAACCTTAATACAGAACACGAATCCGACCGCCAATTGAAGACTTGCGCGCGAGCGCGGGGCTACTACCGCGCTTCTCTCCTACCTAACCTCAAACTCGAACGTCTCGACCCTCGCCTCAAGCCTCGGATTTTTCGCCCTCTGGGAATTCACCACCAGCCACGCAGTGTTACCAAATGAATCATCACGGAAATGCGAAAACTCTGGAACCCGAAAACGAAGAAGAAAAAAGAAACCGTCGCAAATGACGGAAAGGATCACTCTTCCTATTCGCCGCGAAATAAAAACTTGATAAATCTTTGCCGGCGCTCAATGTTTCTGCGTTTGTCGCTCCATAATATTGTGTAATAGCCGCTTGGTGGGACTTTGCTGCGGGCAAAGGGTGTGAGAAATAAATAAAAAAAATCATTTTTTTAAGTAACCACGGCCTTTTTTTGTTTCTTTCCTTTACCTGGTCGTTTTTTCTTCGCGAACTTTGGAAATTATTGGAAATGGTGAAAATTTCGTGATCACAAATGTGTATTGAATATTAAACGCGTTGTTGGGCAGCACCGAGGTTTACAAAATCTTCAATTCAGTGAATTAACATAAAAATTAGATTCAATATTTATGAAAGTTGATAAATTATTACATTTATTTAATTAGTTAATTCAAATTCATCGACAATTTTAATTCGAGTTCACACACACATATATATATATTATACTCAAAATTGAAATTAATGTTCTCACAATCATAAATTATAATTCGAAATATATATTTTCTCGACAATCTCCCTCATACTTTTTTTACTTGCATTTTTATAAGAACGTTTTTAATTTTACTTTGCATCAAAACCTCTGTGATTTGAATGAAGGTTTTTTTCACTGTAAATTCAATTCTCTTGATTCCAATCATAATTAAATATCAATTGTGCTCGATAGAAATAATTAATAGCCTGACGAGTATCTAAAATTGATGCAAATCATCAAAATGGTAAGGAATAATGGAAATTATAACGAATAATTTGGTTGGGTATATTTGGGTTTTCACCAGAAACAATTGAAGTAGCGAAACCCAATTCAATGTATGATAAAAATGATATGGATATGGAAATTATCATTTTGTTTATTGTCATGACACGATTCGTTATTCCTGCCAGGTGGAAAAGGAGCATGTTCCTCGTTCATCGAACGCTGCTACGCTTTCATTGGTGAGAACGCATTAGACACCGTTAAGACTACGGCCTTTTGCAATTTACCCAAAGATGCCCTCGTCACACTCATCTCTTCGGACTACCTCGGCCTGGAGGAAGAAGACGTATGGAGGGCCGTACTCGACTGGGCTAAATATCAGGTCTTTGCTTTCTTTTAATCTACCGTCTCCATATATTCCATTCCAACTACAAGTATTTCTTCCTTCGACGGAGAACACAATTATTTATTCGCTTTCATTATTTATGCACTTTCTTCTAGTAGTATAGCACTATCACTTATTGCAAGAGTTACAAATATTATCGTTCCAGTCTTATTCCAGTTTTGGATTATTTTCTAATTTTTTAACTATTCTTGTTATAAGATTATTAATAATAATGATAATAATAATAATAATGTTATTCTAGTAGTTATTATACTTTAGAAAAGTACTTCATTATGATTATTTTAGTACTACTTCAGTTTTTAATCATTTCAATAATTATTGGAATTATTGCTTTAATAGAATTGCTACTTTTAAGGATTTTAGTGTTTATTATTATCATTATTTTAATGCCATTATGTTTGGCAAGTTCAGTTGTACAGTTGTATAGTTCTTTATTTCCAAGCATGTTTTCCAAAAACCCTTGCGGGTTTTTACACAGTTCCCCCCTCTGTATACTGATACCCTTTAACATGTTTCCTTATTTTTTTGTTTTTATCATTCGTCTTCCGTTCTTTTTCTTTTCTGCTTCCTTTCTTACTATACATTTGAAGGCTCTCGCATATTCGCACAATTCTTTTTGTAATCCCTACAGTATATGGAATCTCAATTTTATTCTAGTCTTGTTGTGTTTCTGGGCTGGCTTATATTCGTATAGCTCTTTTGATTACTTTCTTACTCCCCCATATCTTGATCCTTTGTTACGCCGCTTCCACTCCTACCTCCGCCATGGCTCCCTCCATTTAAAATCTCCGTTTGGACAGGTTTGTATTTAATATCGCCCTGGCTTTTTCTTTTAAACACTTTTTCGGCCAACTATCTTCCGGCATTCTCATAATCTGACTCGGGCAGTGGGCTGCTCTTTTCCATGCTTTTCTATTCCGACCCTTATTCCCGCCTCCATTTCCCATATGTTTCTAGGCGTATTGTCATTTATACGTATTGCCATTAAAATATATTTACCCTGTCATTTTCCTATTTGGTCCCTCCCATTCAACCCCCACGGCTCAGCTCTATACACCATCCAAACCATTGCCTGCATGGAGTATAGTTTCTTTACTAGAATGCCAATTTTTGCCCTTTTGCGTATACCCCATACTACGTTTAACCTTTTTCGTACTTTGCCTGCTGCTAACTTCGTGTGTTTCACTAAAGTGTTCCCCATTGACAACCGCGCCCACAAGTACTTGTATTTTTCCACCATTTCCAATTCTACCCTTTTGTATTTCCACATTTGCCGCCTCTTCGGTCTTCCTCCCTTTTTAAAGATCATTATTTTCGTTATATCAGAATTGACAGTCAGCTAGTTTTTTTCACGTATTTCTCCAGTGATGTTATCACCTTCCTCAACTCTTCTTCCTCCTCCGCTATTAATATTTCCTCCGCTATCTGCAAATATTAGTCCACATATTTTCTTCTTCCCTAGAACCGCTCCAACCCCATTTTTTCTTGTCCAAATTCCATCCATATCTTCTATGAAGGTATTGAAGAGTTTGGGACTGAGAGAGAGCATCCCTGCCATACTCCTCTCTTGGTCTTAAATTTCTCCGTTACTTTTTCCTGCGTTAAAACTTCATGTTTGGTTGTTTTCTATATTTTGCCTATCATTTTTTTGCAACCCTCTTATCTTTGGTAAGTTTATGTAATTATCGTAATTATTATTTTACTGCTATTTGAATTTGTCATCATTTCAGTAGTCATTGCTATTATTATGTTAGCGATATGTAAACTTACGATTATTATTATCATTATTTCCGTATTATTTCTATTTTCCTCATACTATGGTGTTTATAATGACGATTACTTTGGGATCACTCGAACTATTCATGGAAACAACCATAATTTCAGGCCGGCGTGACTCAGCCGACTCAGCATTGGACGGAAGAGGAGAGAGTGAGAGTTTGCCAACACTTGGCAGGGGTTATAAATCACGTGAGGTTGTTGCTAATCGACAGTCAAGTATTTGCGGAGGAGGTCGAGCCAACGGGGGCGGTGCCGATTGAGCTTTCGTTGGAAAGGTGCGATATCTACGATCCCGAACGATCGGATGAAAGCGGGTACTCCTTCACGCAGCCTATACTCCATTATTGGCATCAATTGCGCCGCCCGATTTTCGGTATTCGATCGTTCCGTCACGAAATATTGCCTCGAGCAACCGTTTGTTGACGCCCCCTCCCCCCTCTCCCCACGTCCATTGTTTCTGTGGCATCGAGACGCGCGAATTATCTTTGGTTAGATCAGGCTTGAGTGAACGGTCAAGTGAGCAGCGTCACCTCGAAAACGCGATTTTAAATTACACCGAAATGAAAATACTGAACGGGATGTAGTTTTACCAGTTTGGCGCAGAATTTTGGCAAGACGTTACTGGCTTCTGCAGTTTTCCGGAACGTTTGCTTCTTCGGGTGCCTTATCGATATATGTTAATCCAAAATGGCTGTGAACGCACATTCCATTTTGAGTGTTTGCGAATCCGTAAATGTTTAAACTTGCATCGTAACACCTGCAGATACCGATATGCCGCATTGCCGAACAAGTATTCCGAGATTTGTTCCGACAAACGCCTGCAGCCGAGGGTCAGCCCTTTTCTCTTCCCAGGTTCGCAAATTCTGTCACGTGACAAGACCGGCTATCAACGTTTGTTGAATCAATGGTACGGGTCACCGAAGCAGAGCTGGCGTTTAGTTTACAGGTTAGAGTTTTCAAAGTCCTATTTCGATTTTTCATAATTTCAGTGGCCATTATTCTGACTAACGTACAATTATTACAATCTTCAATTATTTTTAGTAGTTATAATAATTATTTTAGAATTATTAAAATTGTCAATCGATTTTGTTTGCAGTAATTTTATTCTATTGTCATTGTCATGTTCAGTCATTTTGGCAATTATTATTATTACTACTTTGGTATTAGTTCAATTTGCAACCAAATAGCCGTTCGTGGCGCTGCGATCGTTGCACGGCCATCTTGTTCGGCTTCAAGCGAACAAAATGGCTGACGCGATTTTTATTTCTAACGTCTGTTTCCCTCCACGTTACAATTCAGAGCTTCCAGTCACGGATACTCAGCATCCGCGTTTCACCGACATTGCGACGGCGTTTGCCCCACTTACGTCATAGCACTGGTGCGTAATGATCATAACCTCTATTTACGGGACATCTATCGCGTGCGTTAAAAAGAAAGTTTGATTGAAAAAAAATGAACATACAAACAAAATCTAAACAGGGCGCACGTGGCGAAATATGCGGAGGTTTCAGTGACGCGCCATGGGGCAAAACAAACGCCAAGGGCCACTACATCTCGTCGGAAAAAGCATTTCTCTTTACTCTGACGAACAATCAGGACGTACCGCCCACTAAATACGATATCGTGAAGAAGCCATTCGCCATTTGCTATCATCCTGAGTAAGACGATAACGCCGTTACATAATAACCATATTTTTATCTTTGCACATATACAGGGTGTCCTAATCGTAACAATCGCGTCTTGCCCACTCGTCTCGCAATTCGAATAACTCTGGATCGGATACAATTTAATTATAGTCGTTTTAAAAGGTCTCGAGATGCGTTATAAGCATCTGCCGTTGAAAATTGGGGTCGCTATTCGGAACTTTGTTATGATGTTCGCGTAACCTTCAATTTATAGTCCGGGATTGAATCGACAGTGCAATTTTGTGGAGTGCTTAAAACCAAACAACATTCAAAACATTTCTTTCTACAGCACGATGTTTGTTAAAAAAATGAGGTGACTTTATTTTTCTCGAAAAATATTTATTTATTCATCAATATGTATTCTGTCCCCTTCAAAGTAATCCCCTTCAGATATAATATACTTGTGCCATCGCTTTTTCCAATCCTCGAAGCACTTCTGATATCTTTATCTCCTCAATCGTGGAAAATCTCCCTCCTTTCATGGGTTTTTTCCGTTTTGGGAACAGAAAAAGTCGCAGGGGGCCAAGTCCGATGAATACGGCGGCTGAGGCATGATTACGGTGTTATTGGTAAAAAAAATCACGAACGAGCAACGATGCGTGAGCAGGTGCATTATCGTGATACAAAAGCCATGAATTGTTTTGCCACAAATCCAGGGAGACTTGCACAAATCGATAGGAAAAAATGGCCAAGCACACCAAACACGTATAACCTTTATATCGGTCAAAAACAAACTATGCAAAATGGCTGATAATGTCAACATATGTTGAGGACACGTGTAACAACATAACAAAAAAAACGAAAATCGAATGGACGTAGCCCGCGAAATTTGAAAAGTCACCTTATTTTTTGAACGAATCTCGTATACCTATGTTAATTTTATTTGGGCGCTCCGCGATTATTTTTGTTTAACAGTATCGGGCCAATTTTCGGAGCTGGCGCCGACTTATTGATCGCCAACAATTGCAACGTCAATATGGAGAGTTATAGCAATCTACCTCACAGTTATGACGGAGAGCACGCCTCGAATACCGTACTGATGGGCGATTATCATTTCGCGGTTATCGATTACGAGGTATTCACACCGAGTCATCCGGTGTCCAAGTTGAATCATTGAAAATCGGACGACGTATCGACCGAGCCATATTCTGTAAATATTGAGGTTGAACACATAAAGGATACTGTGAACGCCCTAACATGTATCACGATGTATTTTTATACGAGAACGTTATGCAGCAAGAATAAATTATATTTCAAAAAATAATTATACGTGTCTCGTAAATACTAAAAAGAGTCGGTAAGAGAAAGATTTAGCTTACCGGGCGTCGGTTCGATCCCGTACCGGCGGTCCGCATAACCGTTCATTCCATTGGCAAGCGCAACGCTCGATGAAATCCTTACACAAGAACCAACGGTCGGTGTGATCCTCACGTATGAACAATCGGTTGGCACCAGACGTACTAGAAAATACCGACGGTCGGTAAGCCGCATATCAGTGCTTTTTAGACGCTAGTTGTCGATAAAGACGATCACTACAATTTTTATTCACGGATGTTAAATCAGGTCTCATTCCTTTAATTGCCGATTATTCTTTGAACTCAAGATGCATATGAAAGGTCGAGTCGGTCGAGCAGTACCCAAATGAATAATTATCATCGGATTCCCTTTTGATCTATCCGCATTCGAACTGCCCCACTAGTATTAACGTTTTTATTCCGGTGTCCCGCAATTACGTATTATGAATGGCCTCTGAAAATTGATTAAGTCTTTGAAAAAACTTAATAGATAAGCCATCCTGAATAAGGTTTTCCTCTTTCATGATCGATTCATAGTTTCTCACAGACAAGTGATGGGTCGCTGCGGGCATTCTTCAATATACGTATGCCCATAAATTCATTTTAGTTCGCAATTGAATTAACTCACGCGAGGAAGGTCCGTTGCGTCTGTTAAGGACAAGTCTAACCTCCACGTCTGGCATGCTCGCGACCTGAACCTAGTGAATCGTCATGGACCCGACAGATAACGCTACCTCGCGTGATACCGGAGAATTGCCAGAGTCCGGGCTCCCTCAATCTCCCGAGCGCTCAATGGCGTAGGCGGTGATTCCCCGTGATAAATTAATTTTTATCGCTGCGTGGGTGGCGTGGCTGTTTCTATTGGCCGCTCATCGGGCACCTCCTACTTCGTTTATAAAGCAACCTCTCTCGACCTTCCTCACCTCGCCGCTCTTCCTGGCCGCCCCTCTCTTGCTCTCTCTCTCTCTCTCTCTCTCTCTCTCTCTCTCTCTCTCTCCCTCTCTCTCCCTCTCTCTCTATCGCGCAAATGCAAAATTTTTATCCCCTCACGCTTTGTACGTGCATATATATCTATACATTTCGCACATATGTATATGTGTGTTGCGATTACTGTGGGCTTGCGATCCGAGCCGTAAATCACGACGACGAGAGTACGTTTTGCGCACATAAATGAAATGAGCCTCTCGATGCTGTTTGTCCGCTGTTTATTCTCGATAGTCATGACGGTTATAGCGCTGTTCCTTTACTGTATGTATGTATCCATGCTTTAATCCTTGTACTGAAGTTTCTAAGAAACGCGTCTTATAGCACTATACTTCATGTTGAACGCGATTTTTTTCCGTTTACCTTAAGCATTATGCTACTGCGAGCGAACGGATCCTATAACCGCAAATTTGGACTCAGACATACATACATGTGTGTCCAAGTCTAAATTTGATGTTATGAGTGACTTCGCTTATCTATAACCTCAAATAATGAACTCGGGGTTTTCACTTAAAAACGTACATTTGAGCTTGAAATAAAGTCGATACGACCACTTGAAAAACAAATCTGGGCCGTTAAAAAGACATATTTTGACAAAACTGTTAAATGTTTCCTTTCATTTTTTGTTTTCGAACCAATATTTGTAGAAGTTTCAGCGGCTAATTTCTATTGACCCACACGATTTATATGTATACACATATGTGGCGTGATAATTACACGGTCTCGTTATTAATTGGCCGATGCGCAGATCTACCGTGAATCAGTGCGCCGCCGCGGGAGTCGGTGCGCGGACGTTCCGTCGAGCTCCAATGCGCATGTGCGTCTCTCGCAACACGAAACCACCGTCGGTCGGCGACGAGAAAACGGAATCCGGAGACATCGATGCCTGGAAAGGTTCGAGGATGACTCTTTTCGGCTCAACGGGATACTCAACTAATGCTCTACGGCGGCAAACCTATATTTCGGGTGCTACAATGTTTGATGGCTGATTCGTAGGGCTGATACTTTTTCTCACTCCGTGAGCACCTGCCCACGGAGGTATCGCGTCGTTGGGTCTATGCGGGCGCAGGGTTGCTTCCAATCGAATGTCGGCAGCACGAAACGAACTTGGCTACGGTGCTACAAATACATTGTCCAAATCAGTGCACCTGATTCTTCCGTATCATTCTAGCATCCGGAATGTCAATCAGGTTCCCGGTCACTTCGAACTCCAAAGAACCCTAAGAGACAGGAGGATCACTTTGGTCCCACACTCGCACATTGTACTTTCCTAACCTGCCTGGTGTTCGCGATACACGTCGTAGTGACGCGTGTTACGATGCCGCGATGATGCGCCGGCCGGTAATAAAATACCTCTTGGCTATATATACGCCATGCGTGTATTAACCCGTGTATGGCCCTCTCGATGTTGTCCCTCTGTGGTCCACCACTTACGTGTGTATACATGCCCGGGCTCCGTCAGCTCGTGGCCGCACTACAGCTGCCGTTGCGCTTTATATTGTACACATGCGCGGCTAGGCTGCCCCTGGATGGCGCTGCATGGCGCTGTGAGCGCAGGCCCTCGAAGAAAACACACACACACACATACGGGCGAACTTTCTGAGGTTTTCACGACCGCCACTAGAGGGAGCGCGTCGGGGTGCGCACCTATATCGGCGTCATACTGCATACGTGTCGATGTACAGGGTGTCCCGTGCACATTGACACGTCGATTGATCTCGAAAACGCGACAAAATGAAAATCGCTGGAACACGTGTCCAACGGATTTGATGAGCAACTAAAATAGCATGGATATTTTTTTCGTAGTGTACGTCTCCAAACGGATTTATAGGTCAATTTCTCCTGTCAATTGCACATCCATATTTTTCATGGGGTGATAACATTCAATGTAAAATGTTTCAAACATACGTAATTGTTTTTATACGTAGAATATTATTCTGCGATAGAAATGCAGGTTCCCATTGAAAAAAGACAAAGTTCATTGTGTATTTCAGCAAGATTTCAGCAATTTTTGCTTTTTTCCTTCGTTTCCGGCTTACTCCGAGCTCTCACTACACATGGAACACCCTGTATAGATGCGTGTATATATGCTATATCATGTGCAAATGTGTGTGTTCCACTCTTTCGTCTCTGGGTAAGGTTATATGCACATGGGTACGGCGTGTGTGCGGGAGAAGGATGGGGTAGGCGTACAAACGTGGACTTGACGGGGCATCTCTCCCCGCGTTGGATTCTGCGGGGCCTCATAGCGAAAAGTAGGGGATAAAGATTCAGTCTTGCGGCCACGTGCTACACGAGCGCACGCCCCGCCGGCCGCGGTCGAGCTCGAAGAGACTACGCTCCTCGTACACAATTATTGCGGCGACGCGATCCTACTCATTTCGGTATCTACTTCGCCATACGTCGATCCGTTTAGAATTTTCGTTGAAAACATTTTTTCGGCCCCTTTTTTTATTTTTCTTCACATCGAGAAGGTAACGGTGTTCGCGTTCTCGTTATCGAATTATATTTCGTGGGTGTTCCCGTTGTTTTGGATAATTTATAATCGAACAAGCGAAGATAACCAGTGCCGCGTGTATTAAGTAGTCACGATGTAGAGAGTGGCCTCCAGCTTGTGCGACGTGAAGTTATTGGGATTTGTCAGGCGCCGTTGGGGGCGCCATCCGTCGGATTCGAGTGACAACACCGCGAGCGCCGGAAACATGCGACGGGGCGCGCAGTGAATCTTCTTATCAGTGCTGTTCGAACTGCAGGTTTATGGGGGTTTTTTCGAGGTATTTTAGGGATATCGAGGAATGGCGCTAGTTGTCGTAGAGCGCCAAAAGAGTATTGACCGACCGAGTTGAGGAAGACGCTGAAGAAAAGGACATAGAAACGAATTTTAAGCCACCCGGATGAGCCGGGACGCATTATCGCTTTATTTATTCTTTTTTTTATAGTATGCATATTATTTCGCGCTGGTTGTTCAAACTGTGTTCTTCATAATTGCGTCGCAAGCTATCCAAAGCGAGTCATTTATTGGAACTCCGGAGGATTTAAAATCTTCAATTCCATGCAATTTTGTTTCATTTTTGTTACGAACCACATTTATAAACGACGATTTTTCAAAGCCGCAACCGCGATTCGTAATTATCGAAATAGCGCACCACGGAGCCCGAAGTCGAGCTGTTTGGGCGCATGCAGCTTAAGAACAATTCATTATCAATTTTGAATCGACGTGCGTCGTCCTTTTCGAAGGATTCCCACTTTTCAATCTTATTATTACATACCTCTATTCAAATTCCGTAACATTGAAGACAATATGACCTTCGAACTGTCGTGGGAGTGAGGCAGAAATCTCGATCTACCGTGTAAGGCTTTCCATCGGTGCTTCCCCGAACCTCTGGTAGGTGGCTGCGAGCGCGGTGCTCTCGCACCAGTAAGATGGATATCTGGGCCTATAGGGCCTATTTAGCAAGCCTTTCACTGCCGATCTATTCCACCCATCTGACATTTACGTCGTCGTATCCCAGACACTGTGTCTGATCATAAGTGATCATTGGGCAATTCCAAGTCATAAATTTTGACAGTCATAAAAAGGCCGCTAACATTTATTACTCAGCTATAATAAATTGAGGTTAACAACATTGGATGTCGAATGTATTCTTGTAGTTTTATCCACGTTTGTACGTCCAGGTCTGGAAACTCTGGCATTTCCTTTATTGGCGGCCGTGAAGCTCACACTGAAAACGGTTTTGGTAGTGTTGCCGATGACCGCAAGGATCGCTGCGATCACGGAAGGTTCAGGACTGTCAGGAGTCATTGTAAAACGGAAATAGGGTCGTTGTAAACTGTGTTTCCTTTAATTTCGCCAGATATTAATATTAACTTGGTACTCTAGATCATCGAAAATTACCTGAAAAGTTTCTACTAATTTTATTTCGCGCATTGACGTTATCCAAACAATCTTCAATATGTGCAGCGACTCAAGCGGCCTACGCCCGAATTACCAATGACGTTTTCGCTAAGGGTGAGGCCGGATGAGCGTCATTTTTTAAGTTGTGAGTCGCGTTTTTTGAGTCACGTAATTTACGTGGCATTTGGTTTTCATATAAAAGTCCGGCCGTGTCACACGACGACGCAAAATGACCTCTCTGCCGGGTCATGAGCGTAATTACGACGGAATGTCGGCCGCGCTCTATGATGTTCGGTGCGCCGGGAGGGAGGAGTAAGGAAAGCGGTCAGTTTTAGCAGAGAACATATATTACATGGAAGCACAAGCCTTATGGGAGCGCTGCCTGCGATTTCTTGGGGTGGTGCTTGGTTATCACACCCCAGCCACCGGAGGCGCCGCTTGTATCGATTTGCATGACCACATTTGATTTTGTGTGGCACACCGAAACGTCAACGCGCAGTCTACCGGCGGAAATATATACTACATTTTCTGTGCCAACTATTAACACGGAACCTGTTCTTCCATGTAATATATGTTCTTTGCTTAAAAGCAACTGAATAAAATACGTTCGTCTGGCAGCCCATCGAAATTTCGGTTGAACGTAAGTTATGCGAATCAAAAAAACGCGACTCACAACTAACAAAATTACGCTCGTCTGGCCTGACCCTAAAGCTTCAATCCCCGTGATGCGCTACTAATTTCTCACAAACGGATCCTTCATTAAGACTTAAACACCAGATCGCGCGATGTCCCAAGTCACCGGAAACTTCTGGGCCCCAGTCTGAGAGGTTATGCGCGTGTGATTCAGTTGTAATTGTTCGTTATCTGCGAAACCCTCGAAGTGCAAGGGGTCGGACAAAATGGCGGAGTCTCTGGAAATGGCGGAGCGAGTGTCGTCGAGGCGACGAACGAGAAAAGCAAGACGGGGCTAGCGGTGTGGGGGGAGGAGGAAGTAGCTGGCTGTTCGGATGGACGTCGGCGATCCGTCGAACGCAGCTGGAGGCTTGGCGGGAAACGGCGTCGCGACGGCAGCCGCCGCCGCCGCCATCCTCGGTGCGACGGTGGGTCATCATTCCGCCCCTGGGATTGCAGGTGGCGGCCCGATAGGCGTCGGGGACATTGCCGCTGGCATAATAAACCCCGTAACTGCTACGAGCGCCGGCTGGTGGACACCGACCTCTACTATCATTACCGCCCCCGCCAACACCGACGTGGTGAGTGTCCTCAATGTTATGTCACCGCATTCCGCCTTTGACGCCATCTCGTCGACTTACTTGGTAATTTTTCTTCTCCGGAACTTGAGGGTTATCTAAACTCGGGTTGTTTTGAGGTTAGGCCGATCGGGGTTGAGGTTATGTCATGCATCCCCCTTTTGTTGCTCTCTCGCTGACTTATCTCATTTTTGTTCTTTGGGCCGCTCGACGTGACCCAAGCCCTTTTAATAGGACTAATTTGAGGTTAGGATAATTACGAACTGTTTAGGGAGAATTCCGAGGCTAGTCACGTAACGGCGTTGAAATAAAAATGGCCGACTCGGCAAGCTGTGATATTTGTAAAGATATCTTTCCACTCGGTTCCTCTGAGATGTTCAGATGTCCGAATACTTTTCCTACCCCCTGTTTCAGTATAACTACGGTATAATAATTTTTTAAAAAACATGAATAATCATGGTAAATTTCAAAAAATAATAACACTTTAAGTATTATTATATTATATGTAATCATAATATAATAGTACCAATGACATATAATAAAAATTGTGCAGTGTAATAATAAAAATATGTAACCATGCTAATCGTTCACAATGAACCTACAAATAAACCATTTTCCATATCTTTTCTTCGCCAGCGAATTGAATCAAAAAACGTAACCAAAAAGTCGATAAATTGCCATTAAACCAAACAAATTCGCACGCAATAATACTTGCAATGCGAAAAAAGAATTGTTCAAAGTATTTCGAAATTAAATACGACACAGCTCTGTTCCCCCAGAATGATTATTTATTACGAAAGATTTGTGTTATTCTGATTCTACCTGCGATATATCCATTCCGTGAAAGTTGTTTCGTCGTCTTCGCAGTCGTAAATTACACGTTCGTCACACACAGAGGAAAACGCCTCTGTGTCCCGCCACTTTATAGAATAATCATTCACACCGATAATGAGTAATAACTACGACAGATGATTAGGATTTTTTTTTGATTCGTTGTTTTTCTTTCTTTTTGCTTCCATCTCTTTTCACTCGCCCCCTCGTTGGAACTCGCGAGGCCTCTACAACCATATACCTAGGTGTACCTATACGTCGGGCGCTCTCGAGCCGTGATGGTCCCCGAGTGATTATTATATATTTCCTTGTCTCTTTCTTGGGTCGTGAGTAATAAGGCTCTTCTTGACGCGGTCTCATCTCCGGGTTTTATATCGCCTCTACTCGTCACTACGAGGTGAGTCCGCCTCGCGCGTTCGAATATGTACATGTTCTTGCCTATGTATATATGCGTATGGCACCTATTATTGTCTAATGAGACGTACGTACCACAGAGCTAAAGAGAATAGAAAAATCAACAAGAAAAGTAAAAAAAGAAAACAACATCGAGAACGTCACAAAAAATAAAATCCTATACCGATAGGAAGAAGCGTCAAAAGGTGATTTTCAAATTTGTCGCCCCTAAAAAGTCTAGCTAGGAGTCCACTACGTGGATATATATAAAATATTATATAATAGTTATTATTTCTCGGATGCAAGTTGTATATAATATAAAACTTCCACTCACGCACACTCCCGTGCGGGCGCGCACGCGCGCATTGCTGGTGTTATTATTAGTCAATTAAAAGAGTAACTAGACTAGAGGAAGATGCGAGGTAGAGAGCAAAGCTATCAAGCTAGACGAAGAGGTCTGTCAAAGTTTGAAGCAAAACGAGCCCCCGATTGGTAATCGAAAATCGCTTTATTTGTTTTGAAAAACAGTAAAAAAACTGTTTATCACCTTGGAAATGAATAAATTCGTTAGTTCCGGTCCGGAAATTGCAGATACAGCCTCGAAGATAAGCGAAGTTCCGTGTATGGTGTCCTCGGTCAGCTAAGCGTTCCCGGTGAGGTGGAGGACGTGATGGGATATCATTTAGTTCCGTTGCTCACTCGATGAGTTGTGCGCAGGCGTATTACTATAATATACCCACCACAAAGGCCATCCTCGTTTGCCTCCCCGTCTCGGATCGAGGAATGAAAACGAGCTTAAAGCTTCTCGCGTTAAGCGGACAGCGTCATCTGTTGGAGACGCTTGCGACCCTTCTCAGCCTTGGAATTTATACGTGTTGTATGCATTTTTTTTTACATCGCCACGCTTTTCTCCTACTGTGGTGAAGACACAAAAGATTGCTGGAGAATGATTTCTCGTCCCCCTTAAATGGGAAGGGCTACCGTAGGGATTTTTTCGAATCGGTAGGATTGCATGTGGTCTCGGGATGAAGGATGCCTCTAAAGCAGTGAATGCTGCCACTTTGCTGACCCACGTGACCTTAGTGACCTTGTGGCCGGAGAACAGATTTCCTCATCCGATTAGATTGGCTGATCTCGTTGCGTGGGAATTGTTTGGGTTCGGTGTGCATGTGGTCGCCGCTTTAGTCTTCGAGACGCGTCTTGTTATCCACTCCTCAAACCGCGACTCCAAACGATGGCCTCTGGTCTTCCCCTGTTTCGAGTCCTCCATCCGCCATTACCAATTCTTGTCTCCATCAGCTATTTGCTCATTTCTCGCAGTTCTTGCCAAATAGACAGATTATTCGTGATAGTGCAACTGGAAAAACTTTCATGAGCGGTCGAGTCCGTTAGTGGTTGAGTAGGTTTTAATAAGGATACTGTGGTATTCCAACATTCGAAAGCCTTCGTCGCTTCTCACGTTAGTCTCGCGGGCGCCTAATGACGCAGAATTACCTAAAAGTGTCCCATTTTGCAGACTGATTGCACTCGTCAATAGGCCCCAATAGCTCACCTCCGAGCTGTCTGGGATGCTTCATGACCGGGCAGACCATGTTAGTAATCATTTGAAAATACCCGAGATTATTCTTCCCCCGATCTATTTATCCCCTGCTTTGGGAATATTTCATCAGAGGTTGATTGCGTTGCATGAATTACAGATGAACCAACTCTGCAGGGTATGTGGAGAACCGGCAGCCGGCTTTCACTTCGGAGCTTTTACCTGCGAGGGTTGTAAGGTAAGTGCCCTAGGTCCAATCACTACGCAAGAGCTGTCCACTCACGAGCAGGATAGAGCTCCAATTACCAGCCAATAATCCTCTACCTCAGTGTCCTCCATCACGACCATCAATGATTTTTCTCGTTCCATGATGGATCTCCAGTCCTTTTTCGGACGTACGTACAACAACCTAGGAAGCATATCTGAGTGCAAGAACGGTGGTGCATGCGTCATCAACAAGAAGAATCGTACGGCCTGTAAAGCTTGCCGTTTGCGAAAGTGCCTGATGGTCGGGATGTCGAAGTCCGGTTCGCGCTACGGACGCCGCTCGAATTGGTTCAAGATCCACTGCCTGCTTCAGGAACAGTCGCATCAGGCCCAGGCACGTTTCAAAGAGCCCAAATCCTCGTTCGAGAAGGTGCTCAGTTCGTTGGACGCGGCGAACAATAACAGCAGCAGCAACAATCCCGGATTGCCTAGCTCGTTAGGCGGCTGTCAGGGTAGATCGCCGAAGATGGAAGACCCTAGACTCATCAGACAGGATCTTGCCTCATTGAGGACGGGGCAGGACTCGCCCAGGCCTCAAATGATCAACAGACCACCCGACCTCATGACCAGTCCCCACGAACTGCTTAGGCCCGAAGCGTCGAGGTTCCCCATGTGGCGGGGTCCTCCCTTCTTCCATCCGGCCCTCAATCCTATGCATCTTCTCAATTCACCGTTCTTTCCCTTCCCGCAGAGATTCGTCCTGCCATACGTCAACCAAGTTGGCACACCCCAAATACCCGTCACCAGCTTGTCCTCCTCTTCGTCCAGCGAGAGCGTCAGTCCCAGATCGACCCCGTCACCGAAATGTGACCGCGGCGATCAGGCAGGAAGGCCTCATGATCGAGTTCTGCCGCTCAACAGCGGCACGCGGCAAACTACGGACGGCAGTCAGGACAAGAGCCTCGCTTTCTTGAGGTCCTTGGGGCCCGAGCAGGATGTGCCTATGGACTTGAGCGCCAAGATGGTCGCCACCAGCCACGATCTCGAGTCCGATCTGGTTGTCAGTTCCGGCGATGAAATGCTCGAGGAGAGAACGAAAGGAGGCTGCACAGACCTGGAAGAGAACGAGGCATCGTTATCCCAGACTGGACCACCTCTGGATCTAACTACCAAGACATGATGAAGTGGTGACACTCTAGGACAATGCATATCCGATAGACGAACAAGTTGACCGACATGGAGGCTTTTAGCTGTTCGGTTCCGCGTTTCCGACAAGTCCAAGTGGAACGCCCCAATGAATGATCGAAGCATTCCGGATGATTTAAGCTTTCTGAAGGTTTTCGCACCGTTGTAAAGTGTGCCTGCGGTTTTGATAACCCAAGTAGCAGCCCAACATCAGCGGTGCTATTTAAGTATCATTCAACCTGTCACGGACGACATGTCTTCATCACTCCTTCTGGCTATGACAATACGTATTTTCACCCTTCTTCCACCATAGTAGGCGAGTCCCCAAGACAGCAATCAACGCTTCCACGCCTCCTGGTTATGGCACTGCTATTTAGAGATAATCCAAACTGTAACACATGGCATGCTTTCGTCTCCAACTGCATGGCTGTGACACCACAAAGCCTTCTGCCACCGTAGTGGTCAAGTACCCGAGACACGAATCACATGATTCCGGGGTAATTCTCACTCAGACTCAGACCCGGAGATACCTCTCTGCGAGATTGCGGAATGGTCTCCACAATCGTGACAAAGGTATCCTCGAGTATACGGGGCGCTGTTGCAGCTCTTCCAAGCCCGGGTCAGCTCGAAGGCTTTACGAGCGTCTCGTGTATCGACGAAAACTGCTCGGGCCTCGACTTCCGTCGTCGTCAGCAAGATCTGTCCGCGCGACAGGCTATTGGCTGTCCACGAGCGAATGAAGCATCGCAGGAGGGAGGATACCAGGACGAAGAAAAGGACGAAAACGAGGCGGGAATAGAAGACGAAGGCGCAGGACTAGTCGATGAAGAAGAAGAGGCAGCAACAGATGAAGAAGTGGATGGTGCAGAAGAAGAAGTGACTGGTCGTCGATAGCTCCACACATGGTTACCAAGCGGCTGAAGATCATCACGATATCCTCTCGGCGCCTTCGAGAGACATACGACGCGTTTCGAAGACGAACGATCGTGTCTCGGCTATCTTCGCGAACATTCTCCCTACGCGGTAAATACGCAACCACGCAGCAACCTACGCATACATCGGCCAGCTGGAATATTCCACGGATGCGTGACCACCTCAACGAGTGAAGAAGGAGCCATGTCTAGGTTCAGTCCAGGCTCAGGATGCTTTATCGTCCAGCCTCCACTTTGCCATTTGCCTGCTGTGCAACACTCGTCACACCGCGAAGACATCAATATCTGGCCAACACTGCGATCCCTGCTCTCCAACACGTTTTACGCTACCCCCAACGGTGATGGCCAACCTGCCAGTACAGTTTTAGCTGCTGAAAAGTCACGCGGCTCCTCCCATACGCGCAAGGAAGAAATGCCATCAAGTTCCTAGCCTCCCAGTCATCATACTAGAACTCCCTACCTCATTGGGAGCCTGCCTAGACCGTTGGGGGAGCTATGTTCAATCAAGTGGAAAGTACTTTCCTAAGGATTGCCAATTGATCTGTCGTTCACATCACCCACCCACCCACCCACTCTCTCTCTCACACACACACACACACACACACACACACACACACACACACACACACACACACACACACACACACACGCGCGCGCGCGCGCGCGCGCGCGCACACACACACACACACAGCATTCTTAATATTGGACCTGTCAAACCCAAACAATTGTTTGCAAACCCTGCCAAAGAATCGGCGCCGTTAAGGGGCCAGTCCGCTTTCAAGCCACGAAAAAAGCCTGTTTTCGCGATTTTTTTTGAGAAGTTTATAAAAGATATGAATATAAAAGTTGTTGGGCTTGATGAATAAAGTCTTGAAATACATTTTAAAAATGGTTTAATTCATTTTTATTAATTTTTAAGTACAAAAACTATAGTTTACCGTAACGCCTCAAAAATAGGTGGGCTAAAATTAAAAAAGTTACAAAAAACACGTTTTTTTCGCTGTTTTTCGCAAAAAAGAGTAAAAGTCAAAATATGAAAACCATCGAGGGTCATTTTGTTGCGAATCATGTTTACGATATGTGGTTTTAATTTCGAGAGAATCGGTTTATTAGTTTTAGAGATACGATGGAGCTAGATTTTGAAAACGTTGTTTCGAGAAAAACGCGTTCGAAGTTTATACTATGAAAAACTCTTACCTAAACTGAATCGGCAATTCCTGCACCGTACAAAATCCCTTCTGATTGCTCATCATCGTCGATTTCTTCAAGTGAAATTTTCAAATTGAAAATTTGAAATTTTCAAAGTGGACTGGCCCCTTAAGACCTGGTTTTGCAGTTTGATCAGCAAGCATAAACGCACATGTGTATGGAAACAGGTTTTTCTCGCTCAGACGTCGTAACTTCGAGCTTTGGAAAAAAAAATTATAATATTAGTAATCGGCGGAAAATTGCCATCGAATAGACCCTTGAAATGGTTTAAAAGTCGAAAAAAAATCGACTTATTTGTCAATTCCTCCGCAATTGCCAACGCCGCGAATTTTCAAACAACTAGAGCATTGGTTCTGTTTGATTGATGGAGATTTAACGGGGGTTTTCGAAAAGGATTTTGATAGACTCAGAGAATGCCGCCTAATTGATCCCGGTATCTCAATTAGTTTTCCCTGGCCGAAGAAAAGGCGAAATATGGAAAAATCGATGGTCCGTATTTGAAATTTTGCCAAACAACGAAAAATCGTCGGAACTGTGGGAATCAAATGGAATTTGAAATTGAAAACGATAACAAAGAGAATGCGCCCAGAGTGGAGTTTAAAGTCCAAAGAGGGCAGAAATGTCCGAAGATACAATGATGGTGCTCATTTTTGGTCGAGACGAAGAGAAAGTTGGATTTATTATCTTTTTTTATAATCCTGGATCCATATTCTATTTCACCCGTAATACGAATTCACCATTCATTTTCAATCAAATTCTCTATATTTATTTTTAAAAACCGATAAAAGATCACGTGAAACGATATTTTTCGCATTTAACCGGCGTAACTGTGGATTTCCGAAAAGGATTTTAGCAGATTTAGCGAATGCCGCTGGACTTAACTCGAATCTCAATTACTTTTCCAAAAAGTACATTCGAAAAATAGCGCAAAAATAGACGAAGAGAATGAACAATTATAAAAAATCGAAAAATCATCGTAACTCCCCGAATCAAACGGTATTTTAATGAAAATACGATTGCGAATAGAATACGCGCAAAGCGAACTTCCGAGTCCAAATCAGAAATAAACGAGTAGCTATTGAGTAAAAAACTTCTTTTTAAAGCTCTCAATTTTCGTTAAAAATCGTCACAAATGTATGGAATGTACTTTATTCCCATAAGCTTTTTATCCGGAAAAATGCAGAAATACGTAAAGATTGCTTTTATCCACCCTTCAAACTGCTATCCGTTTGATTCGATATAATGCATCCCTTTTAAATGTGGAACGAGAGAAAGAAAAATAAAGGGGTGGTTCATCCGTCCATTTTTGTTTTTCACCTTACCCATTGTGGATTTCCGATTATTTTGCATGAGAAGAAATTTCTTTTCTGTTTTACTGAAATCTAAGTGAACTGTTAGCACTGATTTGTTAGTACTGATAGAACTGTAGCACTGAACTGTTAGTACTGATTTAAGTGAACTGTTAGCGGGTGAAACTTCAAAATCGGCCTTCGTCTATTTTTCCTCTAAAAGATGCATGCCCTCCTCAGTACCATTTTTTCACCAATAAAAAAGTGCCTCTCTAATACCTTTCAACGCTCTACAATATATGAGTTTCAAAAAAATCGAAGGCGGACACCAAAGCGATGTTTCTTACCAGTCGTTCCCCACTCTACTAATTCTCAACATTTTGCCGCAAAAATCTACAAACAAATAAAAGCACCAAATTTTCTCGCCTTCGAAAAATAATCACAAAATGATGGGTGGTCCCGCAAGAGGTTTTACTCGAATATCGATCTCCCCAAGGGGCTTTGTACCCGAGAATAGCGACCACGCGAGGCCTGACAAGAAGAAATTGCCGCAGAATTCTCGGGCTTTGCGTTACAAACGAGGCAATGGGATTTTTTCGCGAAGCGCGGGGCCGCAGCACTGGGGGTACCGAGGCAGTGGGGGAGAGGGGTTGAATGAAATAGTCTTAATGCCAAGTGTTTAATAATGCCACGAAGATATATCTCGTGCCTGCGACGATAAGGACTTTGCTCGTGCAAAGTGTAAGAGGTGTGCGTGGGGCCTCGATTAGCCATTATTAAACATGCGGACAGTTGCCTCTTTCACCTGCAGGGGGAAACCCTCACGGATTATACACATACATATAAATATATTTATATACACGAAATAGGTGAGATAGAAGAAAAAAACATCGACGTCAGATTGTCAGAATTGTAAGGTCACGTGATCCCACGTGATCGAGCCATCGAAAAGATTAAGAACTCCAAAATAGTATAATTGATTAACGAAAAATGATGAAGAAAATAGAATTAAAAAAATAGGATAAAGAACAGGAAGAGAAAAAGAGCGCGAATTAAAACTGTAATAATACATTAGTAAAGGGTATGAGAATTCTTCGAAAAATGCGATCGAGTCTTTACGATTTGTGATTTACGAGAAAACGTAATTTACGAAAAAGCAAAATTATTAATTTAAACATACAAGTAATATAATTTAGATGCGAAAGATATTCTCTCTCCCTCCCTCCCTCCCACTCTCTCTCTCTCTCTCTCTCTCTCTCTCTCTCTCTCTCTCTCTCTCTCTCTCTTTCTCTCTATGTATATAATTCGGTGCTCAAGTACGTTTATCTAATTTAAAAAAAAGCTGACTGAAGCTTAATATACCCCCGAGGCCAGTAGATGCAATTTGATAGCGATGATGAAAATCACGAAAGCGACATGTTGTCAATAATAAGTCCGATCGTCGATTGAAGCGTGTGTAAATATACTTTAAAAAAGAACACGGTGTTCGACACGTCTAGGAATAATAATCACCGTAACAATGATGATAAGAAATAATAAAAATTAATAAAAAGCATGAAAATGTTCTGAAAGGAGGGGATTTTTTCTACGGGTAAGGTGAAACCTCTCAAGTCGAAAATGATTTTGAGTGTGCTGGCAGCATGAGAAGACGATGAAGAGGAAGAAGAAGAATGTCGTTTTCGCCCACGTATTTAAACTGCTCGCTTCCGCGTCTCGCGATGTGAGACGAGCAAACATCGTCTCTTCTTCTTCGCCTCGAGGCCCTCGTCGTAAAATTTGGATGGATGGCAGCAATGCAGGTAAGGTTATGTACGAACCACTCCGTGTCAGCTGAGATGCGCGTTTTTTTGTTTCACCTTCGTTAAGGTGTCAAAAACGCTCGGGAATTAATTCGGATTTTTTTTGCAACTTTTTAACGACCGTTGGTGAATTAATTCACCCGCGCAAGCATCGCGAAGAGCGTGGAGACAAAATGATTTGCTTTGTTGCCAACAGAACGAGGTTACTAATATTAGCAATATTTACTTCTATGAATATCTATAATATTCTTAATACTATATTTATTCACGCCTGTTTGGGCTGAGAATATTAAAAATAAAGTAGAACGTTTTTATTGTTTGCATAATCAGATGTCTATTAAAAAAAATAAAGTTATAGTTCTTAATGTTTTTTTTCGTGTATTTTTTTAGTTAATGAATTATTTTTTAGATAACTCTTTTTTCATTACCTAACGGATGCATTAAAATATTTTTCTGGGGGATTTGTGCGGGTTGAACATACGAAAAATAAAGAAGATCCTTTTATCTGGACAAACAGATGTCCATCAAAATGAAATGATTTTTCAATGCTTTTTTCATGTTTATTTTCCAATTAATTAATTATTTGTAGAATGATTCTGATTCATCTTTTCCTCTTGTAACTTGCAGATGAATAGCAATATTTTTTAAAGAAGAAAATACTTTTCAAATCAATTTATTTTCCTGGTGAGAGAAACGGACCACAAATTTCCGATTTTTTAATCTCTAGTAACATTGTCGAAATGTTTTTGTCTGGTTTCGGTTGTCGAAGACCACCGAAACCAGACGAGAAACTACTTCGTCGTCGCCGTACGTGTGGTCGACCTAAAGTAGCATAAGAGCCTCCCGATATGATCTCACGACCGTTCGCATTCCACTCGATTGTTTATACCCCTCAACCCCAGGACTATACAAGTTTTATCTGCTTTTTCTCTTGCACCGTTTTTCCTAACCTTTGCTCGAAAAATCTCAAATTTTATTTCCCGCTAGTTTTGAACCTCCATAACGCACATATATATGTGCTATGGAGGTACATATATATATACAGGGTGCCCTGTTATAGATAGATAATCCTGCAACTGTCGATAGGTCAGATCATGTCTTACTATAGCTGGAACTTCAGTTTAGTAAAAGTCCTACGGTTTTCGAGATTTTGGGCTTCATGTTATTAAAAAAAAAACAAAATCATACTTTTGCTTTTTCGCATACCATTTCTACAAATTATATGAATCAACAATAATTAAGCAACTTTTTTAAGTAATTGACACGATGTGCGTGGTACATTCTTTTTTTTTCATCGCAGGCTATCAAAGCCAGACGTTCGAATTGGTTTGTATGAACGTTCTGTATAAGAACTTTTTTGCTAAAAGTTTGCTTTACATTTAAGATTAAAAAGATGACTTTTCTAGATAAAACGTATATCCAAGAGTATTGTCTTTAACCGGGTCAAAAATATTATTATTTGTAGAAATGGCATGCGAAAAACCAAAAGCAGATAATTTTGATGTCGAAAACCGCGAAACTTTTACCGAACTGAAATTCCAGTATATAGTAGGAAATGATCTGACCTATCGACAATTGCAGGATCATCCATACATAACAGGGCACCCTGTTTATATGTGTATATTGTTTTAAAGTGATTACGTTTCTTGCATGCTTGGCACGATAACTGGAATCCAGGAGGCCCTTAAAGAGAATTATTTAAGGTCGCTGTGTTTCGAGGATTTTTTCTGGGCTCGTGAAATTTTTTTGACGAATATTTTAAAAGCTTCCGATAAAAAACCACGAAACTTCTCATGTATATATTTTTCATTTTTCTTCAAAACAACAGAAACAAGCTCGAAAGAAAAACGTAATAATGAAATTACGACATATCATATCCGTATTTTTAAAATTAGTTATTAATGTTATTGATATATACATATATATATATATAAACATTGTTATGTGTTAATATCAATTTATCTATATTTATAATATATGCTAAATATCAATATCTTACGAAAAACAACGAACAAGTAAACCTTTTTTATATCAATTAATCTCCTGCTTCGCAACGTTTAAACCTTTCCAATTGAATCCTTTTTTATCACTCCCTACCTGTACTTAACTAATCTAACCGAACCCCCTTAAGTCTTGAGCTACGCTATACCACATTTGTTGAGGATATGGTAAACCCGTACTGGTAGAGACGGCCCCATATCCTTCTGACTCTCTGGTGCGCAGACTTCTTCAACTGCCTACACCCAATGTTTCAGAAGCATTGGCCTTCCGCTCACTGATTGATGCACCGGCCGGTGCATGGCTAAGCGGTCACCGCTCCTGATATTGGCCATGTACAGAACTGCATAACTCGATGTACCGCCGGCGCCGAACCCCGACAGCCCATTCACCAGGGTCGGTCAGAATTTTTTAATATTTCCCAGTTAATAAAATTTTGATTTTACCACGCTTGATTTTATACAATATTTTTACATTTCTACAAAATAAATTTGAATATTTAAATAAATTAAAAACATTATGACTGTTCCATTTTACCTCACTATTTGTTTCCCTTCCAATGACGTCGCGCATCGTAATTACAGATGTACGAGAAAAAGATTTTTCGCGCGTCACTGTTGTCAGCGAGAGAACAGTCGGCAGATGTATATACAAGAGAATGTACACTTTTAAGACCATAAGACTAAACACACACACGCACGCACGCACGCACGCACGCACGCACGCACGCACGCACGCACGCACGCACGCACGCACGCACGCACGCACGCACGCACGCACGCACGCACGCACGCACGCACGCACGCACGCACGCACGCACGCACGCACGCACGCACGCACGCACGCACGCACGCACGCACGCACGCACGCACGCACGCACGCACGCACGCACGCACGCACGCACGCACGCACGCACGCACGCACGCACGCACGCACGCACGCACGCACGCACGCACGCACGCACGCACGCACGCACGCACGCACGCACGCACGCACGCACGCACGCACGCACGCACGCACGCACGCACGCACGCACGCACGCACGCACGCACGCACGCACGCACGCACGCACGCACGCACGCACGCACGCACGCACGCACGCACGCACGCACACACACACACACGCACACACACACACACACACACACACACACACACACACACACACACACACACACACATATATATATATATATATATATATCGAGTTTGAATACATCGGCTCTGAAGTGCAGCTCGCGAAGTGATCGAACGACGAGTTCTCATCCTGAATACCTAATTAAGATGTTAATTATCTGAGGAGCATAAGAAAACCGGGACTGAAACGTTTCACAGCATCTCGTATCGTTCTCGCGCCCGCACGACGATTCGTGAAAGATCGCTCATATCGATAATAATCATGTGTTACATTCACGTGTTACATACACTCGAAGCGCAATTCGAGAATTCCGTAGCGTGAATTCAATCGGAGACACTCGCCCCCCACCTCGAGCCGCGTCAGATTAAACGGCGAGAAAAGATGTATTTACTTGTGGAGTGCGGAAAGGGGGCGGGGGACGTCTCCAGGTTGTAAAGTCTGTATTGTAAAGGTGAGTACCATAAAATGGTACCACTATGGCGACCGCGTTGTAAAATTGTCGCGATCTCCCGGGGAATGCAGCGCCTCGTCATCAGGAGATGATAATTACTCGGAAGACGAATAAAAGACGCCCCTGTGAACATTGATAAGCTGGAAACTTTTTTCGTGCCACGCAAAGCACGCGTGCGTGGATTCGTGTTTGCATAATTTTTAAAGAAGTATACAAGCAATGGATGATTCAGTTAATATCATATAGAATAATTATTCAATTTTATTTTGTGAACACTAATATGTTTTTCAATTGTTCAGTCATATTTAACAAAAGTTAATAAATATTCATAATAAGACTCAACGGAATTAATAGTTTATTGAGCGATTACTTACGTATACAATAAAAAATAATATCCAACGTATTTAATTTACTGTGTAAGTCAGCCAAATATTTATTTTTGTGTAATTGAATAACATTAGGTGGGGATATATTTTTGATTTTTTAATTCTCTGGATTCCAGCGTATATCCTTGCGGGTTTTAACGTATTGCCCTTCTCAATTTGTACCCTTTCCTATCTCTTCCTACCCGCACTGCACTAATCCGATCAGACTTCCGTCACGTCCACAACCGTATAAACTACACCACACCGCATTTGCCGGGTGTACGGGGGGAAACTGTCGTAAACCCGTATCGGTATAGTCGGCCTCATATTCTTCTGATTCTCTGGTACACAGACTTTTACTCGAGTATATAGGTACACCCAAGATCTAAGAAGTATTGATGCGCTTCCTCTCACTGGTGATGCGTGAGCCGGTGCACGGATAACCGGTCACCGCTCCGAGTATTGGCCGCACACAGCACTGCTTAACTCGAAGTCTCGCTGGAGCCGAACCCCGACCACCCATCCAGCGGTGCCGGTCACTTATACTGACATTAGTCCGATAAATATTTTATTGAGTGATTACCCATACTTGATAAAGTCTGATATTGAAAAACAATGATATTTAAATAAAAGCTCTTTTTTTACCCGAAGACTCAAGGCTGGGTTTGCTTGGGTTCCAAAAACATTGACAGGTTACAAAAATGGCTCTAACAACACGATCAACATTTCGCTGACAACTTATGCGGAATTAGAGCTTCTTCGACACTATTGTTGATGGAAATTGGTGACAGAGTTGGCCGGGGTATCGTCGATCGAACTTCGAAGTCTGCGAACCTGAGGAGGTTGAAATATGCGACTCCCTCTCGAGCTGGTACATACAGCGTGTCGCGAGATCATGGCACAGTATCAGAAAGAGTCACGTGAACGGCATAAACATGACGCGCCGTGAAATACCCTCGTAATGAGCCAGCTTGCGCGTGTGCGCGCCCCACCTGGCAAAGGGCCCCTTACTTATATTTCCCGCTGGATGATCGTAGTCGGCATGAATGCAGGAAGGCACGCCTAAATTGATTTGACATCTGTCATGGTGGCTGGCAATTCCTTGACAAAGTGCCGAAACGAAGATGTTCTAAGAGATGGCCTTGAAATGGTACTTGATTCGCGAATTTACTTATTTTATAGGCCTGCATGCATTTTGGTGGAGCTAGATAAATTCTCATCCAGCTGAAGGCTATTGGGCTGCGCGCATGTTGATTTTGGCAGCATACATCTTGATGAGCTGCATTTATCTTGGTTGGTTTTTATCTTGATGCTCCGGCGGACATCTTCATTACGCTACATGCATGTTGATTTGCGCTGAATACATGTATATACGACTGCATTTTGATTCCTCCGTCTACATCTTCATTACGCCACATGTATGTTGATTTGGACTGCATACATCTTGATGGGGCTGCGGGTTTCTTGTTTGGGTCTGCATGTTGATGTTTCGGCGAGCATCATGATTAGGCTGCATACATGTTCATTTGGGCTGCATACATTTTAATGTGGTGGTAAGTGTCTTAATGGAGATTGCATCTTGATGCCTGGACGTACATCTTCATTAGGCTGCATGGATCTTGATGCTGTTGCATGGATCTTGATTTTGGCTGCAAGTTCTTGATTGGATCTTCATCTTGATGCTTCGGCATACATCTTGGTTGGGCTACATCCATCTTGATTCAGCTGCATGTACCTTGTTGTTGGCCACATGCATCATGATTCGCCCGCATAATATGATAAAATCATCTATACCGAAGCTACGTGGAGTGTCACCCAAACAAACTCGAAGCCCATCAATTGGAGTACACTCACTCAATCAAGAGGAGCGTTCCAGCAAAATGTGTGCCCAACGAGTGTCACTGATTGTGATACTCGATCGGCGTCTTGCTAGTCCTACAGATGGAATGTTGTAGCAGGTCTCGAGATTCATTTGAATTGGAATGCTTGGGTGTTGGGCGGTGAAGGACCAATAGATGGCTACTCACTGGTGCGTGTCTCTACGCTCGATGGGCTGCAGAACTTTCCTTCGGTCGCCGTAATGGGCCATGTATATGACTTAGACACTTGTATATATGACTTCGTCTCTGGTGCGAGGGCCGCACTAAAAACATTTTTCGCAGCCACACCGGTATAACTCGGGGGTCAAGTCTGCGCCTTTTGCTCTGCGCCGTTTTATCGGCAAAACGTACACCAGGTACAAACCAGTCTCGGACTTCATAGAAGAAAGCAGAGGGAGATGAAACAAAAAATGGCCGGTGACGCAGCAGCGGCTAAACGTTTCCAGTCTATACTCCATCAGTTTGCTAATGCAATTATTATATTCGTCCTCCGTAGCAGAGACTCTTATCGAAAAAAGGGGAACTACCCGATTTCCTGGGTCCTTCGCATGATGCAATCAAACCCGAACAACAAAGTGGTAGGCCAAGAAACTCGAAGAAAAAAGAAAACCCGTAGCCTCTTTATTTTGTCTGTAATATGCCTCTGACCTTGGAGAAGAGTTCAGTGCTGGTGTCGACCGGAGTGATCGCCTGGATGATCGGTTAAACGACCCTTCGGGCCACGCTGAAGGAACTTTGAACGACGATCATGTGCGTACGTGTGTTGCAATATGTGTACGAGCACTTGACCAAAATAAAAAAAAGAATACGATCCGCAGAGGGACGAGGATAGAGAGGAGGCTTCAACCGAGGAGACGAAGAAGAAGAGAACCCTCAGAGCGATCTGGCGCGCGTTTGCCCTAATGGTCGTGCAGGCATGCACGATCCTCCTGGGCGCCCCGGCAATTACATTATTAATAGAGATATTACTCGCGCACTCTTGGATCGTGCATTACGACATCGTAAGAGGAGCTCTTCATCTCTCCCTCTCTTTCTCCCTCCTACACTTGGTGGTCGTTTGCCGCATGTACGATCGGTTGAGTCCGATGATCTTTCTCGCACACTCCGAAGATCGAGAGCCTTTCAAATTTTACTCCTCGCCGCTCTTGACGACCCCGTCTACTCTCCCGCAACACCGTTGTATTTCGTTGTTTCACTCCAGTCCCTTATTGGCAGTATGTCCAGAGTGAAGCCATTAAGAGGTCGCCCGGTTCACGCAGATTGATCACACGCGGTTCCTACCTGGGGACCACACGCGTCATCACGAGAACAAACTTGCATATAATTTCCAATTCACCCTCGTATCTCATTTCAATTAAATTCCGCGGTCAAAATAAGTCTGGGTTCTCAAAGCTGTGCCGAATCTCAATTGAACAGAAATCTCAAACCGTAATGACGATATCTTGGATGATAAAGCCTGAGATGAATCAATCTATGATTGATCGATGCGTTAAAGTAACAGTTGCCTAGCGATCCGAGTGCATGTCCGAGGTCAGCTGAACGCACGCGAGCAACTGTTTCTCCTGCTCAGCGAAGGCCTTATGAGCTACATGGGAGCTACACATCAGGTACATGTGGAATATGCCATATTCCATATGTACCTGACAGCCTGATACAGTGGTAAATGATTCCAGTCTGTACGTGCTCTTGAAGATCTTTCGTTACCGAATAGCCGCAATCAACGACGCGCAATCTTATTGCGGCAATTAAGTACTCTCCCCGCACCAGCGCGGCATTGTCCATTACTGCAAACGTATATATAATAAATTGGTAAAGTTATCTACGCCTGAGGTAAAGATCATATATGCGAGTACGTCAACTCCGATATCCTAGAACATAATGCATTCTGTGATTTCACATATATCCTTTTCTCTGACATTCCAATCTGATGCTGTATACATAGGCTGAGGTGGAACGCTGCCACCTATTTTTACCCATAGCCAAACTTGCTTACTTGAACATTGCCTACTTAGGCGTCTGGGTCAATACCTAGATGATTTTCTGACATGACATGAGTAACCAGCCAGTTGACAATGTATATGGATACCTAGGAAACTTCAAAAGGAACTACCTAGATGCCTTCCTAAGTGACAACCTAAACAACGACACATGCGACCAACCAGGTGATAATCGACATAGATATCTGAAAAATTCACATAGAACAGCCTAGATGATCGCCCACATAACCAGCTTCGACAGTGTCCAAGTAAACTCAGATGATGGTCAATACCTAGATAAGTGCCTAGACGATCAACTAGGCCCTTAACTGAATATCGAAATGATCACCCAGCTAACTATCGAAAAAACTAGCGGCCTGGTTGCCTCGAGAAACGCCTGTCTACCTAGATGACCATCTAGTTTCACCATTGGTCGTGCAAGATTCTGCAACATTAACAAAAGGCAGCGCTGAGCAGTTGTACACATTTGTGCAGTTCAGGTGACGACGTTATCCTCAATGGCAACCGCACCTGTCTTACCTCACCAGCACGGTTGCCCAGCGAAATTACAGCTCAACCGAGAAGCTGCACCACGACCTTGTAACTTCGTTGTTGTTATTATGCATATTAGAGTACGATGCTTGTGCACCCTGATCACTTGCTTCTAGATTGTACTTTCCCTAAAAGCTGCGGGATGTGGGTCCTGCACCTTTCGCGATGCCTCTCGACCCTGAACCTCTTCCTCCCCGTCCTCCTCGCCGGAGAAGAATAAAGGCCGGGGTGAACACCTGCTAAAAAGGTTAGAGTGAAATAAAGATGAATGAGAGAGGACACACGAGTGTATGACTCGTAATTGCTACGGGAACAACGGCACAAGAAAAATACACAAGGGAACGTTTAATCGAGGAACAAAGAAATGATATCCGGAGACTGTTTATCATTTGAATCCCATGCATCGCATAGCTTCGCAGTGTCACCTCTACATGCGTTCCATGGCGTTGAGATCATTGTTGCGTGAGTTAATTATCCTTTGAGATCCTTCTTTGCAACCTGTTTATTCGGGTTCGTTCGAACAAAAGCGCCGCCAAAGATGAGATATGGAAGGAGTGATAACTTGGAGACGGTATTCGCTGCTGCTTTAGGGTAACGAGACCCGAGCAGGTTCGCATTGATGGGAAGCTGCATGGTCTCATTGGCCTTCGGACCAACGCAGTTGCTTCTTCGGTAGCTTTTTCGGTTGACATGGTGCCTATTACCTTCCCACAAGGGGTGGCGAGCGCCATTGGAAGAATTTAGCGGTCGAATCGTCAAGAACAACAATCGTCAAATACACGCGTTTCTTAATGCGATCAGTTCAGCCGCATTGAAGGATCATCGGGTGATCCAGAGCAGGTTTTCCACTCATCCAACTCCTAAATGAGCCCAACGAAGCTTAATAAAAGTTCCTGGAGACCCTCATCGGGACGTTCCAGTTAATATCCGACTGAGCCTTACTCGGCTCGACAAGTGCCGAGTTTTCATAGCTGAGACTGTCGTCTTGTAGGCTCCGCATGCCACGAAATATGCATGATCACCGAGAAACAAATCTGTATCCTGTTGTTTCTCTCTCCCATTCTCGTTGTCTTCGGTACACTTCCACAGGTCGGATCTCTCAACGTTCTTATTCCTTGCTCTTTTCGCTTCTTTCCGGAAGTTGTGAGTCCACACGTGTAACTCAAGTCCAGAGAAGTTAGAGGGTCGATTGGATCTTTGTTGTGCCCTTCCCGAGGCACTGTATCCCACTTGGTCTCTTCGCGTCTATCTCTCCTGCTGCGCGAATCCTTCGCCTTTTTCTTGCGTACGCTCGAGAGAAATGCGAATGGTGGAAGAACTCTTTCTACTTCTTGAGGCGAAAGAGCGACGCAGACGGCGAGTGAGCAAGCGCTTCTTATGTGTTCAAAGGTTGGATCTTCAGATTTTTCGTGTTCGGAAGATTCTCTCTCTCTCTCTCTCTCTCTTTCTCTCTCGCTGTCTCTTTCTTCGGGAACTCCGGGTTGCTATATCAGCTCGCAAAGTCCACCTATAATGCATTGAGGAAGAAGAAGAAGAGGATGAGGATGATGATGAAGAAGAGGAGAAGGAGGAAGGAGGTGGAGGCTCGAGTCTATATCAAATACGAGCTACGCCCATCGCCGCAGCTACTTTGCTCCTCTCTCAGCCAGTACTCCACCCGCCATAGGTCCCCGCGCCGAGGTGACCTTAGACCGCCGCGTAACCCGTGGATATGCGTTCACGCGCGTGAATAACGCACGGACTCGCATTTCCCGTTTCTTCATCGTCTTCCTTATCTGCCTTCCCAGCAAAAAATACCATTCTCTATCTGCTTGAGGGGAAATTCAGCGTGCGAAACTTATTGAGCCTGCGAGCGTTGATTCAATGAAGAAACGATTCGCGGACAATCATTCCCCTCCGTATTTCGTGAAACAGGTTTGCCAATTCTTCATAACTACTTGTCAAAATGTGCAAATATCTTTGGTAACATGTTTACTAGAGCCCTGCAAAAAATGAAACAAATCCCTCGAGCAGATCGGTCACAGTAAAGTCCGTAGGACTCCACTGAATAGAACCCATTGGGGTGTTTGGGTTTAGGGTTCCCTGATCTTAAGTCATTAAAAGGGGACCAATAAAAAAAATGTTAATGGAGGACTAAATAAAAAATTCAAACGGTTTCGCAGGCTTTATGGAAAGTTACTAACAAAGATTCTATAGATTTTGGCGTGCCTGGTTGACGGGCACCAAAGTGCGTTGACGTTCCAAAGTGAGAGGATTGTGTGTTGCGGTATATAATGGTCGTTAATCTGCCCCCCTCTCTCTCTTTCTCTCTCTCTCTGGCATACGGGCGAGGTCGGACATCGATGAAGCTCCCCCGAGACACTGGGCTCTTTTCTTTCCAGCGGCTTTCACACCAGGTTATAGCCGATGTATAGTTGAAGTGAAAAAAACGTAACCGCTCTGCGACGTAGCGAAAATTAGCTTATTAAAATAACAATTATGGAGTACCGCTCGACCATTGTCCCGTGAGGTCAGAGGTCAAACTCGAGTCGTTGTAACTTAACGGTGCGATGTACACGACCCCCCTCCCCTAGCGGTCTCTTTCCACTCCTCTCTCCCTCCTGCTGCTATGAACTTCAGAAGAAACTTTATATTGAATATCCTAGTAGCTTTACGGCCAACCAGTGAAAGCGCGTCTTTTATAAGGTGAGAATAATTCACTGACGTATTATATCTGAAAGAAAAGAATGCAAAGAGGGAGAGAGCGAGAGAGAGAGTGAGAGAGAGAGAGAGAGAGAGAGAGAGAGAGAGAGAGAGAGAGAGAGAGAGAGAGAGAGAGAGAGCAAGAGGGGAAGACGACCAAGAAGTATCGATAGTTTTCTTCATAGTCTTTGCTTTCGCAACACATTTCAATCCCCCATGAATCGTTTGATGATTTGTGCAGTCTCCAGAGTTTGAACAAACGTGACGATGCCTCGTCCGTTGAAAGAGCCTTCTCGTAATTCATTTTTCCACAATGATCCCCTACAGGATGAGAAGCGTATTTCAGCGCTACCGTGAGGAGATTCCCAAGATGTCTTCATTTCTCGACTTTATCCAGTCATATCACGTCCGACAGTCCTCATTCTGACCACATACGGATCCCAAGGTCACTCGAACGCCGCTTAGATGTAGCTTGCCCCACTGTGGGCGCGGCGGACAACCAAACTTCATCAAGGTCGTTTGAGGGGCGGAAACATGGGGAGACCATATCGGGATCTTCGTCAAGGACGTATCGAGCGATTTCACGGTCGCGGCACACACGGAGACCGAAAATGGCGATGGCGCGCAAATGCAGAGACACAAATGTCTGCATTTTAAACGCGGTAGCCACGCAATGATACTCGCTGTTTTCTCCCCCCTGCAGGTATGCAGTTGCTTTGTTTGAAGAAGAAATTTTGCTAGCAGACATGCAAATGCGCGGTTTGCTCTCGCGAATAGTTACTAATTCGCGACTTCCGTTCGTGTCCCCTACGGGAGATATCCCGAATGGGCGAGGCCACTCGACAGACTCTTATTGTGAATGGAAAGACGGCAAAGAGAGAGCGAGAGCGAGAGAGAGAGAGAGAGAGAGAGAGAGAGAGAGAGAGAGAGGGAGAGAGAAAGAGAGAGGGAGAGAGAGAGTGATAAGTGAGATGAAAAGGCCGAGTGTCGGTGATCGTCATGCTCGCAGCCCTCAAAGTCCTCCATGAAGCAAGCACACACACACACACTAAGTTTGTCCTCTCCCAGCGTGCTTTTGCTGCCTTCCCCCATTTTCACTGGACTTCTAAAAGCGCTCTTTAAAGCGGATCGTCAAGTGTTAAGGGGCGCTAAGGAGAGGGCGTGTCGCATCCGCGATGGACCATTATGGACCGCGAGAAGAAAAAAGAAGTCTCGCTGAGAGGTAGGACAGGAAGAGCGAGAGGCAGGCCCGTGTTGAATGCATCACTCGTCCTAAGTGGCAACGCCGGTCGAAGTGGCGGGGACGGAGGGGGCCCCCGTGCGCCACAAGGTGAGACGAACAAGGGCCCCTCGCTAATTTTCCGCCATAAAGCTACATTGGAATAAATAACGGAGACTGACAGTGGCGGACCTGTCGTGTGTCCAATTTGCGTCCTCAAGCTCTCCAAGAGAGACGGAGAGCCAGAGAGAAAGAGCGAGAGGGATGGAGAGAGAGGAGAGAGATACGCCTGGAGAGGGAGAACAAATCTGAGAGATAGGTGCGAAGTGAGCTTCGTCGCATGACATGTCACCTGATCTTTCTTCGCAACTACCAACCGCAAAAATTCCGCGAATTTGCACAAAGCCCGATTCGTCCAGACAAATTTTTCAACCATTCTTTAGGGAATTTGAAAAATCGGCTGACAGACGTAAACAAATTAATTGCGTGTGAATTTGTTTGAAAACGAATCGACGATTGTTTTAAAAAACTGCCTCTTTCCGGGTTTGGATGAAAACATTTGAGTGACAACGGACGTGGCATTCAAGCTAGCCTGACGAACCCAAGCAGGAATAACGATTGTTCCCAATAACTGTTCACTGCTTCCTATCAATTTTAGACGAAGACGTGTCAGTGACATCGGAAGTAGCACGTATCAACTCCGAGACTTTGACGGAATAGCATACGATCACGCACCTAATAGGCCATTCATTTTACGGCTCAAACTGCTAGCAATAGCCTGCAGTTATTTGCGGTTTGGCAATATCTCCCTCCCTGTGCCTTCTTGCGATGCTTAATCATCTCTCGGATGATGGGTGCATCTTTGGGATAATCGGTGATTCTGCTTATCTATGCATAGTTTCCTTGCTTGCGGTTGGCACGTCCCACGGTCGGTCACAAGACGCTGTCTCCAATCTGGGAAATTCAATTTTTGCTGATGAAGGCTGGAGTCCTCCCCGCAACCCGTGAAAGAAATTAAGGGGGCAGCCATAACAAAAATCGGGCCCCATGAGTGTTTGAATATGGATTCCCTAATAGGGCTTTCCCCAACACAATCGGACTAGGCCCCGACAGGAAAATAACAGGGTTGGGTAATTTATTTAAAAAAGGCCGTAGCGAGTAAAATGGTAAAGGGCCCAGACGGGATTCATCAGGGGAGTGGTTGTAACAGGGCATACAATATAAATTGTAAAACTGAACTTGTTTTGTATTTTCTAATTTCGAGGTGAATAATAAATAATCCTTTATTTGAAGAAAATAGATTTCATTATGGCTAAACACCTCGCTTGCTATGTATCCACTAATAAAGTTGATCATTATAGGGCAGTAATAGGGTTGCTTCATGGCTTCGATTGGGTTCTGTTGAGGCAACCAGTCGGGCCCTGATTTATAAGCCTCTTCAGGTCCTCGTCGACAAAGTGTGACCAGCCTCAAAGGGACCTGGTCGGGTGCCATTTTAGGACCCTTTTAGACTAAGGGAAAAATAATCGGGGCCTAGTCAAAGCCCTGGCTGAATTACCAGTCGGGCCCTGATTCAAACGCCTCTTGAGGCCCTCGTCGACAAAGTGTGACCGGCCTCAAAGGGACCCGGTCGCGTGCTATCTTGGGGCCCTTACAGAGTAAGGGAAAAATAATCGGGGCCTAGTCAAAGCTCTGGCTGAATTTTTTCACGGGAATGAGGAGCTGCAACTTTTTTGCCATCCCAGACAAAATGACTGAACATTTGGAATAGCGATTTTCCCAATGGATGTATGTGGTGTGGTTGTCGGGTTTGCTTGCTGCCGAAAAAACCCCAATCCACGGTTTTCGAAATTGTTATGCAATTCGAAGAACTTCGGGCAATGTCCGGGAACAGGAAAGCTCACCGTTTTGTGGACAAACGAGCCGCTACCTGGGTCGAAATCCGGGAGGCGTTTCGTCGCTGCATAAATCGTCAGTTCACTAGAGAGGGAGAGAGAGAGAGAGACAGTGAAAGTGGTATGTATAAAGAAGGAGATGGCGGCCGATCGCTGGAGTTTTCGGAGGAGAAGGGAGTCGTGCTCGAGAGGTGTCGTCCAGAATCCGAGGCCGCCGTACGAGGGATATGCCCTTAGAACGAGAGTGGACCCCGCGACTCTGGTGGTCCGGACTTCTTAATGCCTTAGTTTCCATGCAAACTGGCGATACGCCACCATACTTTACGCATAACCGGGTATTAACATGGGAATGGTCACTCTGTTCCCTCCTTCTTCGCTCTCGTCTTTCCGCTGTATCAGCTGTGGTATATGCACCAAGGAAGAGGGAAAGGAGTAAAGGAGAAGGTGGAAGGCAGCGGACCGAAAATAGTTTATATCCAGTCGCCTTTTGCGTCCCGCAAAACGAAAGGAGCGTGAGAGATCAGGATCACGAACCGCGGAGCTCCCTCTCGCTTTACGAGCGTGGCACTTTCCAAGATTACGCTCTTGGCGGCCAGAGCGAAAGGTGGTCCGTGCTCCCCATCTCTTCGTTCCTCGGTCACCAAAGAGCGAGAGGAAGAGAAAATCCTGATTCGCCTCTTTGTACGCTCACTGGAATAGCCTTGAGTTCCAAAGGACGCCCCCGAAGGGTCATGTGGTGGATAACACCATTCGGAGCCGAAGTATATACGCGAGAAGTCAAAGATTCCCGATTAGACCTATCGGGACATCCGCAGGAACACGTCAATCGAGGCAAACGAAGATCACGTAAGCGGTATCCATGGAGAGGATCGAAGTATCACTGCGCGTCGAGGTTAGCACTGCTCGAACCACTGGCAGTTTGCACTGATTGCCCTAAGAACACCTCTGCACCGCTGCACGTCCTCTACGTAGCTCTGTGCATCATCGCACAGTCCTACGGATCATCTATCCAGCCGATCATCCCATGTCCGTTTGAACTTCGTTTCCTCATTTCCCAGTATTGCGATCAGCTACAGTCCGATATCACACGAGTCATGCTGCGAACCAGAAATCCTAAAACAATCCACCTGGAGCCTGGAAAACTTGGCAGCTCAGCCACTTCCTAGGCTGATCGTTCACTTGGGATTTTGGCCTGAAGGACGGGTGAATAGTCTTTTACAGGCTGGTCAATCACGTTGGATCGGAGGATCGATGGACCCCTGGGTTAATCAAGCACTTCGGACTGGAGAACGGTCATCCTCTTCCACGCTGATTGACCATGCACAACTTTGGAATTTATGGATAAGTGGATGGTTGTTAGATTCCTCCTGAACTTCTGTTGAATAACTACCATTCCTTGATTCTAAACCAGATCTCATCTTGTTTCATCCAACCAAAGTGACAACAAACTCAATCTCGATCAACGTTCTTTTGTCTGGAAGGTTCCCAAACACTCGTGTTTCCCATCCAAGCACCTGACGCGAAGTTTCCAGGATGTTCGGCTACTGCGATCGGACGATCTATTGGACATCTACAATTCCGCGAGTGTTGAAGACCTTTGATGTTGACGAAGGCTCCATCCGTTTGAAATACTTGTTGCACTCGACTGTACCACAGCCTCAAGCACGTAGCAGAGATTCATCCTGCATCAGCTGCAGTGTCATTGGGTGTTCAACACCGGCAATGGATATCGCCCGGATAGTGGAGTCACGTCTTCGTGCAAAATACCATCGTGGCCGACACCTCGCGCCTTTCATACCTCTTCTTTCACCTCGCCAATCTACGTAAGTGCGCCCATTGCTGTGTGTGTGTGGGTGTGACGTGCACGGACACACTTGAGGTTTCAGTTCTTGGTGCTCGTCCTAAGTGCCCAATCTCGAATTTAGAACGGTGATCGCGGGGATTCTTAACTGTGGCAAATCGCTCTCGCCATTCAGCTCAACCATGTTTTGTTCCACGGGAGACTTCTCTTACGATTCTCTCAACGCTTGGGAACATCCTCGATCAATGTTCCAATGCTCCCTGTCAATGTCTCCATGGAAAATTCTATTTCTACAGTCAGATGATCATGGTTTGAAGATGTGCAAGGATTCTGCGAATGGCGAACTGTTGCAAATTCACCAAAATGATTTACCATCATTTTCGTCCAAACAGCCCTCAATTGATAGATACCCAAAAATGAAAACCAGATTTTCAGTGGGCGACTATGTATGCTTCTTTTAACCGGAAATGGATTCAGTTTGGTGCAACGGTGTACGAACCATCCGGGTCAACAATGCCATCGAATTGATCCATCAACTTGCTTCTAATCCATCACTGATTCTTGATATTCTCTAAGGTGAGACTTGGTCCATGAGTGCTATTACTACCGAGCGAGTCTTTGACTCAAAGTCGGCACACATTAGGCACGTGAGGTAGCTGGTGGAAGGAGAAATAGTGACGCTAGGATTCGCCGAGAGCTCGACGCAATTACCCTCGTCTTGTTCCGCACTCGAATCCTCCTCGTTGCGTCCTTCATAATTTATACCGGCAATGAGTTTGCCATGCGGAAAGTCAGCTCGAATACGAGCTTCGAAGAGGTATTTGCGAATCATCGTTACCCCGAATGCCCACGGGAACGGGGCCGCGAGATTATTCGCGGCGGACTTTGTACCAGTTCCCAGGGGAATTACGCGACCAAAGATTTGATATAACGTTTCATCTCCCATCCTCTCCTCTCTCTCTCTCTCTCTCTCTCTCTCTCTCTCTCTCTCTCTCTCTCTCTCTCGCTCTCTTCAGGTTTCTTCACAGAGAATACTTGTCGTCCAGGCTCGAGAATCGTTATTACATATTCATTCATTTTCATTGACGAACTGCACGAATTCATGATGATCACAAACGTTTGTACTAATAAATCAATTTTGATCGAATGATTATCTATTAAGCTGAAATTTCAGAACAGTTAACTATTTAGATTGGGAAATAATGCGTTTCAAATAGTCAACTTTAACACTGTAAGATCTGCATTCACCGAAAGTCAGGTCACATAATTCGTCGTACCATTCTATGGTGTTCTTAATTTTTTAAGAATTATGTTCAGATCGCAAATTAGTTAGGGAAAAAGTAAACAAATTTGGGTTGTCTATACTATTTAGTTTTGCCGAAAACGTCCAATAAAGACAGAATAATTCTTCGTAAAAATATTTGTTCTCTTCAATGAGAAGACATAAGGCAACACCGCAGAACAGTATTGTTCAATATTTCGAGAAACAAATATTATCGTTTTCCTAAAGTTAAAAAGTTTTATCATACAAAAAAAATTGCGTTATAAATATTAATATTTTATATTGTTTATGTTATCTTTATTAACGAATAAAAGTGTTGGTTAATTCATAACTAATTAACAACTTTGTTCGATTAAAAATTACTTCCAAATAAACATTTGTGTTTCAGTATTATTTTAAATATGTCGCGCAGATTTACGTCATTGGATACGAGGAATGATGCGGTGTTGCCATATGTCATATGTCATATGTTATTATAGGGTACAAACATTTTTTTCAGAAAATTATTTTGTCTAAATTTCAATGCAGACCCTGCAGTGATAAGGGTTGTCATTTTTAAATCCATTATCTCCCAATCTAAATAGTCGACTGTTCTGAAATTTCACTCAACCATGCATAATGATATGAACAATGTCTGGTAAAAATTTGATCTAAATCTATAGAGAGCAAAAGCGCACTTGTTCTACCTTAATTTATTCGGCGATGGTTATTTTGGATTTTCTTTTGGTGGGTAACCGGAATCTATCAGAATTTGCGGTCGTCGAATAATATGGGATATAATTAACTGTTCTCAAATGGCTCTTCAGTTGTATTTGAATACGCGACGCCATCGAGGTGATTTGCAATTTCATCTCTTTGGTGAAATGTATTGCCGCATAGATGGCGGTGACAGCTCGCCATAGATATTTCATCGTCTCGGTGCCGCAATAACTTCGTCGATCGCTCTCCCCTACGTATGTTCCTCTTAGAATATGGTATCCGGTGGTGCGTATTTTCTCGATCGAATAAGCTGCGTTCCTCATGCCTACCTTGGATATGACGTAAGTAGCCTGTACTCTCATTGGAGTGTTAGCCATGAGGTCCTCCAGTTGGACGCAGTAACAGGGATCGCTTACTTCGACCGTCTGGTCATCGGTTATCTGTCTGTTCGATGGCACGAAATTTTGGATGTAAGTAATCCACGGCCCGCTGGGAAGCTTCTGGATAAGCTCACGAATGGTCAGCTGGAAAGGTCTTTGCTATAGCCTCTTGATGTGCGCAAATCAAATCAAAACTGGCTATGTACGTTGGTCTTTCTACGCTGGTACGTCGGCCGGTCACGTCATACGTTCCGTTTGATAATGGCCCGTTGCCCATTTTCCGTCGACAATCTTTATGCGTCAATTTCAAACAAGCCCAAACAAATCGGTGCCAACCCAGACAAACACGCTTCATCCCATTTAGTGGTCGCTCAAATCGCATTGAAAACGTTTAACCGTCAAACCCAAAGGAGTCCCAAAAAAGTCCCAGGCAACCCTCAAACGAACCCACAAAAAGCCTGACGAACCCAAACAAGCCAAGGCAAATACATACCAACCCATATAAGCGCTGTATACCGCATACGATGATCATAGGTTGCTCCATTTTCGTTGACAACGTCGAGCCGTAAAACCCAGACAACGCAAAACAAGTCTCAAGTAAACCCAAACTAAGCAAAACCAAATACAGAAAACCCGAAACAAAAAAGGTGAACCGAAAGTAACGCTTTACATGCCAGGTAACGATCATCAGTCGCTCAATTGTCGATGACAACGTTCACGCGTTTTCAAAGACGGCGAGATGCTCTCGAATGATTCCATTGCATGGCGTGTCGGCCTATTACGGCGTATCTTTAATCATTGTATAAAAATGTGCTTCTCCCTGACTTTGCCTAGCTACCTTACGAGCGACAGGACTCTGCAGAGTTCGACCCTTGTGCGATTTTCATCAGCATCAAGCATCTCAGCAATGTCCATCAGAGATTCGTAATAAATGTTGAGAAGTGATCGGTGGTCGTTAAAGTCCTCTTTGTCACGGGTCCAAGGTGCACCACGCGAAGTTTGCATCCATTGGGGGAAGCATTCACGGTAGTGGTAATGGAGGAAGCAACGGCCCTTGTCCGAACGATGGAACTTGGTTTTCCAATTCATCAGTTGTGTCGTTATTGCAATGATCGATTGAGAAAAATTATTGTGAATTGCGACTATTTTCATCCAGGACAAATTTCATCCGAGGATCCATAATCGGGAACTCGGAAGGGTTCGTGATTATGGATCCTTAAGAAAGTTAATTTAACTTTACATAAAAAGTATTAATTCCACATAAAAATAAAGTTCATGTCACTTTTTTTTCTTAAATGACCTTGAACGACTTTGACCCCTAAATGTTTTTTATGCATTTTTCGATGCTCTACAAGATAGTAGAAAAAAATGTACCGTCCCATATAAAAAAGTGGAGGTGACCTTTACTGTGCGACAGCGCCTCCACTGAGATAAAAAAATAGTCGCATTTGATGACCTCTTTCGTACGGTACAACTTTTGTTTCAAACATTTTTTTGTGAGGTCGATAATTACAGAGATAGTCAAGGTGGCAACAGTTAGTGCCTCACCTTGTATACATATCTGTTGGCAGCTACGACGAGAAAAACAAATTGGATGTTAGACGCAAACGAAAGTCCGAGCTGCACTAAACTGTGGCGAGATGGAGACGTTGGTAAGTTCGGTCATCTTATAGCCGTCGATTGCTTCGTATCACCGAGAAACGTGGCTCTCCTTCGAGAATGTAACATCGGTATCATATCTATGCTCATATGTGAGAGAGATCACGTTCATGCCGATCGGCCGGCCAGCCGATAGCACATGAATTGGTTTTCCATGGAAGCCACAAAGATTTATGGAAATTGTTTTCATGCAAGCGCAGTATATTATTCCATCAAGCTCTCGCCGTGCTTCATCGGCTTGTGCACTTCTGCAAATTTTTCCCGTCGACAAAAGTATGTCGCGACGGAGGGACGGCTAACGCGATACATAATAATGAAGAAGCAGCTCAAGAATGTTGCGCTATTTGTAAGAACAAACGTACATACACTTCCGGCCAAATGTTTGGGTATACAGTGTCGAAATTTCTTACCGAACTAAAAGCTAGATAGTAGACTCAGAAATAAACATAATTGAATTTCCAAAGTGGCGTTTTGAAGAGGATAAATTGACCTTTATTTTGTTTTTTTAAAGAAAATTCTCTACGATCTTTTTAGTCCCGGTACGCATTTTTGAAGGTGGCCATTTTTTGGATATTTTTTGGCCGTCGAAAATGAACTGCAAAGTTTGTGGAACATATTCCCCCGTTCTTTCCATGGTGAACTTAAGAAGGATATCAAAACCTACATTTTTGTTTTTTTTTTTGGAAGTCTCGTACGATTTTTTTTCTCGGATTCGTCCACAAATTGGTCCACGGCGTTCGAATTTGTAGCTTGAATCCTTAGCTATATTTTTTTCCACAGCGCCAAACACGTATCTCTTTATTTTCGGTCAGCAGTTTTCCCAGAATTTCATTTTGATTTTTCAACCCCCCAGAGGGGCTGGAAAAGGCAAAATTCAAGAGTGGTCCATACGAACGAAAATATAGAAAGATTTATTCTCTACATTTCATACGTTTAAACCATCCCCGAAAAATCGATTGTTTTTGAGTTATTCAATAAACATGTTTTTTTTTGATACTTCAACAATTTTTTTGGTACCGAAGGTATCATTTTAGAGGGATGATCAAATACTCGTGCGACGCGTCTTTTCAAGGGCTACAATGTTCCCATTTGAACAAAAATTGTATGAATTTTTTCTAAAGAGTTATCGAATTAAAACTGATTTTTCAAACTTTCACCCGACTTTTTCACCTCCAAAATGAACTTCCACGACTTCGGCCGCGCAGACAAAAATAAAGCCCGGATTTTCCTGAACATTTTGTCTCCCGCCGCCGACCTCGTGGGGGTTGTAGTTTGGTATTAAACCACCGCCACCCCCTAAAAAAACGTTATACCCCGATTTTTAGGGAAATTTGGATTTAGCACCCGCCGCACTTACAAAATCACTACCAATTTTTTCCGATTCCAATATACAGCACGACTGTATTAATAGAGAATGATGCAGTTCTCAAAAGAACAAACGTGCATATTTCTATCCAGTATGCCACGGAGCGGGGAAACGAAAAATGCAAAATACTATTTCTTTATGATAATCAGCGGAAAGTAATGATCCGTCGTTATGTTGATGATGATTTGAGTTTATTTCTTTAATCTCCCGGGGTCGAATTTGTTTTTTTTCCAACGAGACATCCTCGCCGGATTGTTTAATCCTTCGCCTCAAACTGGGTCATTTTGACCCCGTTTTTTTTCAACTGACGCTATCGCAAAACGGAGTAATCTACTCGTAGTACGGCGTCTCTCCTACTGCTACACGATAGGCGAACACTCGGCTCCCATATTACATCCTGTCCGTGTACTGAGGACAGCTGACGAGAAAGGACCTGGGGTCAAATCGACCCCGTTGATGCAATAGTGCGTCGAAAGTGAAGACATTTTTATTTTGATGAAATTCATTACTACATGTTTCATTACTACATGTAAGTGAGTTACGATAGAAAGTGCTGACAGATATTTTTAATTTTGCACTACTATAGTAAATGATTTATTCAGACTGCCGATCATATAACTGAAAGCAAATATCAGTTATGCAGGAGGGATATGTGCAAGAGCACCGAATGTGCCTATGCGTCGATTGCGATAAATGTGAATAATAATAAGTGAAAGATAATTGAAGTGAAAAATACGGAAAATGTATGTTTTCAACAATTAATCTGCCGGAGTCGATTTTTTCCATTTTTTACTATCTCGAAAATGCTCAAAATTAAACCACCGAATAAATATACTTTTTCGAAAGACGGTCGATGCTGCCTTTTGTCGTATCTACAAACCCTCCTCTTTAAAAACCTCAAAGGACTTTTTTTATACTTTGAAAAAGAAAATATAATTTTTTTGTGCAAGTACATATTTTTCAACGCATCTCCTACGTTGAACGGATGTACGGGCATTTAATATTTGTTTCTCTTAAAAAATGAATTTTGGGCCATGAAATAAGGATCATTGATTTCAGAAAACGTTTCTACCAAAAAATCCAAGTTACCGAAATACAACGATCTGAAAAACGTCTGGGGTCGGATCGACCCCATATGCACTCAGAGGATCGTGGCGGGAGTGTGCAGTCGAAGGGTTAAGAGTGTATATTTACCAAATTAGCCAGATGATTTTTATTGTTACTCAAGCGTCTAAAACAAAATTGCGGTCTCCTCTTCACAGGAAAGCCTTATCGTCCTCGCTCGAGAAATTTTGTTAGATATTTATTCCTTTTCATTGAAAAAAATGGACCCACTCTTGATGATACCCTCCAATATTTATAATCATGCATGAATGAGAACCGAATAATCATCAATAAAGCTAAAAATACATGGATGTGAATAATGATTAAAATAATCACACGACACATTTACTTTTCGAGATTCATAATGAAGAATTTCTATACCACTTGGACTGATTGCGAGCCCAGTATTGTAAAATGTTATCGATACAAACGCCAGGCTAAAGTTCACAAATCGAGAAATTGCTGTACTTTTTTTGCATTGGGCCCACCAGTCGACTTTTTCCGGCATGAAATATTGTCGGAAAGAACGTTTTTCGCACGATACTCGACAGCACGCAGTTTTACCAAACGTCACATCGTTTCACGGGATTCATCAACGAGTTTGGCGTGCAATGGAAATCCTCCGCGAATTCTGGCATATTAGCAAGACTCCCGATCACACGATATTTGTAGATGGCGTGTGTGTCATACATTTCTATCCTGTGCGGCATGTCTTTCGGTTTGTTTTTCTCGCACTTTTGGCTACCCAAGCTTATCCAGAACATCTGTTTGGCCGAGTATTTCGAGAATCCCGGTAGCTTCAGCTCCTCAGGCTTGCCCGCTGTCCATTTTTTGTAAGCGTCGTACGCCAGCCTCACACCACCGACGTCTGCTATATTTTCCGGCAGTGTCCTCTTGCCATCCGCCTGCAAATAAGACATTTTCCAAGCGTTCCGTTCTCCTATTTGGAATGGATTTTTGATGACCTCGTTATCTCGTTAATGTTTTTCCGAAACTCTTACATACTGTTCGATCTTAAAGCCGTCTTCTAGTCTAGAATTTTGAAGAAATCGACTTTTTTTTTACACATTTTCAATGTTTAGTCTTTCAACAATATACCCTCCAAAAGAAATTTCGAAATTCCAAATATTTATGGAGTTACAGCAGTGATTAATGAGGTGGAAACTAAACCAGCGTTGCCAGAACGAATCGAACACTAGACGGTTAAGTCTGCTCGACTAGCTGCGGCTCCTACCCTTCCTGGTACAATAGATGACTGCTCATGAAAATCGTCCTCTCAATGATGAAGTATTGCAAGTAATCAAGCCGATCTATGAAAACTTGACTTCGAATAACTTATTACATAGATGTTTGGGCTCAGAGACTCAAAATAATAATGAGTCATTGAACTCAACTGCTGGTCTAGCAGAAAGAACATCAGAAAACTTTGATTTTGATGAAAAAGAAGGGGTGATTGTATGGACCAGGAATCGCCGATTAACGAAAAGTAAGTATATGTACCGCTATATGCCTGAAACTTTACTGGAATCTTTAATCGCTTTTTTTTCAAAACTACTTTTTTCGATACGATTGACACGATATCTCAAGATGTAATGAACCGATTTACTTGAAATTTTTTATGAACCTTCTCTATACACCCCTCTATCGCCCCTACCAGACTTATCGCGAAATTTTGTTAATAACTATTTTTTTTTAATAAAAAATCTTGAGAAAAAACGGCAAAAAATGACATTTTTTTTAAACAGCCGCCATTTTGCGAATTTTTATTTCGCCTGAGGTAGGGGCTATAATGACATCCTTACTAATTAAGAATCTGTTTTTATTTTTATTTTTTCAGATGACCAGGAGGGTTGGAATCGTGTCAACCAGGATAGGTCTTTTTTTCCACCCCCACTTCACCAGCCTGTAACTATCAGCATTATAGATTGTTTTTCAATTTTTTTTATATAATGTTAAAGGATGAACAAATATGTGGTATAAAATAGATACTGAAAATATGTTTTGTTTTTTTATCGCATCTCAAAAAAAACCCCAAATGTTGGCCCTCTAGACCCGAAGACGGCCTTGAGGAATTGGTCAGATTAGTTTTCGTACGAAAGGTGGCCTTCCCAATTACCTTGGTGCCTTTGTCGTCTACGTCGTAATTTGAGTACTGATTGATCAGGCACTGAGTATGGCTGCTGAATTCCGGTCTTTCTTTCAGGCCCCGATGCAGAGTGAGCTTACCATCGCTTCCCCGATAATAGCCCTTGTCGAAAAGGGCGTGCGTCATCTCGTGGCCGATCGCACGCCCGATTCTACCGTAGTTCACATACCTCGGTAGATGCATGCTGAAGTACTTGTCTCGAAACGAGCCTTGTGCAATGACTGGATGGAAAATTTAAAAAATCAAAAGCCGAGTTTGTTATCTCCGATTAATCCAAAGAAGATAGACTGCTCTTTTGTCGGGTGACATTTTTCGAATCGAAAAAATGACGGATAGGACCAATTTACGAGGGGTGCCAGTTATTATTGCGAAAAAATCTACAGAATGAATGACGTACTTACCTATGAAATTTTCCATCCTGTTGAGATGGGTTCGAACAAATATCGGAGTTTTCACAAACAAGTTCTGAATCGCGTTGAAAGGTTCTGTCAATACCTTGACACCCAAATCGTGATCGTAATTCGACAAGCTGTTTATGTTCCCAAAAAAATCGTCCTCCCTAAATTCAAGACTTTCGTACGCCTCTCCCAAATGCGTGAGATTCAGGAACGTGTCCGTGTAGTCGATATAAGTGACTAATCCGGCGGCTTTCACCATTGCCGCCTTCCTCTCCGCTTCGTCCGTCCAATTGTACTGCGTGTATTTTTGTTTGTTTCATTATTATTTATGACTTGCTCTCGGAAGCTTGGCGAGTGAAACGAAACGATGAGAGTGCGAGGCGACATTGCTAAATAAAAGATTTTCCAAATTCGGGGCTTTTCCCTTCGTGCCATGTGGAAAATGCGGCGATGGGATTTTTTTAGTTTTCAAGAGGGATTTACGCGTTGCTTTTGAATGACTCATCAGATGTGAACCATAAAGAAAATTAGATTTCTCGATGATTCTCTATTTGTTTAGAAAAAAGCAACACAGTCGCACTAGCAACGTCATATTGCGATATTTTATCAATTGAAATTTCGAAAAAAATCGAACTGCAGTGTCTGAAAAACATATGGCGTATTTACCGATTCTAAGCGCCTCTCCAGTTGTGATTTAATCTCCGACGCTATCGCGGTGACGTAATCTCTGTCTAAAAGTTTACTCGCATACATGACGGTGGCGCCTCGCCAAAGATGACCCATCATCAAGCTTTCGCAATATTTCGCTCGATCCCCGTTCAGTGGAAATTTGTCCGGATTGCCTAGGATACGGGAAACGATTTCGCGCATTTCCTCGGTCGAAAAAGCTGCGTTGACCAAGGCGACTCTGGACATGACGTAGTTTGCCTGGACCCTCTTAGAGGTATTGGCCATGAGGGCCTCTAGTTCGACGTAGTAATAGGGATCAGGTACGTTGACGATCTCGTCATTGGTTACAGTCACGCTCGGCGGCACGAAATTTCGGATGTACGTCATCCACGGCACGGTAGGATACTTATTGTTGAGCTGGGCAATGGTCATTGGGCCGTAGTTCTCCAGCGGCATAGGAGTCCGAAAGAAGGGCCTTATCTGCGGTAAATCGAATAGAAAATCGCGAGGTGTACTGGTATCTTCAGAGATTCGGACTTTGCCAATTTCGTCGGTTGTCAATTTTCTTTGACGTCTTTCTCGATTTTATGGGGTCTATAACTGGGAAAATCATACGGTCGGGGACCGTGATTTTTTAAGACTACCATTCCTGCTTCTATCACAGGGGTAAATGAAGATTTAATCAAACCTTTTCATGTCATAATACAAATAAAAAAAACTTTCGAGTGGCTATGAAATTAATTCGATCAGATTTCAAGATTATGTCCTACAAACAGCTCGTGACTTCGTACACTGTATCCGTAGTATCATATGCCAACTACAGTGCATAATGTTTTAATTCATGGCGCGGAAAATAATAAATTCTGCACCATTACCAGACGGACAAATCTCTAAGGACGCTCAATAATCTACTAATAAGTACATTAAAAAGTGCAGAACAGATTTTGCGAAAAAATGTTCCCGCGTAAAGAATATGGAAGATCTCTTTTGACGACTTCTATTAACATCCAACCCTTATATTTCTAGCTTGCGCAAATTACCTTGCGAAAAAATAAAATCATTGCTCCCAGAAGCAGTACAGTGATTAACTACGCCGAGTATTTCAACTAGTGAGGGAAGCTCAAGCTATTTTCCAGTTGAATTCACTGACTGTGAGTCAAGTGATTCTTCCGTTGACAGCTACTAAAGTTCAAGATAACCAACTGGATTAATTCATGAATTCTGCATTAAGCTAATTTAAAGAAAATCATTGTCATTTTAGTATAAATAAAATGCTTTTTTCATACAAGTCGTCCATATTGGATCAGCAATTTTTTTTTCTTTATATTTTGACTTTATATTCGTAATAAGCGACGCCAAAAACTCCCGAGTACCGACTTTTACCCGAATTAAATGCGTTCTCGAATAAATTTGAAGCGGTATTGGGTCCGCCATTTTTTTATTTTTACTGTGACTTCAGCTTCATAATAAGCGACCCAAAAAACTCTCGAGTACAAACTCTCACCCGAATCGAATGCGTTTTTGAATAAATATTTAACCGCATTATATCCGCCTTTTTTCAAATTTTCACTTCAGTTTCGTAATGAGCGACCCCAAAAACTCTCGAGTACAAACTTTCACCCGAATCGAATGCGTTTTAAAATAAATGTTAGCTGTATCAGGCCCGCCATTTCGTTTTTTCAACTTTTGACTTTAGATTTGTAATCGGCGACCCCAAAAACCCCCGAGTACAGACTTTTGAACGAATTGATCTTCGATCAAGCAAACGATTCCGGAGCTGAATGACGCACGGAAATCGGGCAGTCGATATTAATAATTGCATTATATATATCTCGCCTAACCGGTCGATTCCACAAATCATACGATTTATCCATCAGACCTTGCTGATGTACAGAATCGCGGGCTACTTTACTTCGATCAGTACTGCATGAAATTCCAATGATATTCAGAGCAGATTGTAACGTAAATTTTGCTTCAGATAACGCTCAACCGTTATTGATTTTCTTGACCAAAAATGAACTTTAACGATGAATAATGCACATTTAGAATCTACTACGAAATATAGGACTGCTATTGAAGCAGTTTTTTCACGTAATTTACCCACATTGGAATCAAGACTTTTTATAGAATATTTCAGTTACCATAAACCCATTATACCATTTTTAGATTTTCATGATCCGGAAAGCATCGAGTAATATAATCAGCGATATTTTGTCAATTTGAATTAACATCTGGTCTCTCTCGTCAAGCAGAAGATAAACCATTTTCTTTTACATTACTACCTACGAAGTTTCACTTCTGTCGAGCGGACTATCATGCATACCAGTTTTTTTTTGTGAAAGCATGTTTTTCGTTTTTACGCTTAAGGATGTTGAGTCACGAAAATTTCAGGACAATTAGGAAGCTCGTTATTGAACAATTAACATTCACAAATTAAATGTTGTTTTATGGAAACTGATGTAACTTTGCAATAAGTTTTTTTTTGACCTCTCAATTTTATAATATCTACAATATACTGAAAGCAACGGAAACAAAGCGAAGTTTATTGGTACATTTTTTTTTATTTCTTTAAAAAATTGTTCTTAACAAAATGTTAATTTTTTAATAACGAGCTTCCTAATCGTCGTGAAATTTTAACACGACCTCTTAAATACTTCATACAAAAACATACCAAATTTTCAGAATTCTATCATCATTACTTCAACCTCCTTAAGGGTTGAAATAAAAAATGATGTGAAAATTCTGAAAATTTGGTATGTTTTTGTATGAAGTATTTAAGAGGTCGTGTTAAAATTTCACGACGATTAGGAAGCTCGTTATTAAAAAATTAACATTTTGTTAAGAACAATTTTTAAAAGAAATAAAAAAAAATTTACCAATAAACTTCGCTTTGTTTCCGTTGCTTTCAGTATATTGTAGATATTATAAAATTGAGAGGTCAAAAAAAAACTTATTGCAAAGTTACATCAGTTTCCATAAAACAACATTTAATTTGTGAATGTTAATTGTTCAATAACGAGCTTCCTAATTGTCGTGAAATTTTTACACGACTTCTGAAATACTTCATACAAAAACATACCAAGTTTTCAGAATTTTATCAACATTTGCGATTTGGGACTCAACATCCTTAAACACGATATTTGTGAAATTTTGCGGTAGCATTCGCGTTTAAGTACTAAATATAGTGAAAGTCCGGTGTCTATTAGTTCTTGCATCTCTCCGTTCGAGTGTTCAGTAATTTTTTAGGTATCATTCGCGTCCAATTGGGACTTGAATGTTGAAAAAACTGGTGCCGATCGGCTTACCGATTTTGCGCAAACTGAGCGTTCATCGCAAGTGACACGGATCTATTTGATTCGTACTGTACGAACGCTGCCGCAACGTGTCGGTGGCTTTTCTTTTTTTTAAAATATTAAATTATAATTTCCACTTACTCTGGACAGTTTGATCTCGAAGGATAACATTTCGCGGATTTCGGATATTGACTGATTGTTTGCAGCTCCAAGCATCTGGGCCATGCGTACTATGGACTCGTAATACGTACGGAGGAATGATCCTTTGTCGTCAAAGTCCTTTTCTTTCATACCGAACGAAATGATTTCAAATACAGGTTGAACCTATTCGAGAAACGGAGGAATAAAAATTAACGACGATAGCAACAATTGCCACCGTTTCAATAAAAAATGCACACCAGTCATTAGTTCCGAGTACAGTGCCACTTATTTTTACACCTTATTCTTACTATTATTATTGCGACAATTGGTCTGATAAAAGCTTGCGAATGTATGATAAGTTTTATTGACGAAACAATGTAAACAAACCGCCGTAATTCGTCTCGGTCGAATTCTAGTGGCGACCCCGAAGTCAAGCAAATAACCGATTCTGTGCTCAAAGTGCCATGCAACGTTAATCCCCTCATAGGGAAACTTGTAAATCGGGCGTCTCCAATCGAACTTTTCGCCATTCCAAGAGTCGCCTTCGACCAACGGCCATCCACCCAAGTTCCGCAAGTGCCGCCGAAAGGGTTCGAGTCCGCTGGCTTCAATTGCATCTGCAGAGATACAGCAGTGCGAATGAATACATTTACGCTAGTCAATATTTGTTACATTTTTGTTTGCTCGTTTCGGTTTCCACGCGTTGGTATCGCTACTTCGTGATAAAAATATTCAATCGATGCACAGCCTCGAGTATACGATCGAAGCGTCAATATAGTAAATGATAACTACACAGAGAGAAATTTATAGTAACTTCAACCATATTTCAAACATATTTTATATTAGGGTAATTCCGGGGGAGTTGGCCATAAGGGAGAGATGGCTAATAGAAATATCTCATAAAACCGCGCACTAGATTTCCCCTATTACGGCTTAATTCACATCGCATCGTACACAGGTGTAAGTGTACAGGCAAACGTTTGGCAAAAAAAATATTAAGTAAGTAAAATGCTCTTTAATTATCCTGGCTCCTGCTGAAATTTTTTGAAGGTTTCATGTTTTACGTTATGGTGATGTTATTTTGTGAAATTAACGGTTACTTTTGTACTTCTTGAATAGTTCACGAACAGTGCTTCGTTTAAACCATAAGATTTTGCATGTATTGTTATTATTTGTTTACATTTTAGACGTGGCAATCCCTCCCGGGAGAGTAGGAGAGATGGCCACGTACAGTCGGTGTATGATGGCCATAGTATTGTAGTGTGTTCAAGTAATTCATTTTTTCTACATTTGTTTTGGATGCCTGATAAGTACAAGAAAAAAAAAACAATTGCTCTACGAGGGAACTGGATTAAAAAATCATCAAAAGCAACTAGTAGTGCTGTAATAAATGATGAATTATCGGTTCGTGCAGCCGCTGGGACCGACGAAATATCTAGCAAGACCTTAGAAAGACGATATAAGAACAATGACAAAAATGTTGCGGAGAAAATTATTATAAAACTCCCCTCATCGAATACTGGCTTCAGTGGGTAGTGTGTCATCTTAGGGTACACAAAAACTATTCGGATTTCGATGATATGTGTTCTAGATGAGGCGAAATGAAAAAAAATAAGCATCAAAACATAAAACCAAACAAAAAACCGAGAGCACAATGCTGGCCATCTCACCTCTACTCCTATGGCCATCACACCCGAATACTCTGGGAGAGATAGTCAATCGTAATTTTAAACAAATTTTAATGTTGATCTGATGGGAGTTTATTTCAATTTCGTAAATTACCTTAAAGTTTAATGTTCAAAGCATAATTAGAAACGAAGATAAGTCAAGAAACGTCTGCACTTTTATTTTGACGGATCCTTGAAAGAACTGTGGCCAACTACCCCGGACTTACCCCACCCTGAGAGGACAATAATATTTTATAGTCATGGTTACTGCCGAAAATATAGTACTGCTTATGATATTTTAGCAGTTGTGTTAACTATGCTCATATGTTAACCGCAACCGCCAATATTTCGAGCATACGTTGACCGTCAATGCTATAAGGGTGTCCAATAGGAAGTTGCTGAAACTAATCGACTGTCATTTTAAAACACGTGCACAGACTCGGAAAAGCCAAATTGCTTTAAATAGAGGAAACTCTGCAGTTTCAAACGCACATAAATAAAACCCAGTCAATTATTTTTTATGTCAATTTATTACATCTTATAAAAATAACGAAAAAGTACAGTGACTAATGATAGATATTTTCGAAGTGCGAACCGTTAGATTGTGCACAAAAATCAATTGTCTTTTGAAAACTGTGAAAAACTGTGTCCAACGTATCGTTCGTAATGCCGCGAACCACTTCCTGGATGGCCGCGATCAGTTCTTCTGCTGTGCTGGGGATTTTAGCGTAACAATGATCTTTAATGTAACCCCACAAGAAAAAATCACAAGGGTTCAGGTCCGGTGAGTACGGAGGCCATTCTAGTTCGCCTTAAGCAAATTTAGGGTACCCCAGACCGATTACTTGAGTCCCATATATGCGATGAACAGCTTCAAACACCTCATGAGTCCGGTGCGGCGTCGCTCCATCTTGCATGAAGTAAGCACTTTTAACCAGTCCCCTCTTTTTTGCATAAGGGAAGAATTTCGTTTCCAAAAGCTGTTTGTAACTCTCTCCTGTTACCGTAGATTCCAAGAATTGCAAATAAATTCCTTTTACTGAAATCGCTGCCCATACCGTTACTTTCTTTAGATGAAGGGAGTTCGCTGGCGATTTGTTGGAATTTTCCGTTCCCCAAAACCGGTAATTGTGCTTATTTACGTACCCATTCATCCAAAAATGTGCTTCATCAGAATAAATAATCAATTTCTCATTAAGGCGGGATTCTACTTTGAAACTTTGAAAAGGCTAAATTGGATGAAAACACCCACCTGGAACACGTCGAAGGCATATTATATGGCCGAGGCATCGCTGATTGAGGGTAAGATAATTTTTTCTACGATTTATCACTCACCAAAACTTTAAACGCGTTTTTCTCGAAACGACATTTTCAAGTACCGTGGTCGTGATAACTCAAAAAGTACTGAACCGATCCTTATGAAATTTGGAACACATATTCTATATGTGTGCACCAACCGACCTAACTACAATCAACTTAAAATTTTGATTAGAACTATTTTTTTATTGCAAAAAAAGACCCAAAAAAAACGCATTTTTTTTTTTCGTATTTTAGCCGCCATTTTGTTAATTTTGCACATATATAAAATATTCTAGTTAGGTCGGTTCCTGAAGACATACTGAACATGAAACTATTTGATTTTTTTGTTTTAGATCATCCGTCGGGAAGATTTCACGACCACGGCAACGGTACGGGCTTTTCGAGGCGTTAGCTTTAAACATATTTTGCGTGTACAAAAAATGAATAAAATACATTAAAATTTTTTTTTATGTACTTAAAGAGTGCATTTATTGAACAGTTTAAACCCCAAATCGATATCTTTAATAGTATTCTCAGAAAAAATTCACGAAAATAGCGTTTTTTTCATGGTTTCAAAGAAGAATCCCGCCTTAAGTTCTTCGGCTTCAAACATTCCCCTAATAGTGTTACAAAATTCGATGCGTTTCGTCATGGCATGTGCAGTTAACAATTGATGAGTGCTTATTTTATACGGATGAAACTTTAAAAAATATTTCAAAATGTTGTGTAATGATGATTTGGTTATTTTTTATGCTGGAGCAGCTTTCCGAATCAAATCATTTGGCTCACTCATTTTGACGCGCGCGTACTTGCTTCAACCACGGCTGGAACAAAACTGCGGGGCCTCAGGCATGCGCCTTAGAAAAAGGGACCCCTATTGAATTCATGGAGGGAAGAGACACTTATTTAGTGTTAGCCACTTCCTATTGGACACCCTGTATAATATAGCAGCTTTTCATAAAATGGATATTTCCTTACACTATCAAAAATAGTGGTTTTTACCATATTGAATGGTATGTCTACTAAATGTGTATAATATATCACAAAATTCAAAAATTCCAAAAGTTTCAATTGCGAGTGCTACTTGTAATGATTGTTTATCATAATTTGTTATTTCCTGACCTGAAATGATTCCTACCGAAAAAGATATTTCACCTACATGAATATTCGAACCTACGACCTACCTATCTATATTTATGCACACTGCCACTATGCTACCAGGTACTTATGTTAATTCGATCGTAGATTTGGCATAACGGATAAAAGTAATTCCAGCTACAATTCCGAATAGCTGTTACCTCTGATATAGGTGCAATTTTGTACAGAGCGGCTTTTTGATAATATATGTTACTGCTTAAATGGATTTTTGGCGCGGCCCAATAGTTTTCGAAATATCGAATTCTAAAAGCTGATTAATGAATGCGCTAATATATCTATATCGATCGTAGCGTGCTACCGCTGTCTCTATTGACACGTTCCACAAATGATTTACGTCTTCGCTATAAGGTTACCATAATGTTGTTCGTATAGTCACTTTTCGTGAGAACTCGTACCAGTTTATACTCAACAAGTGTTAATGTTAACCATATAAGTAGTACAAACTTGCATTGAGAAAAATGTGCATAGTATTTATTTTAAAAAACGCCCATGGTAAAAGTGGGCATAGTAAAATTCATATAGCTTATTGCTACCGCAATCATAACATGGTTAACACAACTACAAGCGTCTATGTAGTCATGCCGTTTTGGTAGTGTATTTTTTTTATCTCGTATCCCTGACATAATTATTAATTACTGTGAAATACTTTACAATATCGATATAGTTAATTTGGTTAATATTTTTACAATAGTTAGTAGTCTTTTCGGGGGGAATAGATAGACGAACACGCCACCAAAGTTGCATGTTTATATTTTTTTCGCTTATAGTTGTGTTAACGATATTATTATTACGGTGCCAATAAACTATACAGGATTTTACTATTCCCTCTTTTGACGTGGGCGTCTTTCATAAATACCATGTACCTTGCTTTCAGTGCAGTATTAGTATTTGTGCGCCGATTTTGTGATATAGCTAAATTAACTATATCGATATTGTAAAGCCTTTTACAATAGTGTATAGTAATTTCGGAGATACTAGATAGTCAAACACGTCACCAAAGTCGCACGTTTATGTATACTTTTCGATTACAGTTGTGTTAACCATATTATGATTGCGGTGACAATAAACTATTGGGAATTCGACATACTCTCTTTTACCCTTCGCATTTTTTGAAAATACTATACACTTGTCTTTCCGTTTATTGTTGGATGATTCTCATCGGATGATCAGGACTCACCCGTATTCATGCAGCTCTTGTAAAAAGTTTTGACTAGTTTGAAGGGTCTCGGCTCGTTTGGCTCGATACCAGCCTCGACCAGCTGTTTTATGCCTTCGCGCATTTTATCCTGCGATATCTTCCTGTTGTCCACTGGTGTATCCTCCGAGTCCGACTTGAAAAAGCCACCGCAGGCGAATTCGTAAAAGTCCTTGCAAGGATCCACACTCGGATCGATTGTCTTCGAGAGCTCAGACGCTGCGGATGGGATTATGTTCGCGGCACATCCGGTGATGAGAATGATGGCCGGTGTATTAGGGTTTTTTTTTACGGAGTGTCTCCCCGTCCGGTTATCGGACGAATGAAGGTATGTTATTCGTCTGGATAGCGGCTCACAATCAGTTCACGCCGTATACCCAGTAGGCATACATATTATTGTGATTCGTGTAAAGTAGTATCCGGACGAAAACATACATATAATTATCCGAACAGAATATGTTGAATTGTATTATCCGGAAGAATAACTTACACGTAGTGATCAGAACAAAATCTTTATAATTTTGTTTGGGTTTGTTTGGTTCGGGTTGGTTGGTTTTTTTGGGCTTGGATTTTTTTTTGGTTGTTTATTTGTGTTGGTTAGTTTGGGTTTGTGTTGTTTGGGTGTGTTTGTTTGGATTTGTTTGGGTTGGCTTGTTTGGGTTTCTGTTGGTTGGGTGTGTTTGTTTGCGTTTCGGTTTGTGTTGTTTGAGTGTGTTTTTTTGCGGTTGGGTATGTGTCGTTTGGGTTTGTGTGTTCGGGATTGTTTGTTTGGGGCATTGTACAGCGTGAACCGCGTGAACTGAGCTGCTATGCGGACGAATAACATACGCTTATTCGTCCGATTACCGGACGGCTAGACGCAGCGTTTTTTTTTTACATACCGAGATCGTTGCATTTCGTTGACGTGCAGACGTCGTCCGTATCCGTGTTGCTGCTGCAACTCCTCGGCAGACCTTCGGCTATACACACAGACAGAGTTTATTCGAGCAGCCACATGTTTTGTGGTACTTTAACGCAATCAGGGAGGTGCATATTCGTACGGAGCGGAATTGCTTTATCTTCACCTTGTACTGAGGAGTTTTTGGCTTTTGAAAATTTTCTCGCACAGGCCGTGGAGCCATGTCGCGACTCGTGTATACTTACTTGTAATAATGCAAGCTGCGACGCACAGTATAATCGCACGAAACCGCATTATCGTTGTTGTAAGCTTCGGCCGATTGAGTAGCATTCGGTCTCTCCTTTCTACAACGACTCCCGGAGATGAATGGGCACCCTTGGCTTTTTAAGTCAATCAAGCATACGGCGTAGTGGCGTCGAGAAAATAATCGTAACATTTGGGAAGGTCAAGTTGTATCGGCTTCAATTTGGCAATCTAGCTTTACTCAGCTGCCACATTTCACTACCAGGAAGTTTGCGTTATCCAGGAAAGTATTCGAACGAACCACATAAGTATAACGTGCGTGCGGGACAAAAGCAATAAATGTTCGTGACAATTCACTGTTATCTCTGTTATTTTTGTCCACTCGGTGCATGAGGGTTCCATGGTAAAGAATAGTGGTACAATTGTCGAACACCTGGCGTAATGTTACTTCTTTTTTTATTTTTCGTAATTATTTATTGATTCAAAATTAATTGAATTTAATGTTTTGAATAAAAATAAAAATTAAATGTAAAACGCTTTCAATTGATGAGTAATCAAATAGAAAAATTTAATTGATGAAAAAACATTCAACTCTCCAGCACACGATTTGGTCATTCACAGAAGTCATAAAGATTTATAGTGACTTTTTAAAATCCAAACGCATTGTATTATCTCTTAAATCGCTGACAGATCTTTAAGAAATACAGTGACTGAAAAAAGAGACTACTCGCCGTTCCCAGCTTCGCGGTTCGAATACTATAACAAAAAACATTCTTGCTTCACCCTTTTTTCGTTAATATATTTCTTTACTGATTCGATATTGTTCGTAAAAACATGTCTTACGTTATTCCCGTTGAATTTCGGTTTCCCTGATTATTTGCTTGAAAGTTACATTTATCTTTGAGACAAAAATAAGAGACCTATACCCCAGTTAAAGGGCTATACCAGTGTGACACTTTCAAAAAATCGATTTTTTTTGCCTTTTTTGACAGTTTTTACTTTCAAGAATATTTTGTGAACGTTTCAAGGGCCGTATCTCTAATACTCCTCGAATGACAGCCGCCTAAAGGGCAACCGCTCGTAGGTATAAAATGCCCAAGTTAAATCTTTAAACGCGTTTTTCTCGAAATGAGATTTTTCCAATTCGCTGACAGTGTAACTTAAAGAGCAATTATCCGATTGACTTGGAATTTGAAGTGAGTTCTCTTGAATATATTTACTTTACAATGAGGTAGAATATTGTTGATAGGGTGAAAATTGACGATTTGGCATTGAAAAAAACGACCATTTTATTTATAGGCAAGAAAACAGACTTTTTTCCATATCTATGCCATTTTGTTAGATTTTCATATTTTTCGAAAATCCTAAGTGATTCTACAGGATATACTTTTCAGTTCAAAGACATTTTTTCTTTTTCGGTTTCGGCTACTCAATCGACCGGAATGATGTCAGCAGTGGAGGAACTTTTTTTTGTGCCTCCGGAGGCAGCGCATAAGTCGCTTGGATCTCAATATTTTTCTATGAAAAAATTCTTAATTTTCCGAAACATTTAATTGAGTACTTTTCTTCTAAAAAAATCCCGGAAGTCACCCGCATTTTCAGCGTTCACACTGGTATAGCCCCTTAAGGGATAAAACCACTCTAGTGGCAGAAAATAAGGCCTAACTTTGACAATTTATTTTGGGAGTATGAAAAAGGAATAGGATTTCTTTGGAGAGGGTTTATTTAACATATATTGAAGTATGAAAGAAAATTTATTACAATTTTCGTACTGAATGTCGGCGACAGAGCCCATCTTGATAAACGTGTTTTTTACAAATAGCTCCACGGGAGGACAGTTTTCTCGCGAAGTATAAGATCTGAAACAAAAACCCAAACAAAATTATAACCTATATATTATTAGCTTATTAAGCCTAGACAAGACGTTCACCCTAACGCCTAAACTCAAACAAACACTTGATCGCGAAACAAAAACCCAAACAAACCCAAACGATTCTTCACCGCCAAACCCCTGCCGATTTTTTCATCATACGATGATCGTTGCATTCCGTTGCTGCGCAAACGGTGTCCTTATTTTTGCTGCTGCCACTCCTAGGCAGAATTTCGGCTACACACACACACACATAAGTACAAAATTAATTCGAGCAGCTATCCGTTTTGTGGTACTTTAATGTTATCAGGAAGGCGCTTATTGACACGAAGCGAACATTTTTTCGTCATCCGTAATTACACCGCGACGAGATTTTCTTCACGCACGGGCCATGGACAATTTGAGCCTCGCCGCGGCTTGAGTATACTCACTTGAAATATTGCAGGTTGCGATACACAGAATAATCACAAAAATTCGCTTGATCAAATTTTCGGCCGATTGAGTAGCTTGTGGCCACACTTTGCCACTATGACTATGACCCACTTAGAGACAATCAAGCGAACGACGTAGTGACGTGGAAAAAATAATTGCATCATCTGCGCATGTAAATTGACACAAAAATTTCGTTGATCAAATTTTCGGCCGATTGAGTAGCTTGTGGCCACACTTTGCCACTATGACTATGACCCACTTAGAGACAATCAAGCGAACGACGTAGTGACGTGGAAAAAATAATTGCTTCATCTGCGCATGTAAATTGAATCGGCTCGAATACCGCGTTCTAAGTTTGCTCAGCTGGCAAATTTCATAATCAGGAAGTTTTCCTGTATGTTCGCTGTACATGCGGTGAATAAATGAACTGATCTTTGTGACATTTCACTTTTATCTACGTGGTTTTTTTTCAAACTGTTTTCGAGGTTTCTATGGAAAATAATAATCAGACGATGTTAAATATCTCGTGTAACTTTCATTCTTTTTGTTTTAACTAATATCTTGTTGTTTTGACAAAATGATTTGTTATTAATTAAGTTAAATGTTTTGAACAATAAAATTTCAAAACTAAAAGAGGAGGTATAAAAAGAGCATTCATTGAATAAAATTAAAAGTTAAATTCCACAATTTAAACATTAATTAAATTAGTAAAGATGTTTCAGTCCACAGCTCCAGCATTTATGGTGATTTCTTTCATTCAAGTGCATTATATTTTTTGATAAAGCTTTGAAGGAGATTTATGAAATACATTGACTGACAAGAAAAAAGACTATTCATAGTTTTCAGCTTCGCGGTCCGAAGTATATAATAAAAAAACATTATCATCTCATCTTTTTTCCTCCTGATCCTATTTTATTCGTGAAATAATGGATTGTTTTCTTTCCATCCTGTTCGGGGTTTCCTGATTATTAGCGTTGAAAATGCTTTTGAAACTGTATATATTTATTGAGGTAGGCTGCTTATAGGGGTCTGACAAGAGGGCATTTCTGACTCGTAATCACCGATTTCGCTCAAATTTATAGGATATGCAGGGCTTGGCCAGAAATGAAAGTACCCGAAGTGGGAACTCCAGATGGCCAAGCGGTTAGAAAATAAAAATGTTGACGCGGCTAGCGCACCGTATAAGCCATTTACGTTAGTATCTTTGCCAAGTAGCGGTTGGCGTAGCGGTAACACCTCGAACTAGTAATTCGAAGGTCGTGGGTTCGACTCCACGTGTGGAGACTTTTTTTTTCTTTTTCTCAATTTTTATATTATTTATTTTCTAACTAAGCAAAGAGGCGAAAGATTTATTTTCGTTTCGTATGCGCTTTAATTACAATCCCTTGTTGAAAAGTTCGAAGTCCCAATTTTTTACCCTTTCTATCCCTTTAGCGTATAAATAAATAAATAAAATTAATTATTCACCTCTTTACTGAATTGGAAAATGAATAATTTAAAAATTGAAAAAGAGAAAAAGAAAAAAAGTCTCCACATGGGGAGTCGAACCCACGACCATCGAATTACTAGTCCGAGCTCTTACCGCTACGCCAACTGCTGCTTGGCAAACATACTACCGTAAATGGCTTATACGGCGCAAAAACCGCGTCAACCTTTTTATTTTCTAAACGCTTGGCCATCTGGAGTTCCCACTTCGGGTACTTTCATTTCTAGCCATTACCTACATGTCCTATAAATTTGAGCGAAATCGGTGATGACGGGTAGGGAATGCCCCCTTGTAAGTCAGCTGAATGTCACACGCAACAAAGTCTACCCCTACTCCACTGCTCCTGTGTTGTAGTAGAGTGGATGGAGTTGCGACATGCTAGATGCCTGTGATCGGTTAAGAAAGCTCTCTCCCCACCCAATTCTAATCTTGTCATTCATTTTTAAATTATATTACCTGAATGTATCAATATTTTTAGAAGACTACTAAAAACCTACTCATATTATTTACATGTACAGGTTTTTTATTAATCGAAAAGTCTGATTACATTTTCAATGCCATGAAATGGTTGCACTTTGTGTAATATCAGTCGATTTTTGTTCAGACGTGACATTTATGGCCGGAACAAAACCAAGAGACCAATACCTCAGTTAAGATTACAAACGGCTGATTGTTAAAATCCATGTGTCCATAGAAGTACGATTTTTCGGTGTTTTGTATACTTTGTTATCCGACTTGGTAACAGTGCGTTGCTGCCGGTCGATGCCAGTTTCTCATGTAGAATCGCGAGTCGAGATGATAACAAGTTTGTACGCAGGTACAAAAGTTGAATGCCAAATATTTAGAAGAAGGCAAAAGCTTGCCACAAAGAGAATTAGATGAAATGTTCGCAGTAAGCGAAAGCCAAGTGCAAAAAAATCGTGCGACGTCAAAAAAAGACGACTCTGGTATTATTCGAGAAATACGGAAAAACCACATTTTCCGATACGGGCATGTCGAGAAAAGGTCCAAGTGATCGTGCCGCATTAAACAATTGAGCGAAGACTCATGTCAGTGGAGTCAATTTTGGAGCCGATTTCCCAGAAAGCTGCTTTTCATTCTGCGATGAAATAAATTAAGTAAACTTGAGTTATTCCACCGGTAAAAATGATTCAGAGTGTGCAAGAAATTCGGGCAAAAGCTTCAAGATCGTCGCTGGTGCATCAACACCAGATTGATTCAAAACATACAGCAAGGAAAACAACAATTTTTCAAGTAAAAATATATCAAAACCCTTGATTGGCCTTCACAATCAGCCGACTTGAATGCCATAGAAAATTAGTGGTCTATCTTGGATAAAAATATTTATAAAATTGACGTCTCCAACAAATAAAACTGCTTCGCAGCGCTATAAATTACCTGACAGAAATTGGACGCAGAATACCTTAAGAATCTCGTCGAGCGCATGCCAAAAAGGCCAAATATTAATTGCTTATTTCCAAAAAGTATTGTATATTAAGTCGTAAAAATCCAATGTGGTCTCTTCATTTCGTTCTTGCAGTGTATTTTGTCATTCACAAAAAATGTATCAAATATACTACTTTACATTTCACGAGTACAACAACTGAGTTGAAGATTTATTTGAGTCATAAGTACTCAAGACTTTTTTATTTTCTCTATACTTCTGAGGTCGAAAGTTTATTTAATGATTGATGGTTTGAAAATGTTTTGTCAGTCACTGTAATAAGAAGGAGAAATGTAAGATATTGCTCCTTCAAGATAATCTGCAAAAAGCAATGATGCTTCATCTTGTTGATGGTTTGAGTTACCGGTGTCTTTTTTTAAATCGATTCCGATTCGGGACTTTTTCGCCGGGCAAGGATATGCATTAGGATTGTTTGTGAACGTCGAGAGTACAGAGGAATGGGCTAAGAGGAGAATGAAGGTATTCTTTCCATGCAAAATTCTCGTGGGATTTATTGAACGTATATATTTACAACATTAGGCAGATGATGTTCATCGTCACACCTGCGTCTAAACCGAAATTGCGGTCTCGTTTGTCTTTACAGGGAACACTTGTCATCCTGACTCCAAAAACGTTGTTACCTTTTTATTAATTTTCATTGAAAATATTGCACGAACTCATGCTGGCATTCTTCATCATTTGTATTTATCAAGTAATGATAATAGAATATTATATAATATATCATATAATATGTCATATAATATATCATATATGGATGCAATGCCTGGAGTGCAAAGGATGGTTGCACGAAGCACAATTATTTGTCAGAATAGAGATTGATTTGCTTTCTTGCCATCAAGTGTCTCGATTAATTTTTTTTTGCAATATTTTTCCATTCAATTTTGTGAGATTCGTGAGTTTATACTCGTTATAGTTAGAACTTATAAACATTTGTCAGACTGAATAAAAAAGTGTACATTAGATTAATGTAGAGGTTAAGTTTAAAAATTTTCAATAATGTTTTTTTTAATAACACTGTCTTTTGACATCATTTATACCCAAACTTTGCACGAATTCCCAGGCGTTTCAACTCGCCCCGATAGCTGTTTCAAAGCCGTTACCTCGATATGAGGAGAGTTGAACCAAAACGACTTATCGTGGCTAAATGATTTTTTTACAAGTTACATAATTCCTGGAGTCATTTTTTGTACAAAATCGATCAGTCGATTCAAAAAGCTACAAAACAACTTTAGTTTTACCCGAAGCTCTTGTTTCGATTGCGATATATGGGGTGAAGTGTGAATATTGTTTCGGCCCTCCTAGGTCTTTCCTAGGTTTTGTAAAGCGTTGAAATGGATGGAGGAAACCGCTGTAGGCCTATTCTGTAACTCGTAACGACAACTTTCGTTATAGTTAGCGACCGGCAGCCAATAAGAGGCTCACTGTCTTCTGTAATTGTACATGCAGTTGGCTGTCGCTAGCTAACGATAGCGAAAACTGTTGCTAACGAGCTACAGAATAGGCCTACTGGGATCTGTTGTTCCGGAGGTAAAGCAGCCATTCCCAAATTAGAGGCAGCTCAATCCTTGAAACAGTCTTTCACTTATCAAACAGAACAATCATGTAGGTTTTTCAATCTTGTCAGAACCTGTAATAGCTGTTTCCATATAACATCGTTTGGTGCTGATAGAGTTGTTTCAACTCAAAGGGCCGCAATTCCCATTGATGTTGGCGGATTCCATGACAACAAGTCGCGAGGCCAAGCCCTAAAAGTGGGGGGAATACATTTAGGCACCCCGTGCTTCTCGCATGGTCAACTATTTGTGGGCTTTTCGAGAATATTGATGGCCAAAAACTTACATGAGCTTGCCGAAGCCCATGTTGTATACATAACTACATTGCAGCGCCATATAGTTCTGTAGACAACCAACCCATGACTTACCTCAGTCAGACAGTCTACAAACGTGCTTCGGAAATATGACACTCTACCTTTTTCGTTCCTTTCATACTTTTTTCTGTAATGGTTTCTTGATGAAATGCTAAGATCCAGGCTTCGGAATTGCGGACGAAAGTTACTTATGGATAATGATAAAAGTACATCGACAGGACTAATGGTGAAAATAATTACGCGAGGCATTTACTTTTCCGGATTTTTAATAGAGATTTTCTTTACAACATGAAATGATCGAGCCAAGTATCCGAAAATGTTATCGATACAAATGCAAGGCACAGATCGACAAAGTGCCGTATGCTTGATCCGCATCCAACCCACAAGTCGAGTTGTTCCAGCATGGTTGATTGAGCTCTACCAAACGTTACATCGTTTCACGGGATTCATCAACGAGGGCGCCGTGCAATGAAAATCCTCCGCGAATTCCGGCATATTGGCAAGACTCCCGATGACACGAAATTTGTAGATGGTGTGTTTGTTATAATTCCAGACTTTTCGCTGCATGTCTTCGGGCTTGATTTTTTCGCACTCACTGCTACCGATGCTTATCCAGAACATTTGTTTGGCCGAGTACTTTTCGAATCCTGGCAGCTTGGGCTCCTCCTGTTTGCACCTCGTCCACTTTGTGTAAGCGTCGTACGCCAGCCTCACACCACCGACGTCCGCTGCATTTTCCATCAGCGTTCTATTTCCGTCCAACTGCGAACAAGAAATTCTCCATGAGATTAGCTTTTCTACTCGAAATCAATTCCCGATGAACTTGACAGTAGCTTCATCACGACCTTGGTGCCTTTGTCGTCTACGTGAAAATTTCCGTATTGATCGATCAGGCACCAAGAGCGATCCTCGAATTCGGGCCTTTGTCTCAGACCTCTATACAGAATCCGCTTGCCGTCGCTTAGGTGATAATAGCCAGTCTCCAACAGTGCATGTGTCATCTCGTGGCCGATGTAATGTCCGAGTGCACCGTAGTTCATGTACTTCGGTCTGTTCTTACCGTAATACCGTTCTCCAAAGACATCTTGTGCAATAGCTGGAGCAAAATCAACAAATCAGAAGTGGGATATTTCGACACCTAAGAGTTTACGAGCCCAAACAAACCTAAAAAACCTGGGCTAGAATTTTAATACGTAAGACTTTTCCAACAGTGCCTATAAACTAGGACACGTCTAAGTTATAGGGAGAGCCAGCGCTAACAGTAGCAAACCCACATAAAAAAAGGTATCCAACTCACTTATACTGTTTCTCCAATTTCTGATCCTGGTTGATCCTATAGGTATGTCTTCGAGTTCATTCCAATCGTCTGTGTCGAAAGGTTCATTCAGGAGTTTGTAGTCCAGCGCGTGATCGTAACTCGACACGTTCTTTATATTCCCGAAAAAATCGTCTTCGGTGAATTCGAGATTTTTATACGACTCCTCCAGCTTGGTGAGGTTTAGCAGACTGGCCCGATAGCCGATGGAAACGACCAACGTCGCAGCTTTTTCCATCGCTGCCTTCTTCACATTTACGTCTGTCCAATTGTACTGTGAGCGGCAGTAAAAACAGTACGCGTTGAAGCGAAAAAGTAACCCTGGTGAGCTGACAACTGCTGGTTTTCGAAGTTCTCGATACCCCAGCCACCAGTTCGTTTTCAGCCACAACCCAAACCCAAACAAACACTCAAAACGCAATCTCAAACTCGAAAAAACTTTCAACGCCTAAATCGACACACAAAAGAACGTTTAACGCCCAAACCCATGCCAAAACTGAGCCAAAACCAGATAAAACTTGAATTTCAACGCGCAAACCCAAACGTACACTCGATGTCTAAACGAAAACCCAAACAGACCCAAACAACTCTTAAACCCCGAACACATACCAAAAAAAATGAAAACAAGCGCTTAACCCAAAACCCAAACATTTTGTACAAAGCCACACCCAGTTCAACCCATAACGCTAGGACCCAAAAGAAAAGCACACGTAGCTCTCGCCTTGAGGAGGCTGCTCGGGTTCTTTGAGAGGTAGGCGGCAAGAGGGGGACGCATTTGCTTAAACACGGGCGTTTGTAACGGCTGCCAACCCCGAATAATCAAATTTTCGTTTACGTAAAATAAATAAATTTCAGCTAACAAATATGTGGGTTGCATATAATTGACTGTTTAGAAATGGGCTTAATCTCTCTTGTTTATTTACATCGCGAATACGCTATCAACCAAGTTTAAATGTGGCTGTCAAACAGCCTTCGCGAATTTCGTGTTTTTGTTCGGCGAAAATGAAAAGATGGACGGGAAAAATGCAAACCGAGAAACAGTACAATCGACGGTTGGAGCAAGCACAACCTGGAAAGCGGCGGAAAAAAGTAGTTGAGCCGGAAAATGAATGCGCAGTCGAGGGACGACGCGTAATTGATTTGAAGGTTATGTCGAAACACATGCACTGCACCTTCTGTAAAACATGATTCAAAATATTTAAATACTCTTTTCTGAGACAGCGGTAAGACATTTATAGCAAGGAAGCAATAGTTTGTGCGTTTTTAATTTTGGCGCGTATTCAAAATGGCCAATTTGGTAGCAACATTGCAACGTGCCGTAGGGCGTTTTATAGTTTTACGCAAATCAGCTGAAATTTCCTGTTTTATTTCACGAATATCCCGAGATAGACAAAACACTGTACTCTTCGTTGAAATTATTCATAAAAATGTCAAGAATTTTTTCCGCCGATTTCCATCCAGTTCTTACTATTTTTATTGTGTCGCGACAGTCGTATTAGAGTTTTCATGGAGCTTTTGCTATGAGGCCCGTGTATAAGAGCCTAACTGTAATAAGTAATTGCTCAACAGTCACGCAGACGACGTACTTGAAATTTTACACGGAGTCGTAACACCTGTTCGAAAATATCCTTAAGTGCTCTGTCTACTTTTAAAAGCGAAAAAGGCTAAATCGCAAGAAATTGAGTTACAGGAAGAGGCAGAAGGAATTATGTATGGTCCAGGCATTGCTCATGAAGTGTAAGTCAGATTTTTCAACGATTTTTTATAAATTAAAACTTTAAACGCGTTTTTCTCGAAACAACGTTTTTGGACCGCTTCTTAAAAAAAATCTCAGAAACTACTGAACTGTGGCTTATGAAATTTTAACCACATATTCTGTACGCTTATCGCTATATCCCGTACCAGAATTATTGTAAAATTTTAATTTTTACTATTCTTTTTGGCGAAAAACACGCAAAAAAGCACGTTAAAAATTTGTTTTGTCTACCATTTTGTTATTTTTTCATATAAATTAATATCAGATGTACGGGATGTACGGGATATATGCACTGTCACACTAAACCTAAAACCATTCCATTTTGTTGTTCTGGATGGGCCGTTGTTCAGATTTTTTCAACAGCGCACACCTACCAACTTTTTGAGGACTCCAGTTTACCTGGCATTTTCACACTAAAAAAGTGGTTAAAATCAATAATTTTTTTTTCTCGTAATTTACGAATGTTTTTGTTAAGCCTAACAAGTTTTATATCAATAAACATGACAGTATTCTTTTAAAAAATTAATAAAAAAGCGTTTTTTTTTTCATGCAGCCAAAGTTGACAGAGCCCTTAATAAATTTCAGCAAATTCTGACTATTTCGCGATAGCTGAGCAAACTCCTTAATTGCCGAACCCAAACGAGTTGATAAAAATAATGGGCAGCTTACCGCTCTCAGACGACGGTCCAATTGCGATTTTATATTTTGTGTCATCGCAACGGCGTCATCCGTGTCTAAAAATTTCTTTGCGTACATGAGAGTGACGCCTTTCCAAAGATGTCCCTTGGTAAGGTCCTCGCAATAACTCGTTCGATTCTCGTCTGCGTAAACGCTCGCTGGATGGCCCAGAATTGTATGTACAAGTTCCCGCATTTCCTTGATTGAGAAAATTCCGTTTACCAAGGCGACTCGCGATATTACGTAGTTAGCCTGTACCCTTTTCGAAGTGTTGGCCATCAGGGCCTCCAGCTTGACGAAGTAATCGGGATCCGGTACGTTGATGATCTCGTCATCAGTTACGTTCATGCTTGACGGCACGAATCTATGGATGTACGTCATCCACGGGACGCTTGGATACTTTTTGTTTAACTGGGCTATGCTCATCGGATTGTCCCTTTTTTGTCCTGCCAGATCCCAGAATGGCGTTCTGATCTGCGCAAATTCGACCGCTCGTCCATCAACTGATCAGCCACTTTGTCCGCCAATGGATATTTTTACAAATCGTTTCTCGTCGAATGAGTTTTTCTTCAAATTTATGTAGTCTAATAAACTGTCTGCAATTGATGGTTTGTCGCCTCTTTTCGGCCATTTACCAGATCCAAAAATCCCGAACACCCAAACGAGACAGTGAATTTCGTTGGATGGTTTTCGGTCAAGGGATCTGCGTAAGCTCAAAATTTCACGTGATCTTACCTACAATTTGCAACAAAGACTTTGCCAAAATTGGCCAATTATTTAGCGAGCTACGACGATACGCCGAATCAGTCTGCTGCGAGTTACCCTCTTTCCTTTTGTCTTTTTCTCCACCACTATGTTCTACGAAACGGTATAAGTCCTATCTCAAAATCTATCCGTTCGATTCACTTCAAAGTAGCAAAAAGCTTTCGACGAAGTTCGTAACTTTTTTTTATCGCATAAGCGGATTGGTTCCTGATGTTTATCCATTTGTTAATATCGGAATGTTGAATATGTTCTCGCTGTATTTCGCGAAAATTAATGCTTTATTTGAAAAAATCATCGCTCATGCTTTTTAACGTTTTGAAACTGTTGTGTGATCAATTCCTAACGATTCTGCAAGTTAACCTAGCGTCTTTATGAGGTAATGCGTCGAGTTTAACACATCAAAATAATTATTTTTTAAGCGTCTAAACCAATCTCTGCATGTTGTTGTCGACAAAGTATGGTCGCCGTAGATCTCAACAAGAATTCTGTGTCTCAACTGCAGATGTTTTAAAAATAAAGTAGTGCAGTGAAATTCCCCCGAAGTCGCTCTTTTTTCAGCACGAAATTTGACATGTTTAATTAACCCTATGAAAAAAAAGTTGTTTACACTTCGGCGAAGTGACATACACTGAATTTTAAGCTTGTCTGTAGTACTTCTTTATAGATGCGTTACCATATTAAGGGGTAACAAACACCACTGTACAATTTTCAAAAAAAATTTTTTAGCTTGGCGTAAGAGATGCTTTGAATCATCGAGAATAAAGGGGGGGGGGGGAGTTTGGAACCTGTAAAACAAAGGTCCGCAGGCCCGTGTGGGTCTGCGGTGGCAGACTTGTCTCGGAACACACCTTTTGTCAAAACGGCAGGCAGCATAACTCCAACAATTTTCATTCATTTTACTACAAATATGGTGCACATCTTTAAAATAACATTCCAAAGAGAAATACGTCCGGGATTTTCCATGAGTTAATTATAACGTTAGTTCTTAACCGATTGTTGTTCTTTTTTCTGTCGAAAATTCAGTTTTTTTTCTTTAAATGCTTGCCAATTACACAAAAATTAATATTTTCAAAATCCCTTACGTATTTTACTAGTTATACTCATGTAAATTAATAGAAATTTTCTTATTTTTTCTAAATTCAAATTTGCGTCAGTTACACTACGTGACGCAGAGCGTCTCAAATTCAATATGCCTTGTAAAAATAGCTCCCGCTTCAGCATGCTGTAAAATTTTTCAATGTAATTTATTCTTGTTTACTTCGAGATATGACTAATAACATCCTTGAATATTGTCATCCTCTTACTTGTCCTTCTACCTAAAAAAAAAATCGCGAAAAGTCACTTCATTTTAGACGTTTACAGTGGTGTAAGCCCTTAAACTACACGCTCGCGGTTCTGGCAAGGCCTTCTGTTGCAAAGCAGCGAGAACTTATTCAGCGTCCTATTAACAATCGTTCGAAAATCAAACTTTTTTCTACAGCTTGACCTATGCGTATTTTCTAAATTTCATAAAATTATTCTCATCGTACGGAAGTTTTATTTCTGTACTAAAAGTACAGTGTCTTATTCTCAATTTAAAATAAGCCTAGTTGGCTAGAAGCACCTACACCGATCGGCCATGCAGCAACCACGACGCTTTCTTTAAATACTAATAACCTAATCGTTGATCAATATTTTTCTATAAAAAAATTCATCCTTGGCAAGGCTATATGTATATCCGTCGTGTAAAAATACCGACCTCGTCACTCGGATACTCTTATCCAAAAGAAATATTGCAAACCAATCAGTTTGCTGGGCCGCAATCAGACCCATTGGGAACCCCATTTCGTTCGCTGCGACACCCGTAGTCTCCTACGACAAACCTATCTTCGTTTCTGATATGAAATCATGCTCCCCACTTACCTCGGCTATTTTTATTTCGAAGAGCAGGGCTTCGCGGAGTTCGGAAATTGCGCGATTTTCATCAGCACCCAGCATCTTGGCTATCTTCACCATGGACTCGTAATAGATACGGGTAAACGATTGATCGTCATCAAAGTCCACCACGTCAATATTCGTCCAAATTACACTAGTCAAAGGTTGCACCTTTTCGCGAAAGAACTTGTAAGAAACTTCATAATGGCAGCACGACCAAATGGCATACAGACCATTATTATTTTCCAGCACGTATCAACCAATGTTTGTTTTGTTTTCATCTAATTATTCATTTTTATTTATTATTTTTATCGATATTGCGATACTCGATTGGACAAACGTCTGGCAGATAAGCAATGTCCATGAAGAACGTAACAATGTGTGTACGAACCGCGGTAATTCGTTTCGATCCTTTGCTGATGTCAACTTCAAAATGAATCAAATGTCCGATCTCGTCCTCGAAGTACAATTCTGTGGCTTTTCCCTCACGGCGAAACTTGTAAATCGTGCGTCTCCAATCGAACTTTTCACCGTTCCAAGAGTCGCCATCGACTACCGGCCATCCACCCAATTCTCGCAAGTATTCCCGGAGGGGCTCGAGCCCTTTAGCCTCGATCGCGCCTGCATAGATGGGAACGTTGCGTATACACATGTATAGAACTTACGATCGTTAATGATTTAGTCAATTTTTTCATTCCTGGATGATTACTCATTTGTTTGGGTACTTTGCAACAAAGTCTCGATGGAGGCGTTAATATTAATTACAACGATCATTGTATGTCTTCCATCGGATAATCACGACTCACCAGTGTTTACGCAGCTCTGGTAAAACATTTTGACGAGCTTGAAGGCTCTCGGCTCGCTTGGTTCGACGTCAGCCTTAATCATCTGTGCAATGTTCGCGCGTATATTTTTCTCCGACATTTTTCTGTACTTTTCACTTAAAGCTTCCGAGTCCGACTTGAGGAAGCCACCGCAGGCAAATTGCCAAAAGTCGTTGCAAGGCTCGGCTTGCGGATCAATTCGCTCTGAGAGCTCGGACGCTGTGGGTCGAATCATATTTTCGACCAATTATCCGATCATTCCGATTCAATTATCGATAATGTATCGGTGATTTTGTAACAGCGTTGTTCAGTAAACAAAAGGCTAATTCGCAAACTTCACGAAAAGAATCAAGTTTCAATTCGATTCAAGAATTGTGCGAGCACCCAATCAGCTACGAATTCCCACTTTAAAAGCGACCCCAAGCTTCAAATGCTCATCGATCAGGATTTGTTTTACATACCGAGTTTGTTGCATTCCGTTGACGTGCAAACATTGCTCGTATTTATGCTGCTCTGACTCGTTGAAAGACCTGCTACACACACACACACACAAACAATAATAAATTTTATTCCCGCAACTCTATACGTTTTGTGATACTATAACGCTCATTCGCACGGAGCGGAATTTCTTTTCGTTCACTTTTAACCAAAGAGCTTTTGGTAATTAAGAATTATTAAAAGCTCGAATACGACGTAGCCTCGGCCATCGGTAATTATACCGCGACGTGGCTTCTCTTCTCACACGTGTCATGGAGGCTCGTTGCTACGCGTGTATACTCACTTGCGATAGTGCATGCTGCGACGTATAAAAAAATTGCACGAATCTTCATTTTCGATGTTTCAAGCGTCGACGAGTTGGACAAATTGGCGGTACTGCCCTTTGCAGCGGGCAAGCACGTGCCTGTGTCGATAAGGAGTTTAGGCACAGAATAGTTCAATCAATGAATCGGCGTGGCCAGATCGGATCCCTGATAGGACCCTAATCAAATTAAGAGTCCCGACAATTGAGGGTCATGTACATGCGGCACAAAGAAGCCGAATAGCATGGAACTTTTTATTTGGCTTACGTTTATGCAGGCCGAATTTGTACGTCGCCGAGACAACCGATACGTGCAAATAATTACATGCTTGTGAGTTAACGTGGGATCTTTTAATTTCAAACATTTTCGTATTCTTTCGGCCAACATTTTTTTCTCTGTTTTTATATCGAGAAAAATGTACCAATACGTTAAAACAAGACGTTTGGAAATAACAATAATTTGTACCTCAATATAATTCTAGTTTTTGAGATAGCTGGCTGACTTTATGCACACCCTTAAGTATTGTAGAAAATGTGTAATTTTTCACACGAATCGTTCTGCTAAGGAACATCATTTAACTATCCACCTTCGATTTTGTCGAAACTCATATATATGACAAAGCAATGAGTACTATGAAATACGAATTTTTTCATCTGCGGAAAAACAGTTTCGAGGGGGTAAACCACCCCTCAAAGAAAGGCGTGTCAAAGGGTGATGTTGCAGTTTTACCTACAAGCAGTCCACCGATCTGAATAGAACAAAAAAGAAAATTCTTCTAATTTAAAGCGATGAAAAATTCACTAAAGAAGTATTGAAAGAAATGAATTAAGGGGTGAATCACTCCTCCATTTGCCTTTTTCTCACCCCACACTTAGGAGGGTTGCATGGAAATGAATAAAACAGGTATAATTTTGGAGGGGGATCAAAATTCAAATTTTCGTGTTTTTCCGTTTTTGCGAGACAGCAAACTTAAGAAGGTAAACCACTCCTTACGTGAATTTATTTATCGAAATCGCATTTTCTCTGTTTAAAATGAATGATTAAGAATGATTCCCTGATGAAGAATGTTCCTATAGGCTACAATTTAATGTTTTAAAGTTATTACGTTCGTCTTGAGGCCATGTGCCACTCGCCTCCAACCACTTTGAAATTTTTAAATAACTTTTCTCCCAAACGGAACAACCAATTGGAATAAAATCTGTTGTGTGCATGCAGGACGCTTGCTCCAAGAGCATCGTTCTCGCCATTTTCTAAAATTTCGAAAAAATTGGACAGTTGGTGCTTACCATGGGAAAAATTGTGAATTATTAACCAGTGTATCGAATTTTCGGAAATTTGATGAGAACCATGCCTCGACCGTGATAAAGCACACATTTTGAGCTTCACTTCACCTGTTTTCATGAATAAATGGCGGAGAAAAGTAATTGAGAATTTTGTTACATAAATGTAGAAAATATGTACCAACAAAGCTCGAAATATTATCTACCGTCATGAAAATTTAGTTCATCGGTTTTCTCACTGGTGGCAGGCAGCTCGCATCTTTCCGTTTTTACCAACCGCGCTCGCATCCTACCAGAACAGTTTGTTTTTTGACAGGTCGGAAGCCGCAGGGTTCGGTTTAAATAAAAAGTCGCCATTGTGTGTTCCGCTATTTCTCTGCTAAGGTTTTATGTATAGTGCCGGGTAAAAGTCGTTCCCGTCGAAAAGTTCTTCAACTCAGTAGCAGTGTGAACACATCGGAGAAGGGATTCGAGAAAGGTTTCGCAGCACTCAGTTTGATCGCTGAGGGAAACAGATTAGTAACCTACAAATAAGTTTTCAAATGTTTGCATACCGAAGGAGTAATAATACAAAAAGTTTAGATTTGTGATCTAGTGTTCTAATATTCCTGTGCCAAGATTTCATACGTAATGTCGCGTACGAGTCTTTCCAGTACAACAGTTCCTCAACACAGTGGAATTAAATCCATTGTTGGCTGTCATCGCTGAGGAAACGGGAAGAAAAACCTGCGAATGGGTTATTCAAATCTTCAACACAGTGATAGTGTAAATATTTCTTGACGGTGAACGAAATCAAGGTACTGTTTGCCGCGCTAACTCTGATCGCTGAGGAAAACAGATCAGTAACCTGCAAATAAGTGCGGGAGCCAACATTTTTAGCCTCCTTTGAACCCTTGCAGGACCCATTTCTTTTGTAATGCACAAGCCGCTAGCCTCCGTTGTACCTACGGAACCCCATTTGTCGAGTTCAGTGCCATGAAGAAACCTTCTCTGGGTCCAGTGTAGCCTCTGTTAGATCTCCCAAACCTTCTTTCGACCCCCAGTTGCAGTGAAACGTGCAGAACACAGACCTCCTTAACCTGAGCTCGATCTCAATTCGTTGCCTCGACCCCACCTAACCTGCTTTCAGCCGAAATTCGATATCTTCTCCATCATCACTCTATTGTGACCTGTTCGGTACCTCGTTCGATGACGAAAAAAATATGTTTTCCCGAATTACCGCCCGAAGAATGGTTATGCATTATCAGATGATGCATAAATACTACACAATTAATAAAAATACATCGTCATCTTATCCAATTATTAGTGCAATATTAATATGCGAAAACAATGAAATTTTCTCAATATCGGTTTATTATTATTTTATAAGTGATTCATAAAAGAATGCTCGTATATACAGTCTTGCTCAAATTCCATCGAATTTATGGGCGTCACGCATTTTCCTGTGAGAAAAAATCTCACAGGAAAATTCTTCAAAAATTCGAGGCTGACAGGAAGTATAAAGGCAGTATAAACTTATGCTACTTTTTACATCTTTGATGTTCTTGAGTTAGATTGAATTTTCCAGAATTAGTCTTTTTTAGCCAACAATGAAATAACTTTGCGAAAAAAAGATCGTACGAAACTTTTCAAAAACCGAAAATGGAGCTCCTGTTACCTCGTTTGAGTTTATCATGGAAATACATGAAAAAAAAATTCCCATAAGTCAATTTTCGATGGTCGAAGAATACCCGAAAAATAGTCACGTACAAAAGTGCGTACCGGGTCGAAAACAAATCATAAAAAAATATTTCAAAAAAGCAAAATAAAGTTGAATTTGTTCCCTTCAAAGCGCCCTTCGATAAATTTGGTTATCTTTTTTTTGTCGAAGCTATATAACTTTTAGTGCGGCTCGAAATATTGACTGGTGTATATCCAAACTTTTGAGTGGCGGTGTATATTATATAATACTATACTGGGTGCGGTATATCTAAATTGTTCATATTCAAAAATGTTTCAGACAAAAGTTTCAGTGTTCGAGAAGGCCGTCATACTGGACCGCCCTATTTTTTTTTATCGGTGGAGGCGCTGAAGGTACATCAAGGTCCTCTCCACTTTGTTAAATGAAACCATGTATGTTTTTTCGATGAAATTATTATATAGCGATCTTGGCCGCTAATTTTGAAAAAGACCGGCGTCTGTCATCAAGAGTATGGCCCCTCAACAAAATTTAGAGCGGGATCGAACGTACTCCAAGTGACGGCATTACAAATTTCCTCGTGGTCAGTGGTTCCCTTTTCTATTGGAAGCATATGGAAAGATGTTGTAGATCTCGGAAGTACGATTAATCAAACCTATTACCAAGTGCGTTGAAAGCAAAGGAATTTGAGACGAATATCCGCAGGGGACAGGTCACTCGTGATTATTTAATCGTGGCGATCAACTTTTTTTTTAAGTACTTTTTTTTCTTAAGTACTTCTTTTTCGTGCAATAGTCATTTTTTCCCTTATGCTCCTACTGTATTCTCAATATGAATATACAAAAGAGATATGATAAACTGAACAAAGTGCGAAAAAAATTATGTTGGAATACACTGTTATCGAAGCACGAAAAATGTATCATGAATCAAGAGTCATGTTTGACAGAGAAGAAAGTCCCCGAAAATAATAAAAAAGCGGAATATGAAAACACTCTTGAGTATGTGGAAGAACTGATTGGACACGGGGATGATAAAAATGATGAAAATGAACAACTAAAAAATTGTAACACGAGTGACCGATAATGCCCCGAGCTGTATCGATCGATACTCGGGGCATTATCCTACAACTGTTGGTTATAGACTTAACCAACGTTGGTACGATATTGGCTTGATTGGCTTGGCTGACATATTTTTCTGCAAATACGCAAAGTATATTCACGTGTATTGAAGAAACGCAAAGTGTATCTACGTGCATAGTTGCATAATTCTCTTTCTTTGTATTCCAGCTTCTGAGATTTCAGGAGAACATTTTACGACAGGCGCTTGGATGAAGGGCGGTAGGAACCATACCCAATGGAAACTTCAGTTTTCCCGATACCAAAGTTTCGGCAATTCGGGGTGTAATTTATTCGTGATACCCATTTAGTGGAATGAAAATTCGGCCTGATAGCATTTCTCCTACATACCCACAAGTATCTTAACATCTTTTTTTGACGTTGTGTAAAAAAAAACAGCGCTAACGCTGGACGCAGCCAGACACGTTTCTCGGATAGTGTCTTGCGGCCGGTAACGCGTTATATCGATGTTCCATTAGAGCTTCGATGATGCTACTAATAGTTTCCTTGCCACAAAGCTTTTCTGTGAGTTAATTGCTAAAAACTGAAAGCTACACGTTATTATTCGGTGAGTGAACGAACTTTGTTAAATTATTTTATCTGAATTTTCTGGATATATGGGATCCGTGATTGTTCAAAGAATACGTATCATTGATAGATAGAATATGCATCGGCCGCGAGGGGTTTACTCAAAATAAACCAAATTATTTCAGAAGTACCATTGGAGCGTGATGTGGGGTGCGATATCCCGTCTTGCCTCACACTATATTTTTCATAACATTTCTTATATTCACATATTTTTGTTTTATTTATCCATAGAAAATGGTTGAAAATTACCAAAGAAAAACAAATAGGGATAAATGGGCAAAAGAAGTTATGGAAAATGCGATTCAAGACGTGCGAGATGAAAAAAGCTTATAAATTAGCTAGCAAGGTTCATGGCGTACCTCAAACCACTTTAGATAGTCAATGGCTACCGCAGAGCAATGACAATTTATTCCGAGCACTTCATTTGCAACAGCAAATATTCCAGAATCATCCCGAGCATGTAATTTCATGAATAGTATTGTATAAGTATGTATACGTATACTTTTGTATACGTATGAAATATACGTATACTGTTGTATACGAATGAAAAGTTGTATTTTTTTCAATAAACAATATGAAAAATGTTGTTATTTGTATCGATCTCATCTCTAATGTATAGTACACGGAAAAATAACACTTGATGCAATTTGAATTTTTTCACATCTCATACGGTTGTAACGTTAACGACGAATAACGAAAAACACCCTTATATTCGACGGTCCGTTTCACCTCTTAAAAATCGGATTTCGCAGATATAAAAAAATACGTGTCGCCTATTTTTACCGACTCTACAAACATGCCGAATTAAATCGAAATCGGAGGGTTACACCTCGCGACCTTTCCTTTAAGCGGAATTTTCATTCTATTAACTGGTTATCCGTAAATGATGGTCAAAATTCACTTTTTTCTGGTCTCTAGGCTGGTAGTCTCTCTTCATCGTTAAATACATTGTAATTCGATGTTTATCGTATGAGTCGCTCGGCAATGCAGATTTTCACGAAGGCTCAAAGCTTTGGGTTAATTGCGTTACAATTCGCACTATAAATATAGTAATACTGATGTAAATACTCACTTTTACCAAAGGGTCGGATTCTTTCTAGACGCGTTCGACAATAAAGATCGGATTCTCACTCGCGAAAATCAATGACTTCGATATTACTTTACAATGGATCGCTCTCTACATGAAACCTGAATTGATGATGATTTGAGGAATACAACTTTATATCGAATCCCATGTAGGTTTCATCGATCGAACGGTAACGGCCAATACTCGGACCAATGTTGGCGGGACGATAATCGATTACCCAAAGCAAACCAATCGGCAAGCCAACATTGGTTTGCCGATACGAGGCCAATGGTCGGCCATGTATAGACTCGCTTATCATTGGTTTGCCGACACGAGGCCAATGTTTGGCCAAACATAGACTCGCCAATCATTGGCTTGTCGATACGAGGCCGATGTTTGATGAAGTGTAGACTCGCTAAACATTAACTTGTCGATACGAGGCCGATGTTTGGTGAAGTATAGACTCGCTAATCATTGGCTTGTCGATACGAGGCCGATGTTTGGTGAAGTATAGACTCGCCAATTATTGGTTTGTCTATACGAGGCCAATGTTCGACCGAATATTGACTCACCGATCGTCTGTAGACTAATGTCGTTCCATTAATGTTCGCCTAAGTTCGCTTTGTGAATTTTTAAAATTGTATTTTCGATTTATTAGAATAAAAATCTTGCAATACGATATTAAATTTTGATAAGTAGATATAATATTTGTATAAAATATTGTTGTGCGCTAACTTTTTATGCAGCTGACAGATGAGCTTTCCATTATTGAAATAGTTCATTGTAAATGTATTTACTTATTCAAATTAAAATCTCTTTAATATCGTCCAATTACTAAATATTTTATTTAATCTGAATAAATCTGTGATTCCGTTTCTTGTGTCCAAAAAGAATTTAGTTGCATTCACTAAATGGATCTATCTGATTTAAAAACATTTAAATTAAATAGAATTTTCGTCGAGTCAACCATTTTTCTATTTGATTGAACTAATGGTCTGTCTGTATTGCAACACACATATCAAAGGGGTGTGGGGCTAGAGACGGTGGAAAGAGAGAGGAATTATATATATATATATATATATGCCATTCTTGAAAAATCTATAGCATCCTATTCGATGAAACTCTCTAATTATGACAATGACATCAACTAATTGATATAGTTTATGTGATACAACAAATGATTATAGGAATTCATTTGGGCTCTTATGCCATATCTACGACCCAGATGTTGTAAGCACTCGGTAGCATAGGGGCAGCGTGCGTAGCTATGAGTAGGTAGTTTCTAGGTTCGATTCCCATATAGGTGAAATATTCTCTTCGAAGGAATCATTTCAAAATGCCAGGGAATGACGAATTACATGATAAAAAATATATATATTTTTTTTGGCCGTGTAGGGCTAATTTTGGTTACCCATATCGGGTCACAATTATCCGCCAAGCCTCGGTCGATAATCGGGCAAAGCTCGAGTGCTAATGATGGCATTCTTAACAGGGACTCATTATTGGCCCATTCTCGAGCGAGCTGATACGCGATGCTCGGCCCATTCTCATAAGCCATTCGAGGGCCAATATTGAGTGGGAATATCGTGCCGTTTTTATCATCCAAGGCTCGGTCGATGATCGGGCCAAGCTCGAGTGCCAATGTCGGTAAGCTCGGCGTCGAGCTTCGGCCAATGATTGGCCACTACCGATCACCCTACATGGGTATGAAGACTCTTGCCGAGTTTTATCGTATTTTTGTACAAAACTAGTAATAGGAAAAACTAGTAGTAGTTTGTACCAAACTAGGTAGAGAATCTGCGTTCGTATGTATTGAATTAATTTCAAGTCGCTTTTATCAAATGTATTTGACCAATATAAATCAAATAACATGGGTGTTTCGGCTGTTACAAGTGTTAGATTTCTCATTAGTTCTATGTGCTGTTCGGTTAATGAAACTTTCGTTCAATTCGAAGACTCAAATTCAAGGTTTAATCATGTTTTCCAATTCCTGTCGCCGAGTATTGAATTTTTACATCATTTCTTTTATTATCATGAGACAACTGATAACACGTAGATCGGACTCGTTTTCTCGGCTATCGTTATATGCGTGACGTGGTGTAACGTGCGCTCAACTGGAGTCTTCGATGGCAGTGCCCTTGGTAGTACATAGTTCGGTGGATCAACAATAGCAAAACACCTGAATGTTGGCTTCAGCACATACGCAAAAATGCCAAGTAACCAAACATAAATACACGTCATTTTTTATAATACAAAACCTTCTTTTTACAACTTTGAAATTTGGAATGTTGTTTATCATTACGTTCAACTATAACGTTTTTTTTTACAAAATAATTTTCATTTATATGGTATGCGTGAACCAAAAAGGGAAATAAGGAAATTAAGGAACGATGAGCTCTTAAAAAATCATTTTGATTGTACAATCAATTGTTGAGTTATACGCCAATAAAAGAAGACCTTTTTCAAATGATTTTTCAAAATCTGTAGGTTTAAGTACAAAGTAATATTGTCATTAAATGTGTGCACAATTTGAACGGGATTCGCAAACACAGTTTAAAAAAAAGCGCATTTAACGTTTCGATACTCAAAAATTCAATGATTTCGTATCATTGAATTTTCGACGAATCACATTTACAAATTCAACATAAAAAATAATTCGAATTTCGTTTCAACACTTTTTTATCATCTTAGGAAGTTACACTAGAGGTTTATGGAAGAAAAAGAAATAATGCAATTCGCATTTAAAAAAATGTATTCCGCTATTATCTATCTTACTGTACCTATGTATATGCCCAAGAGTACGATGTACCTATATGTTTCTCCTCTGCCTATATTTTGACAAGGATCATCCGGGAATTAATCGAGACTCGTTTATCCAAGCTGGGATTACGATTTGTCTGCATTATGCGTGCTGGCGAGCTGTACATGTTACGTTACACCGCTCGTACAAATACGAGCGCACACATCCACGCGTACATAGTGAGCGTCCTCTTCCAAGGAGCACCGGTCTGTTTCAAAAGAGTGACCACGATTGAGGAGAGCATCAAATACAGTTGTGTCTTCAGGCCCTGTCCAAGAGACAATACAGACTTAAAGGGACGAACAAGCCCCTCCTTGTTTAGCTCGGCCCTTAACGTTTTAAGGCCCAAAAATTCGGTCTCAAGGCCCAGAAAAACGAACAAGCCCCTTCTTGTTCAGCTCGTCACTCAAGGTCTTAAGACCCGGTCCCAAGGGCCAGAAAGACGAAAAAGCCTCTCCTCGTTCAGATCGGCACTTGCTACAGAGCGGAAAGTTATTCCTTTCGCGGAGGGCCGTAAATTGTGGGCGCATAAGTAGGGCCCTACTCAATCATTCCTTAATTATTTCCTAAATTTTTCTTTCCCATATTCTAAATTTTTATATACCTCACGACAACTTAGAATCGAGCATTTCTCATAAACTATGTACATTTACTTTTTTTTTTTGTAAATTGGCTGAACAAACGACGTGTCAAGGCCGCACTAGTACCCCACGAACCGTCATGGTTAGGCGCTCTTAAGAGTTACAAATGTAAACAATCGTACGCGTGAAAATTGGCAGCGGGAAACATGCAAGTGCCATTAACTAAAGTGTAATTATGATTGACAAAGACAAGTGTGGAGTGTTGTTGGAAAAAATAGAGGGCAATTCATGAAAACCAATAAAAGCAGCGCGTACCAATGCGCGGACGGTTAAGAGCATCCTTAGTAGGACTTATTATTCATTTACGGACCGTTTAAAAAAAACGATCGAATTTAACGGCAAGCTCGTAAGTTCTAGTTTTCAAAACACATGCATTAACTGCCGGAAAGTAAAATATAAAATATAAGTAAAAATGTAGTTTTATACATTTAAATGTTGTATAGTACAAAATGTACCAATTTTCGGACAGCTGTTAGTGTTACGTACCTATGTTCGGACACTATCATGACCCAATTTTCGGACACGGCCCTATAACCGACCATTATGGAGTCCTAGTTTTCGGACATGCAAACATTGATTCTTCTAGTTACAAGGTTTAAATCGAACAGGTGCGTGAGAACTCTTTTTTATTCAACCATATACTGACCATATATTATCATAATATTTTGGTGACGCGACCCCCGTAAGCTAAAATTCGATATATCGCGACTGGATGTTCCAACACGGCGATGCCGTATTGTGCGAGAAACGCTTTCACGGACAAGGCAGAATGGGCTGGTGCATTGTCTTGGTGAAGGATCCAGGACGTGGTCTTCCACAAATCGGATCTTCGTCTTCTCACACGCTTACGTAGGGCCGTCAAAACTTCGATGTAGAAATGTTGTTTCACCGTCTGACCCTCGAGGACCCAGTGAACGTAGACAACACCACGAATGTCGAAAAAGGCAATCGCCATTGCTTTGAATTTGGATTTGCTTAGTCTGGCTGTTTGGCCTTGGCGAGCTTGGGATTTTCCAATGCATGAATTGCCTCTTTGTTTCGGGATCGTAAGTAAAAAACCACGATTCATCAGAAGAAATCACCTTGTCTAACAAACCTGGATCAGTGGCGATGTTGTTTAGGATGTCAGTACAAATGTTCTGTCTTGATTCCTTTTGCTCGGGAGTGAGGAATTTCGGCACCATTTTTGCGCAAACCTTCCACATGTTAAATGATTCATGCAGAATCTGTCGAACACTTGCTTTGTCAATTCCTGTCATTTCAGCAAGCCCTCGTATGTTCAGACGACGATCAGCGGGGATTAATTTACGAATTTTTTCAATGTTTTCGTCCGTTTTTGACGTTGAGGGCCGTCCTGGGTGCCAATCGTCTTCGGTCGTTTCACGCCCTTCTTTAAACTGTTTAAAGCACTCAAAAACTTGTGTGCGGGATAAACATTCATTCCCGTAGATTTCTTTCAATATTGCATACGCTACTGTAGCAGTTTTCCCTAATTTAACAAGAAACTTGAGTTTAACCCGTTGCTTCCTCCGACCACTTGGCATTTTTCTGACGCGTCACTAGTGCGTAGACTAATTCAATCGACTCCTACAGCCAAACTGAGCGACCCGCTGGCTTGTTCAGCGAGCTCGGGGTGGGGGAAGGAGCATCAGGCACAGTCATGTTCAAACATGTCGCGGCACGCTCGCAGTTTGTTGGGAGCAGCATCAGTCCAGTTATTTAATAGCCACACCTTCTATTGTGCCATCAAAACGTATATCCTCTGGAGCATCGCTAGTAATTGGTTGACAGGTTACGAATGGTGAAATGTTTTTGCATGACAAACATCTTGACACTCTTACCCCCAGCATGACTTTTCCGAAATTCCTAGATTTCCTTCGTTCCTTAAAGGGAAGCGTGATTCTGGTTGCACACAACAGATTTAGATATTTTTTTAACAACTCGGCGTAAAGGTTATAATTGATGTATTTTTCATAATCACGCGATTATTCTAATCTAGAACAATGTGAATGAATTTTGAATTTAATCATTTAAAATAAGTTTGTTGCGCCAGTAACAATGCGAGATCTGAAGCTATTTGGCCTGCTGGACGGATTTCAAGAAGTCTTAAAAGTATTTTCCAATACCTTTGAAATATGTCGAGAAAAACTTTCACATCAGAAAAAGAAAAAAAGGAATTTAGCCAAGAAACCCTTGTTTTTGATTTTCTTGGTTAAAATTCCATCAACCGAGCGCACAATGCCATTAGCGATATCTTATTATTAGATAAGCTTCTGGATATAATCGGCATTGAAATTAACACTATAAAAACCTATGCGAGAAGTGTTAACGACATTCTGCCATCGGACATGCGGTCAGCGAAATCAAAAAGCCTTATCAAAAAAGCGTCTTTGGAATTGTTTGACGCTGCTGATGACGATGTTCGGTTGTTGGAAGGAGACGACGTGCAAGGCCGAACCCGCGTTAGAAAAGATGTTAAAATTCTACGATCTATCAGCGACCACTTTGCAGTTTGGTAAAATAAATCATTAAAAATAAACACTGAATGTATCATATATAATAAATGTATTTTTAAATGTATCAGCATGACTTAATATACTATCTTATCAATAATGTATAAGAAGGCATTCACCGTTCACACGCACGAAAAAGCGAGGAAAACATAATTGCGTTATATAAGCGTACTTTTTAAATGCATCATTATATTTGAATGTACTATCCGTAAAGATAATTTCGGGATGAATAAATATATGTCATTTATCTCGATACAAGTTTGTCGCGGTGTCAGGTGAAAGTGACAGTTGAAAAACTGACAGCTGGGCTACATTTGCCGTGTATTGACCGTGAGGGTGACAAATGCAAACGTGCAAATTTTTATGGCCTAGACCCTAAAATACATCTTTTAGGTCCTGTTTACACGCACGAAAAAGCGAGGAAAACATGGTTGTGGTACATAAAATACTTTGAGACAAGCCGCTGTCGTGGCTTGTCTCTCGTGGCCGAGACATAGCCAGTTTGCGGTGTGGCTAAACATAACCCCGGGAGAGAGGCGGTTAAAAAAATTATAATCTCAATTTTGCTTGTGACATTTTTCCAAGTTTTATTATTAATATTTTGTTGAAACATTCAGCAACCCCCTGTTTTTATCGCCGTTACGAATTCTTTAGAATTTTTTACATAATTAGGGCAGTTTTCAACAGGCTTCTAGAATTATTCAGTATATGAATTATTAGATACAGATGCGGTCATCTTGACATGTTCATAAAACGCTGTATAAATTTAACGATTTTAACGTCGTATTTCTGGTTTAAATGTTCGGTAACAAGGCTTGCAATTTTTCCAGTATAATGGGATGTGACTTTACTTTATTGTAGATAAAAATCAGTTGATTATAAAATATTCCGGTTCGTCAAGGGAATATCTTAAGGTCTTGATTGCAATTTTGTTTAATCTCCTTGATCTTGCAGCCTTCGATTTACGGTTTGAGGTCATATTTGTGTTTTTTTTGGGTTATGAAGATCAATGAACTTCAAGAGCAGATTCGCAAACGCGTTTGACGTTGAAACGGGAAAAAGGCTCGTGAGTTCACATCGATGACCGGGGAGGTCAATCTTAAGGGCCTCTTCCGACGGAACTAACCTTATATCGATCCGAGAGCAGTTGATAAGGGTCACGTTACGTATGAGGGTACGCTGGGACTTGTGATAACCGAGAGAGAGAGAGAGAGAGAGAGAGAGAGAGAGAGAGAGAGAGAGAGAGATATGCTTCGGGGACCACCCCCGTAGTCGGTTCATACACATTGGGGCACACGGGTATCTCGGTACTTTGTACGCGTACGAGGACTATAGGACAGAGGGTAACGTGGATACATAACGTGGCTTACCTTACGAGCGAGGTGTCGTACTCCCGTCGTATCTCATTCGCATATCACTGCGTGAAGAAGACCCTCCGGCCACGCCGCTCTTTCACTTCATCAACTCTTACCACTTTTTTTCCATACTCTTTCTCACCTCTTTTTCGTTCCTTGTTCTTTTCTCGCGCTTCTCTTCGTTCTACTCTTCTATCCTTTTCCTTCTTCTTCCCCTCCGCCAGCTTTTTCTTTTCGCCGCTCCCTTTTCCGCTTCGTCCCTCATCCTCGTTCGCATTTTCTCATTAACCCTGCTCCTCGTTGAATTCAAATGAATATTTTTATAATACCAAAACGTTCCTCCCTTTCTCCTCCTCTTAGCCGTTGCGACACGTTCATCGACAAAAAGAAGGTATAAGTTTCTCGGCAAATATCGTTTAGGGGAATTTCATTCGATCTCGATGAAAGAAAAATTCCGTTAATTGGTATATAATCGTAATAATAATAACAATGAAGATAATATTAAACCCAAACAAACCAAAACTAAATAATATTTTTTTAAATTGATAATAATAATAATTATGAATACTCAAAAATGATTAATATTATCTTCCAATTTTTTCACCATGGCCTCTCTTTTTCGTTTTGCCTCATACTTCACGATTGAAAATGGAAAATAAGAGGACAAAAATGATTCAAATCGATACAGAAAGTGTTCTCGCAAAGCTCGGATCCACGTACGGTTTGGTGGATCGCCAAGCGTGTGATCTTTTGGAATACCCTCGTGCTCGTAAATATATAGGCACATTATGTATATAATATGCGGTCGTTGAGAGTGAGATCTCAAATCGACCGACGCGGCACGCTCGAAGCGCCGAGCTGAGAAAGAGCGAGTGAACCAGAGAGTGCGAGAGAGAGAAAGGAACAAAACAAGGAAGGAGTCAAACAAGGATGTATATATAAAAATATCGTTTCTCTCTCTCTCTGTATATATATATATATATATATATATATAGAGCGAGTGGGAGAGAGGCAGATAGTAAAAGGAGAAATGGTGTCCAGCGAGCCCTTTCTCACACACACACGTTCGACCCCGCGACCACCTTAGCTCCGCTCTCGCTTATGGGATAGTCGCAAACGCGAATTAATGAGGTGCATACGTCATAGCGGGACATTACGCGCGCGATCTAAGCCCGATAAAGCGGCCCGGGGAATAGACCTCGCTATACATACATACAGGAGAGGAAAGCTTTTTCTTTTCGTTGTTTTCTCTTATTTTTTTCGTTTTTTATTTTATTTTTATTTCTGGTCGAGAACCACCGCTCGGATGAATCCTCTCTCACAATGCCAACCGGCGTTATTAAGTACCGATATATATATATATGGGTGTGTGTGTATGTATTTCGGAATGTTTGCGATATATGCTCCTGCGGATTTAGCAATTCCCAGAGCTCGCCCCGGGCGACGTCTCTCGTTATATTTCAATCTACGATATATCAAAGTCCTGAAACGACCGGAACGAATCTTTCGGCTCTGAGCAAACGCTTCCCGGGCATTATTGACGGAATTCCGGTTGGAATTGATGGAGCGGTTGATCCGAAGCGAAAAAATGAACTGGTAACAATAACAATCACGAAGAAAGAATAAATATAAATAGTATGGTGCATCTTGTTTCTACTCGTGATTCGTCAGTATCGTTTTTCACCTCCTCGAGGCACGGAGCGGTGAAAGGCGTTGCATCAGAGACGCAAATGCCGCAACATACGAAGCTAGAACACTATCGGTAACACAAAGTTTCGCGATATATCGTTCAAACTCGCCTTTTTTTATCATAACTAGACGACAAGCTAATTGATCGGAGGCATGGATATAATTGTGCATGGGTGGCGACGTGGGAGGAATTCTGATTTTCTTTGTGGACGAAAACGAATTTCTTGTTTTTTCCAATAGATCCAAACATGTATATATAAATATATATTTATGTAAGTATAAAAGAGCGTGAGTGAGTGAGTGAGTGAGTGAGTGAGTGAGTGAGCGAGTGAGTGAGTGAGTGAGCGAGTGAGTGAGTGAGAAAGAAAGAGAGAGAGAGAGAAAGTCTCAAAAAAATATAAAGTTAGAGCTGAAATGATAAATTGTGTGAAAATGATAAATAATCAGAAATTTAATAATTAAGGATTCAATATATAATGAAAACAATCAGGAAGTAAAGCAATAAGGATTCGATACGAATTAAAGTATAAGCAGAAATTAAAGGAGTAGGACTGCGATAAACAATAACAAAATAAGCAGAAATCTAAGAAATACGGAGTCGATATAAAACAAAAATAAACAATATAAGATGCGATGGCAGAGAGACAGAGAGAGGGCTGCCCTTATCCTTTCGAGAAACAGCACCATCTCGGTGAACACGTTATACTATATTCACGGTGCACAGGGGTCAAGAGTGATTCTCGGCTTGATATACCGAGAGATGCTCCGGGCCAGATCCGATATCACCAGAAGGCCGTTGCTTACCACTCCTGTACGTCATTTGTCTCCGTGTCTTTTACACTGTATCTTACACAGCGAGCACTTTGCTCCGCGATGCACTACAACTCGATGCATTGCGGTGCAGTCTGAGACGTAACACAACTGTGCGAGCCCGACGTGCCGGGTGGTAACCTCGAGCGAGCGAGCGAGCAACAGCGGAATAGAGAGAAACGAACACCCTTCAAAATATTTCTTCTATGCGCGCCCCTCGATGTGCATAACCGGGCTTGCGTTTCTTTATATATATATATATATATATATATATATATATATATATATATATATATATATATATATATAAATAAATAAACGCAAGCCCGGTATATATTTAAGAACTCTGACATCACAAATGCACCGAGTTGGCAGTGCTTGCGATATTAATTACAGGTCAGCCTATCAATGCCGCGGGTATACCGAGCACTACATGAGGGAATCCACTCGCGCGATACGATACAAGGGCTCAGCGACGTTTCGCGGCGGTGGTGAGCCGTGCGTCCGCTAGGTGGCCAGCCTGCCACGCGCCGCGCGACCGCCGAGCCTCGCGCCGTCCCAATATAAGCGAGAGCGCCGAGACCCCGAGACACTTGCGGTCGCGCGTGCATGGATCGCCGCACGGCCGCTAGGTGGCGACTGGTCCGTGTGTTTCGCGCACGCACATGACGCCGTACTTGCTGCTATATGAGGAATGGGAATGTGTCCGGTCGACTGAAAAATTGTGACCGGCGCTGTGTACCGCGTCCGATATCTCTGCATTCACTACTCCACGGTATCGGTTTTTCTACCAGACGAACATTTATTCTCAAAGTATGCAAAATAAGCCCACAAAAAAATGTATTCTCCGAGCGCTCTCGGCCACCGTAGCGGGGTTACAGTTATACGCTTCGCGTACATCCTCGGACCACCCACGGCTAGAAATCGATCAGGAATTGCTATCCCCCTCCTACTATAGACACGGTGAGAAAGATGAGTGGAGATGAGAGCGAGTTTCTCGACCAAGTATAGCCCAAGAGGAGGAAACTTGGAACACAAAACCGCCCGGCGTACACAACACGAGAATGACCGGGAATTGTGGCTGTTGGGGCAGGATACAAGAGTTACAGGTGTGTACTACCACAAGCACCGAGGAGCACTCGACTAACCCTTCGGTATCCACTACGACCTACGTGCTGAACGCTACGAGACGCGAGCTCCTCAATTCATGATAACAGCTTTTGGAACTGAGCGCGTTCCCGGGTGCTCTCGACAGTCGATCTTATCGTAACAGAGAATTATCGTTCGAATGGCAAGTCAGCACGGTCGCACGCGCTCGACCCTTTCCAACGTTGAAACAAATCACTGCTCCCATATACCTATTATATATATACACGTGTGTTTGAGGTACACACGGTCTGAAGGAAGAAAGGAGAAGTCGACGAACAGCATCCACGTGGAGAACCCGATTCCTATCGAAGTATGCGTGTGTGTGTATGTATCTGTCTCGTGAAAACTTCGTCGCACGAATCTCAAGCCGAGCGGGCATCCGTGTGGACTATCTCGGTTGATATGTGTGGTATACGAGGCACGTAAGGAGACACCGGATCGCGCGGAAGGCGAATCGTTTTGTTCTTTATCATGAAAAAAAGGGACATTATCGAGATCAACGGAATCCTGAAGGGGGATGAGAATCGCTTCGTTCTTCTCTTCTTCGTGTTTCGCCTCTGTGTGGGTTTTTTATTTTATTTTTTTAAACAACGAACAGTTTTTAGTTTTTAGTTTCTTTAACTCAATATTGAATGTGTTTAATAATCATGCAATATTCGAGTTAAGTTGATGGTTGAACAGCACGTTGATATTGTTCCCTTAAATAAAAAACGTTCATTCCCTTAAAATATTATTTTAATCATATTAAAAAATAAATATAATTTATAAATACAAAAATTGTGTTTACTATATTAATGCTAATGAAAAATAAATATTATACACGAGTGTATCATTTTTTAAAAATATTACATTAATATTAATGCGTGCAAAATGAATATAAAGAAATGACATTTTATTTTATCTCATACTCAAGTAACATCTAAATGTTAAATCGAGTATTTATCGCTTTGCGACTGAATACATTTATTTTCGCAGCAATGAAGCTAGAAGTAAGACGACGATCCACCAAATTGTTGTAATACAGCCATAAATTTATTTTACGATTCATCAATATATCCAAATGATTTGCCAATGAATATCTATTATTACCAACCAGACGGAGCATTCCAGTTGTTTGGGATAAGAAAAAAAAATTGCTACCGATTACGCGATAGCTTCAACTCCGTAAATGAAAACTCAAGGGTGAAAGCATCCAATTAAGAAGACTTCCGTGTATAACAATAATAATTTATAATCCCTCGCAGTAATAATAACAATTATTAATAGTAACAGTAATACAAATAATTTATCATCGCAGTCTCCCGACAAAGTTAGTAGCTTACGTAATACTGCGTTAAAAATGAAAAATAAATAAGTGAAAAACCAGTATTCACTATACTGTCCACAGCAGCAGATAGCGCCAAAACGGCAGGGAACCTGACACTTCGTGACTCTAGCTGATACCCCGGGACTTTTATAGCTTTTTTTTTCATTGCTCAATCAATCAAATATTTATTGTCATTGCTCTTGAACTTTTATTTCTTTTTTTTTACAAAAGACATCAATAAATAATCCTCACGTAGAATATGTACGTATATAAATATATATATATTGCCTTCACTATTACTGAATAGATCTTTTTTCTTCGATTCAGCTGGAAATATCGACTGAATTGAGAGTCAGGAGACCGTTATACCAGCAACGCGGGGAGGAGCCACCGTGAGAGTTTATCCGGCCATGTCATAAATATCCGCAATTAGGCTTAATTAATAACTGACCAGTTGGAGGGAGTCCTTCTTATTCTATCACGGCGGCGTTTCGTCAAGTAGGGATGCGTACTCATATTCGTGCGCCCAAACACACACACACACACACACACACACACACACACACACACACACACACACACACACACACACACACACACACACACACACACACACACACACACACACACACACACACACACACACACACACACACACACACACACACACACACACACACACACACACACACACACACGCGCGCGCACGCACGCACACACGCACGCACACACACACACACACACACACACACACACACACACACACACACACACACACACACACACACACACACACACACACACACACACACACAGGCGCGGGCACGCACACACGCACGCAGTCGCGGACTGACCTGATACAGGGGGAGGCACATAAAGTGTTACAGAGCAATAGCACTCAAACTATTGATCATATCCAAAAATGTTTCAGACAAAAGTTTCAGTGTTCGAGAAGGCCGTCATACTGGACCACCCTATTTTTTTTATCGGTGGAGGCGCTGAAGCTACGTCAAGGTCAACTCCACTTTTTAAAATGGAACCATGTATTTTGTTTTGATGACATTATTACCGATTTTAAGACGAATTCAGCAACCTACAACACAAGGTCATTTTAATCACACAAAGTATGAAAATAGTCGAAAAATCGGAAAATATCGGAATAATCTCTTTCAAAGGATCCACTAACCTTGGTTTTGGTCTACCTACAGAAAATGCTCGGAATGATGAGACTCGACTTGTAAGCACTTGTTAATTCGCTGATGAAAAGACCGTCTAACTTCATCCAACATTTGTGGTGTAATTTCGGTACATGCTCGGCGTATTCTTTCTTTCATGTTGTCAGGCGTGGTAGGTGCTACCGGCATTACGCAATCTTTGACAAAAGGCCATGAAAAGTAATCTGGTGATGTTAGATCTCGCAAACGAGGTGGCCACGCTACAGAGCCGCCTCGTCCTATCCACGTTTCACCAAAAATCTCATTCATCACTTGTCTTGACCACAGAGCATAATGGGGTGGTGCACCGTCGTGTGGCATCCACATGTTCGTGCGAACATGCAAGGGCACGTCTTCCAGTGATTGAGGGAGTAAACTTGCCCAGTCAAGCGACCTTCAAAAAAATATGGACCAATGACATGATCCCCGACAACGCCGCACCAACAATTAACGGACCACGGATGTTGAAATGGTACGGTTGTCATCCATCGAGGATTATCATTTGCCCAATAATGCATGTTATGCCTATTCGCATTTCCCGTATTTGTGAAGTTAGATTCGTCAGAAAAAAGCACATGACTCAAAAATGAGCATCTGTGCGAATTTTTCTACGAATCGAGTTACAGAAATTGACGCGATTTTTTCGCCAGGACATCATTGCCGTACAAATCCTGATGCAATGACATATGATACGGATGGAACTTGTGTTGATGTAACATTCTTAATAAAGATCGCTGAATAATTCCACTCTCTCTTTTCGTTTGCCTGATGCTCGTATGTGGATTTAGTGCAGCAAAAACTAAGATAGCAACCGCGTTATTTTCATTAACAATCGGTCGATGTTTGACTCGCGTTTGTTTCACTGTACCGAAGCAACAGAAACGGTCAGCTAATCGCTTAACAGCCATGTGCGATTTTTGTCGCCTATCTGGATAACGAGCTGCATACAAATCTTGGGTGTTTCTGTAATGTTTGCCGCATTCCGCCAGCACCTTCAACATGTTAAAAGATTCTTGAAAATCCTTCATTTTTGCGATCCGATGTACTGACATTAGAAGGTAATGCACGACAAACTGATATGTCAACTGAAAATGCGTACATGCCGCTGGTTAGAAACATTGGTATCGTAAGAAATGAAAACAGCGATCAAACAAGCGTTTACAAGTCGAGGGTCATCACTTCGAGCATCTTCTGTAGGTAAACCTAAACCAAGGTTCGTGGATCCTTCGAAAGTGATTATTCCGATATTTTTTTATTATTGTCATACGTTGCGTGACTAGAATAACCTTGTGTCGTAGGTAACTGAATTCGTCTAAAAATCGGTAATAATGTCATAAAAAAAATACATGGTTCCATTTTAAAAAGTGGAGTTGACATTGACGTAGCTTCAACACCTCGTCCACCAATAAAAAAAATAGGGTGGTCCAGTATGACGGCCTTCTCGACCATTAAAATTTTTGTCTGAAACATTTTTGGATATAATCAATAGTTTGAGTGCTATTGCTCTGTAACACTTTATGTGCCTCACCCTAACCTATTGTCCCCATACACAACTTCATATAAATGTCAATGTCTTCAAAGTAATCTTGCGGTAGATGCAAACATATTTATATCGACGTGACAGTAAGGACAGTCCTCAATGTAACTCATGCGTTGACATAGTCAACTTTACATAGACATAACGGATTCAAAATATATTTTCTCAATGTGGATATATGTGTATATATATGTGTGTGCGTGTGTGTGTGTGTGCGCGTGCGCGTGTGTGTGTGTGCGTGCGTGTGTGCACATACATATGAAAAAGAGAAGCGTTTACAAGAAGACTGTAAATATCCGGTTTTATCGTTATTGCGACGAGGCCCGCGTATTCGAATGGCACTTTCATTGCCTTCTTTCTAATTGCTCGACTGCTAGTCGTGAAAGAACGCATACCCCACCCGCCTTCTCTCTCATTCTCTCTCTCTCTCTCTCTCTCTCTCTCTCTCTATATATATATATATATATATATACACACATATATGTCTATATGTATGTATGCATGTGTGCGCCCGTGTATATATATATATATATATATATATATATATATAAAAGAATGTATAAAAAATATCAACAATTTCTCACTCTGATCCGACACACACACACGCACACGCACGAACACACATACCCATCCTACACATACCTATTTGCAGGATCGAAGAGTGAGAGCCCGCTATCTTTTTTAACACACGAAATTTGTTTTTAATCAGGCAAAATCAATAACGATTGTCAATTAATCGCAAAACAATTTTTCACCGATATCGTTTGTTAACCTTCGCCGTTTGGTAATCGCTCTCGCTCATCTTCGGTCGCGTCGCTCCCCTAAAACCTTTTATCTCACCGCCTTTCATCCAAATTTTTCAAACACCTTTTGTTGGAACCATCGTCCGGCATTCTGTGACTTTTCACTCGCTTCTTCTTCAGAGCTTCATTTCTATTTCCCTTATTCCTCCTTTCTTTTCGTTGACATTCGAGATCCTACATTTATGTGTGTATTTATATATATATATATATGACCCGGGGAATAATGCCTCGCGAATAATCTTTCAAAGCTCCAGCTAGCGGCGGGAGGGCAGAGGGGGAGGGGCCTCTTGGTACGCGGATTGGTACGCGGCGGATATGGCACCGCGCGGCTCGATATTATTTAGCGTCGTAAGGTCGCACCCACTTAACCCCCCCGTCCAACACGGGCACCGCGTTGACCATCTGCAATGACTCCGCAACGCGGCTCCGCGTAAAAGGGCTCTTCCCGTCCTTTCCCGCTGCCCATCTTCGTCGCCCCAATATCCTTCGCCTATGTCCGTCTTTCTAATGAGAGTTTTCTCGAAGGAATATAACAACAACAAAAATGAGAGAATCGACTGTTTCGCGTCTCAAACGTTTCTATGCTTGTTGTACTCGGGATTGACTTTTTCGATCCGTTCGACCTCGATTTTTATAAAATAATGAGGTGCAAAAATTCGAAAAGAGATTGTGCGAAATAAGAATCTCTTAACTATTTTCGGCGTTAAATTTTATTATTTTTAAAATTCGAATATTAAAAAACTCAAATATTTAAAAAAATGACATACTAAAAAACATCAATATTATTCTATATAAACTTCAAGATTAAAGTTTTTTCAACTATGTTAGAGAGTCTTATTTCGAGAAATTTGTTTTTGATTTCAAAATGTCGAAGGGGTTTTTCACGAAAAAAATGTGTTTCGAACTCTCTCACAGCATAACGCGTATACACTTTATCTGACCCCCCTTAAATTTTCGCAATACCGTTTAAGGGGTTACCCCCACTTGCGATTTTGAAAAAATCGATTTTTTTATTGCATTTTTTTGAAGTAAAGTATCTGAGAATATATCCTGAAAATTTCAAGTCGATTCGAACAAAATTGACTGAGATATGAGCGTTGAAAGAGAAGAATCCGTGAATTGAAGAACTGAAATTGAAACTTTAAACGCGTTTTTCTCAAAATGGCATTTCTGAAGTCGGTGACCAAGATTACTCGAACACTAATGAACCGATCTTCTTGAAATTTTGCACGCTTATTTAATACATAAAAATGTACTCTTTAATCGTTCGATATTTTTTTCGAAAAAAAAATGGCCGTTTTATAGCCGAAAAACGGCCGTTTCTTTTCGTTAAAATCGAACCATTAACTTTGACTGTCCGCCATTTTGTGAAAAGTGAATATTTTTTAAAATCCTTCGATTAAAGACTAGTTTATACTTATATTTGAATAAATCCATCCGCATTTTTTCCGATGATCCACTTCGCCGCAATGTTGGTCACCGCAAACCGTGTATATAAAAACATTATTTCATTGACGGCCATTTGCCACTAAACAATGTAATATTTTTCAATAAAAAAATTACCGGAAGTTCTTCAAGATGTGTTCTTTAAGATGGTATATTGATCGATTAAAAAAGTTTTGTAGTTTTCTTTTAAAAAATTCATGAAAAAGCCCTTTTTTTTGCGCTACAAGTGTGGGTAACGCCTTAAAATAATTTCCCCACGCAAATACGGAGGGATTTCTCGATTTTATTTTCGGGAAATGAAAATTTTTGGTTTTAAAACATTTTATACACTTTAAGACTGATAGAATAGAGTTCTTTTAACCCGAGTGAAACCAAACAAATTTAATCCGACGCACTTTAAATTTTTGCAGTATTTACCTTTTCAAATAAATTTCTCAGGGAGATACGCAGGGAATTATTGGATTATTGAAAACTTCTCGTGTTATGAACGACGTTCAACGATTTTCTTTCCCCAAAATGGCACTTTTATGAGTCCTTTTTTTGTTTAAAAAAAGCTCATAGTTGCGCCCGTTATACACGGTGGATCAATAACTATTAGCACCTTGGATATCTTCGGAACTATAAGGTTCACAGAAATATTTGCTGAAATGAAATTGCACAGTACGAACGGGGCCATCCGATAGCGATAAGTTTTTTTTACAGGTACTTCGGACATTTGAAGGTCAACACCATTTTTAAAAACGGATCGGTATGTTTGTTTTCTGTATCATGGACGAGGAGCTTAAAACGAGTTCAACGACCTATAACATAAGGTCATTGAAGGTCATAGAAAGTACAGAAAGGTAATAATACTTACAGTTTCGGTAGTAAATAAAATGACTACGTTTATAGTAAGTGTTCGAAATTACGACCATCAGTATTAATGCAACATTGGATTATTTTTTCGATGAATTGACTTGCAAGTTTTACAGTGGTGCGAAATGTGAAGTACGCTGCTCCTGCTAATGCCAGATTCATTTTCAATTTGTCGCGAACTAATGTGAGGATCTCGAGACACACTTGCGAGCACACCGATTTCTATTTCTTCATTCGTTTCGCGTTTCCGGCCTACACTTCTGCGGAAACTTAAACTACCGGTTTGCTTAAGTTTATCACTTACATTTTTAATTCTGACGCGATGGCTGAGACCGATGTGGATATCGTTCACCATACAAGGTTTTTGCCCTTACAGAATTTTGTTGGCATTCGCCATAAATAAGAAGCACATCGACTTGCTCTTCAAACTGATACATTGTACTCGATTGACCGATCTATCGATACTAATCTTATCATGTTTATCTTATGCTGCAAATTTATTAAAGTGTCCTTGAAACAGTGTTCATTTTCAGTGAAGTAAACCGTAAGCATTATCGCCTTTCTGTGCTTTCTGTACCTGTCTAAGAAATGTGTAAACGTACATAATAACGTACGCATTGATATTGATGGTCGTCATTTCGACCACTTACTATAAACGTAGTAATTTTATTTACTACCGAAACTGTAAGTATTGTCGCCTTTCTGTACTTTCTATGACCTTCAATGACCTTATGTTATAGGTCGTTGAACTCGTTTTAAGCTCCTCTTCCATGATAACGAAAAAAAAACATACCGATCCATTTAAAAAAATGGAGTTGACCTTCATATGTCCGATGTACCTCCACCTGGAAAAAACTATTATCGCTATCAGATGGTCCCTTCGGTACTGCGCAATTTCATTTCGGCAAATATTTCTGTGAACCTTTCAGTTTCGAAGATATCCAAGGTGCTAATAGTTATTGATCCTCCCTGTATATGTATATAATATTTGTACAGAGAATATGTTGTCATGGACATATGCACGAAGATTCACCTTTTCCCATATTAATTCGTCTATAAATATTGAGATTTGTGGGCTTGGGTATTTTCGTTACGGCATTTGCGAACACAATATTGTAGTGCGAAAACGCCTCATCTTCGTTGGCGGGTCGCGAGAGGGAGCCGATTTCCCGTCGTACAAATTAAATTGATCTGATCGTAAGTTCAAAATACACGGGTAATAATAATAAATGTCACGTTTCGAGAGAGTAGAGAGCGAGGGGTTGGGGGTTGAGTTTCGATTCGAATTCACGCTAAAGCGTCGCTCGCTTCCATCGCGTATATCGCATTATGGCATACTTATTCGATCGAACAAAGATACGAGATAATCACTTATCAGCTTATCGTTTATCACCGGATTATGCTATGGGAGGAAAATCGAGTTATCGAATCGCCCGCGCATCACATCCTCCTCCTCCCTCAACCCCTTTCCTCGCCGATTCGCCTTTTTTTGGCTCGAATCGTAAAACCGGCACGTAAAATTTAAATATGAGATCGTATTCATTTTTTCTTGTTTTATTTTGTGGCATCGAGTGTTCGTGTACAACGCACGAAAAATTGACATAAATTTCCAGGACCTAAAATAGTCACCTAAAATAGTAGCTTCTTCAACACTTCAAAAATACTATTGTACTTAAAATACCGCCAAAAATGGGATAAAATCTTTCAAAAGTCGCAACTATCTCACAATTACGTAATCATGACGCGAATTTTGAAAACTCAACCAGGAACGGGCGCGATGCGAAGGATCCTTCCGGAACCTCCCTGAGGTGTACAGAACCGCGCAGAGTGCCTTTCCAAGGAAATGTCCCGCGCCCTCGCGACTCCGAAGGGTCAAACGGATAAGACCTAGGCCTTTGCTCGTAAATGTCTGTATGCGGACGTCCTCAGTGCGAGACGCACGTTCGTCGTTTCAATAGCCTCTATTCCTTGTAAGCACGCACACCCACCCACCTATGCACACACACACACACACACACACACACACACACACACACACACACACACACACACACACACACACACACACACACACACACACACACACACACACACACACACACACACACACACACACACACACACACACACACACACACACACACACACACACACACACACACACACACACACACACACACACACACACACACACACACACACACACACACACACACACACACACACACACACACACACACACACACACACACACACACACACACACACACACACACACACACACACACACACACACACACACACACACACACACACACACACACACACACACACACACACACACACACACACACACACACACACGCACGCACGCACGCACACACGCGTGCGCGCGCGCACACACACACACACACACACACACACACACACACACACACGCACGCACGCACACACCCACACACACATACACACACACACACACACACACACATATATATATATATATAAATATATATATATATATATCCGATAGGTATAAGCCTGAGCATGTTACATTCAAGAAATTAACGTATTTACGTCGACCTCCGACTGTCAACCTTCTCGCGTCGGATGTTTCTTTTTCTTTTTTTCTCCCCGTTACGTCGGATTTTACATTCCCAAAATTGCTCATCAGGAGAGGACCTCTCGGTGAGGAAAGGATGCATTAGGGATGACGAGAGATTCTACCAATGTTGAATTTTTAATATATATATATATATATATATATATATATATAGAGAGAGAGAGAGAGAGAGAGAGAGAGAGAGAGAGAGAGAGAGAGAGAGAGCGAGGGAGAGAGCGCCTGGTGCGGATGAACCGCAGGCCACAGGTGTAGTAAACTCCTTTTACCTTGCGAGCCCTCGCTTAATGGACCACAGTGCCTCGGCTCACTTCTTCTTCTTCTCGATCGCAGCCTCTTCGCGCTCTCATGTACATCGCCGTTTCCCGCCCCCCGACCCCGAGACTTTATGACGTTTGCACTCTCGCGCCCGTCGTACGCGGGCAGAACGTATTATAGCGTGTCCTCCACCGCGAGACTCCGTATTCCCAGTCCGTGCACACACACACACACACACACACACACACACACACACACACACACACACACACACACACACACACACACACACGCGCGGGGCACGCACACACCGATGCGCGCGCGCATCGGTATTACATGTTTACTGGAGAACAATAACTGTCCGATGCTCGGGATGTGCGCTCTTCCGGTATATCGCACTTTTTTACGGGCGAATCCTCTTAAGGTAGTCGTCAATCCGATATTTTGGGACTTCAGGCTTCATTTTGCGCTCGATGTTGCAGCGATTAGTTAGTTCTGGGTTTGGATAATATGTATCCAGGTTGAGCTCACCGAAGGGCACGAGGAAAGTGGCAACAACCCGCGTTGGTCAGTTAGAGTTTCTTCGGTAGCGTGATTTTAAGAATTAACTTTTTACTTAGAAATCTGTCGTGTATCGAATTCGTGGAAGACGCACGGCGAAAGTGGGGGAAACTCGCGTCCGTGAGGTTAAGCCAGTCGCGATCGAGAGGACTTTCCGGGCTGGCAGGGTCTATTTTTCATTTGAGAACAGTCTGTCCACGAAATTCGAGGGGAGGGCATGGAGATACTGGAGAGAACCTGCGTTGGTACGGTAGATCCCCTAGAGAGTTATTTCTCAGCCTGGCTGCGTATATTTTTCACTCACAAACCTTCCACGTACCAATTTCGCTAAACGCGTCGGAAAGGTACAATTCCGTCATTAATTAAATGTCCACACAAGAAATGTACCAAAAAAACACGCTCGTAGCTACACTTCGTTTAAACATAAAAAATCCGGTCGAAAAACAAATCCCGCGGAACAAGCTCGAAGCGCGCCACTACTTATAGGGTCAGCCAGACCACCGCGTTTGCAAGAATCGTAGCCATCTAGCAGTGAGATCGCGAACTACAGGCTTCAGCGCCTTACGCCCGAGCCTACCCCTTGAGGCTTCCCAAGTAGATGTCTTCACTCGCCTGTGCAATAGTTTTTTCATTTTTTCTCTTCATCCCTTATCCTTTTTCCTTCCCTCTCCAAGAGTCCCGTTCGGTGGATTCATCCAAATAACCCGCGAGGCGAAAAGAGCGTATTGGGATCCCGAGAAATCGGATAAGGATTACAAACAAGGAGTGATCATTTTCTATACCGCGCAGCGGTTCGGCTCGTTTGAAACATTATCTTTAACTTATATCCACGCAGCGTTGTACACTTTAATCCCGAATGCTTTTTACCTCTCCCGCTACGTGTGCAACCAATATTAAACAGTGTTTAATACCAACCGGGATACGTAATACCTATACCCGTGTGGACCGAGAACTACACACACAAACACACATAACTACGTGATCATTATGTGCGTGCTCGTAACGAATCTTTTAAATGTCGTGACATCGGCTTGAATCATTGCAACCACGTGTATATTCTATTCGCGAACCTAGTACACGAGCAATCTTTTCTTATATTTCTATCCTTATACCTCCACCTCTTCTTCTTCTTCTTCTTCTTATTTTGATCCGATAGAAAGGCAATTTCTATCTTGACTGGTTTATCACGGGGTTATTCTCGCTCATCAACAGGGACACGAGCCGATTCCACAACGCGGTAATACCGATCGTGTTATTCTCTCGAGTCAGGACTGCGCGAAGATTTTCTCTGCATAGAGAAAATCTTCATTTCTACATATTCGTACAATGATTTGTGCACATATATATATATATATATATATATGTGTGTGTGTGTGTGCGTGTCCTTGGTCTTACGTATTGGTACATATAGGGACCAGAAATAGTTTATCCATATTTATGGCCTTTAATAACAAATACAGCATTACAAAATGTGCTTTGAAACTGTCGTAACGGTTATAACATGAGGTTAGGCAGAATATACGAATTATCCGTCTTTCAACTTTACATGATCATAGTAATCTACGTCTTATGATGCTAAAAAACATGTGAATTTTTTTCTCATAGATGTATTCTACACGTTTGTTAAGGTTCGTAGCTGACGTATTCATATTGACAAATCCCAAATTCTAACTCTGGATAAAAGTTACCAGCAGGAATAGCTTGTTCCGGTTTTATCAAACGTCGGAAATGTTTGATCGAATCTATCAGTCACAAAATTTGGAAAAAAAATCGGATACCCGTACACGCACGCCTGTTTATGATGCAAAGTAAAAGGTTAAGCCCATTCTTTATTTACTGTTTTCTTTATCTTCAAGCTCTTTCTTGAGACCAAAACAATAATATTATATACAACGGTTTTTATTTATTTCATTAGTTTACGTCCATAACCGTTTTGCGTTACGATTAAGTACAATCATCATACTATAGAACCGCAAACATCATGCTATAAAATATATGCAATTTCCAGTTTTCATTAAAAACCTTTCATAAAAAATTAAGTTTTCATTAAGTTCCAGCATTCATTAACATTATACAGTAATTATGGTACATTCTACGCAAAATTGTAATGAATTAGCGTAGGGTATCGTTCGAAACCTCTTTGTAACCCGTATTCTTCTATACTCTTTTGATGTAGGAATACCGTATATATCGCTACCGATGTAAATCGCGGTGGATAGGCAAAATCGATACGGGTCAGAAAATCGGCATGGTCCGTGGTACAGGTGTGTACCTCTACAACCAAAAATGTTTATTGGAACTGATGTACGTTTATAACGTATTGGTAAAAACGAGGACCGAACAGACTTTTTTTTTATTCGTGGACCCAGAATATACCTTTACAAAATGAACCCTTTTTTTCGTAACAGTATATTCCGGTACCGACGTTGACATACTCTCTCTTCAAGCCTCAAAACGATATTCTCCTTCCGTGCAAATCCTGCCAGTATTCTAAGGATATGGGGGCCGGATTACAATGCCGAACTTTAAATGATCAGAACGCTCAAAACGCCGAAAGAACACTGCCCTGAAAGAATTTTACGGGAAAGAACAAAATTCCGAAAATCTGAACACCGCCAAAATAACTCGGCTATGGAAGTTTTAAAAGTTTCAAAGTTTCAATTAATCAACGAATTATTTCAAGCCTTTTTTTTAATTAAGAAGTGATTTCACGTCAATTTTGAAATTTGTCCAGACAATGTTATAACGTTAAGCATCATTTACAGTCAACTGTGTAGACTTTCGCCGGCATGATCTCGACGAACCTTGTAATTTCGGAACATTAGAGATAGGAATTTTAAACCGTCGGCGGATTCAAAGTTCGGAATTTCAATCCGGTCCCCAACCGATCGCTGTGATCTTCCCTGTAAATCTAGACTATCCATTACAGAGGTAAAAACTAGGACCGCGAATGACATCGTCCTCGTATGAAACATATTACATATAGCGAAGCGCGGTCATCGGTACCCGTACGTACCATTACATATAGATGTACGCATCGATATGTAATGGTACGTATGGGTACCGGCGCTTATTCGTAACGTTTCATACGAGGACCAGTACCCATCCGTACCATTACATGTAGATGCGTAAATCTATATGGAACGGTACGAATGGGGACCGGTTCTCGTATGAAACGTTACGAATTAGCGCCGGTACCCATACTTACCATTACATATAGATGCGTACATCTAAATATAATGGTACGTATGGGTACCGGCGCTAATTCGTAACGTTTCATACGAGGACCGGCACCCATACGTACCATTCCATATAGATGCGTACATTTATATTTGATGGTACGTATGGGTACCGGCGCTAATTCGTAACGTTTCATCCGAGGACGGTATTAATTACGGTCCTAGTTTTTACCTCTGCAATAGATGGTATAGATTTACGGGGAAGATCCCAGCAATCGGTTGTGCTTTGAAAGCGTTGTAACGCTTATCATGTTATCGATTATCATGTTAAAAACATGTGTATTTTTTCTCATCCACGGATTCTACACGTTCGTTTACCCTTTAGCTGCCATCGTAGCAAAGTTGCTATGTTCACTTTGACCCCGTTGGTGAAAAGCGTAAGGACGCTATAACAGACCAGCTACTTCACAGTTCTATCAACCTATGCTAGATGCAGCTAAAATGCTGGGATAGCTTGAAATCCAAACGTAAACATACGAATTATGTTAATGTGGCAACAATGTTATCGTGAAAATTTACGACGCTTGCTCCAGCATTCGATCCGCTGACCGTTTTTTGTCAAAAAAAAAAGTAAATGGACATTCTTGAAATATTTTCTGATAGAATTGTGTAAGGGAAGCTTGACTGGACGAACTAGGCTTTGAAGATTTTTTATTGAATTAAAATAATAGTTGGAACCGAGCGGGAGAAAATGTTAGTAGCAAATTTGCTATAGTCGAAAATACTTCCTCCTACTCATAGGAAATGAGTTTGAGCCATCCAGAAATAGGCGTGGCCGTTAAAGCGTTAAGGTTCATAGCTAACGTACTCATCTTAACAAATTCGTATATATAATGTTTCAAATGGCCCGTGTCATTCATGGTCCTAGTTTTTGCCGTTGCAATAGATAGTCTAGATTTATTTATTTGTACGCAATGTTATGTGCGAGTACCAGTCAACGTGTTATATTGATTCAAAACGGTACTGCGATACCTGGCCTCATTTGTGGTCTCGGCATTAACCGTCGCAACTCACAATCAGTAACGATTTTATGTCCATTGTCTTCCTAAAAATACGCCCCGACATTAAGTCTTCCTTTTCCCATATAGATTGGCTGAGTCCAGGAGAACTTACCAGTACTAATTGGCCTGCTTTATTGATACAATCGGAAGAAGCATCTCCGACCGATTTCATAACCAAATTGCGTATGAATACAGTCCGACCTCTCAATAAGAACGCCCGCAATAAGCACGCTTCCCCAGTTTCTCGCTCGAGCACTTTCCCCTACTCCGACTCGAACTCCGAGCTCGAATCACGCTCGAGTGAATTTGCGCGCGGACCTCAATAAGCACGCCCAGCCGAGGAGAGCTCAGATGAGTAAAATGAGATGAATACATAGTTACTTAATGTGAAAAAGTTCACATTCGTTCGAGTGTGCTTATTGGGAGGTTCGCATGCTATAAAGAGCGAGACGGACAAAGAGAGCCAGTGAGCGTAGAGCGCGCGCCTGGTGGGGGTACCCGAATTCTCGGAAATACTCCTCTCCTTGGGGGCTCTTCCGCGCTTATTGAGAAGGCGGACTGTATAAAATATGAAATCAAAATTAGAATTTGGAGAACAATGTCTTTGGTATAAAAAAACGGATGTCAGCGATACCTATAGACGTGGTGCTCTGGATTTATAATGTTTCTACAATTTAGAAATCTGTAAACGGTAATTACATTTTTTCTCTCATTCTAAATCTGAATGGTTATGATTCATTCCGAGATAATTAATTATCTTCCACTATGATCGACTCATAATTGATTCTAGTGCGCAATGTTTGCGAAGTATGCGAAGACTTGCGGATCATAATGTAAATCCCACGTGGGCATCATTTCGAGTCGAGTGCACATTTTCATACACGTCTGTCATATTTTCTGGTCCCCGTAAATACCTTTCAACAAGTAATTCGGATGGTCCTCATTTTAACCGGTGTAACAAATTGGGACCGGTACCACTACTAACCGTTGCATATAAAAAAATACCGGGACCGTCCCAGTATGTGCCAAATGTCCCCCTATGAACCGATTCAGCTCCGAAATGGTCCCGGCATAAACCTCTCCATATATATATATATATATATATAAATTTCAAAATCGCAAAATCTGAGAACGAACCAGAAATAAAGGAAGAAATTCAGGAAATTTTGGGGAAAGGCCCTTTGGTTTCGCAAGCAAAAAAATATCCCATCCATTCGCAATGCGTTGCTCGTTGGAACGTTTGGCTGTCAGGCGGATTACCCAAAGACAAGAAGAATGAAATGCTTTCTAAGTACTCACGCAAAGCGTTTTGCCAATTAGAGGCTCTTGAATTAAACCCAGAAGTTAGTGCGTCAATAAACGAATCCGCTCTCAAACGCGACAAGCATTCTTTTGTCCCTGCAAAATACGCTTTGATGTGCGATTACCGCTCTAGGAGCTGGTACTTCTAGTCTTCTATCACAGAAAGACAAACTCTTTGATAAAGTAAAAGTCCTAGAGTATTTTTCGGACGCCGGAAAAATCCTTACAGACTACCATCACCCGTTATCCCTAGCTAGGAAATCATTCTTATTACCTGGACTACCTAAACAAATCAGAGACATTTTTGAAATGTCAAAATCGACGCATTTTCACACGGAGCAAAGCTCTCTGAAAGAATCAAAGAAAGTAGTTCTATCGTAAAATTGGGACAGAATACGAGGACTCAAGAAAATATCCGAAAACAAAATGTCCGAAATTCCATTTTTTTTCGAACCGGAATAGCCTACCTCCAAGAATAAATCAAACAACGATGCAGGGTGGGCATCTCAAGAGACGACCAGTATATCCGTTTCAACCCAAGATCAATCATTACAACAAAACAGCGTACTTCGGCAAGCGTCGAAATCCAACAAGAACGCGCAGCTCATACCAAGTTTACCGCCATCATCGGTAGAGGTAGGCTTTTCAGTAAGAAAAATACGATATTTTATAAATGAATGGAAAATGACAATGAACAACAAAATTGTGCTAATTTATGTCAAAGGATATGGGGGATTCCACTAAACTTACATGTTTGTCAAATAAATACTCCAATCGAACCCAAAAGATCAGAACAAGAAAACGCAGAAATGAAAACGACAATTAACGCATTACTAGATAAAGGCGCAATCGAAGAATGTCGACCAAAACACGATCCGTTCCTGTCGAAATATTTTTTAGCCGATAAAACCAACGGGAAAGTCGATTCATACTTAACTTCAAGAAGTTCAATAAGTTTGTGGAACTAGAACATTTCCGAATTGCGGACATCATACCAGCAGTTAAATTACTTACACCAGATTGATCGCAATCTGGTGTAAGTAATTTAACTGCTGGTCTGAAGCATGCATCTTGTACATCAATGTTGCACGTGTAGACGTGCAACATTGATGTACAAGATGCATGCTTTCTTATACCCATTCGCATAGAAAGGCGAAAATACCTAAGGTTTACCTTTCAAGGGAAACTTTCAATTTACGTGTTCGCCCTTTGGCCTCGCATCCTGCTCCTACGGCTTCACAAAAGTGATGAAACCAATAATTGGTCAGTTAAGAGATCGCGGTCACGTATCTACGACATACCTAGATGGTTTTTTAATTTTTGCGCAAACCAAACAATTATGGCGCAACAACTTTATCAAAACGAGTCAATTACTAGTATCACTAGGATTCATTATCAATATGAACAAAAGTCACAGTGAACCAAGCACTTCGTGCAAATACCTCTGATTTATTGTAAACTTTCAACAAATTAAAGTTACAATTAACAGCAGAGAAAAGTGAGAAATTGTCTTTGCAAACGATACGCAGATATATAAAAAGAACTTAGCTAAAGCCGCATCGACACCGACCAGTTCACAGCACATAGCTAGCGTCATGGTACAGCATACAAACGCGGTTTGGATTTAAGGCCATGTGCCACGGGTCAGAAAATTTTGACGCGGTGTCTCATCACGGCGGTAGTGCAAACACGCAGTTTTTAGCTACGAGGCCCCGCTTACTACCGCCTAATGGCGCACCGCTCGTTTTCGACGAAGAGTCGAGTAGAAATGTGGAAATCGCTAGTCTCACTCCACGGAATAGCGGTGAAATTCTGCGAGCGCGAATTGTTTAAATAAATGGACTTGCCTCGATTTCATTTTTCGACGACGGCCATTGGTGGAATTTTGATAATGGTCAAACTTTCTGGCCACGTAGTTGCTAGAGACTCGTCCTGTGGATGGCTCGTGACATTTTGCCATCCTTGTTCAATTATTTCAAATAAATAAGCTCGAGCACGATTTATATTCTCGATGCAGCTTAGCGTCAATGAATTCGATTTCGGTCAAAGTCTCGAGCGAACGCCCGTGACGCATTTTGCGACAGAGTGGTAAAACTTTACAAGCAATGCCTATTGATTAAACAAACACGTTTGGCATTTTCCTCTCTTTTAGGATTTGTCTTCGGCTGATTCTCCGCGGATCGAATTCTTTAGTAATGGAGATCGGTGAAGTCTCGCTCTACAGAATAACAGTGAAATAATCCGATCGACGGTTAGGAAACAGAAAAAAACGTAGACATATAATCCGCTATTCGAAAGGTAGGAATCAATATGTTTCGTATTATTACTGCTCCAGCAACCAAAATATTTTAAAACGTATCCACAGGTATTACTGCTCTGTTTTTTTTCAACAATCAGAGTCAGCGCTGCAGATGCTTCCTCGAATTCTGTCACCGACAAAGAAAATTCGCACTACCCTTGTGTTGAACATTTGAAAAATCCATTCATAGGTTTCTTCCCATTTTCTCAGTGATGACAGTCAACGCTGGATTTAATTTCCTAAATTACTTCTTAGACAAGTGACATTCACATTCCTATTATGTTAAGAGCTTTTGTACAGAAAATATTCATACGCGACATTATGCATAATATTTCGGAACAGAAAGAATGGGGCACATGATCACGAATCTTAATTTCATATATTATTACTATTTGAGCATGCAAAACATTTTAAAAAACCCATTCACAGGTTACTGGTAATTTTTTTCTTCGTAATCAATGTCAGCGGTGCAGATACTTCCTCGAGTTCTGTCACCGACAAAAAATATTCACACTATCCCTGCGATGAACATTTAAAAAACACATTTGCCGGTATTGGTCTGATATCGTCAGCGATGACAGTCAACATTGGATTCAATTCCTTCAATTCTTTCTTCGACAAGTTACATTCACAATGTCACTGTATTGAAGAACTCTTGTATGGGAAAAACGCATCCGCGACACTCTACGAGACATCTTGGCAAGGAAAAATTCGAGCACACGATCATGAATCAAAATTTTTTATATTACTACTCTGGCACGCAAAACATTTGAACACTTATTAGCAGGTTACTGATCTGTTTCCCTCAGCGATCAGAGTTAGCGGTGCAAATACTTGATTCTTTCACCGACAAGAAATATTCACATTATCACTGTGTTGAATATTTGGAAAACCCATTCGCGGGTTATTCTTCCCACTTCCTCGGCGATGACAGTCAACACTGGGTTTAATTCCACTAACCCTTCGCCGACAACATTCAAACCGCTACTGTGTTGAGAGTGTTACGTGTTGAGACTGTGCTACAGGAAAGACTCGTAGGCGACACTATGTATGAAATCTTCGCGTAGAACTAGTAGAGCACTACCTCACAACTCTAAACTTTTTGTATTATTACTACTTCGGCATGCAAAACATTTGACAACTTATTTGTAGGTTACTAATCGGTTTCCCTCAGCGATTAAACTCAGGGCTGCGAATCCTTCCTCGAATCCCTTCTCCGACGTGTTCACCCTCGGCGAGTTGAGGCTCAGTATTTTCAGCGTCTTTACACTTGCGATACCCCCGAAGCCGTTGAGTACGATAGCATGAATTCTTCTTGACTTCCGATGTTTCTTTCTCGCCGTTCTCCTTCGGCTTCGCGATGTCACCATTTTCCTCGATTTTCTTCACCTTGTTGTCGGCCGTGGCGATTTTCTCGTCGAATATTTCTTTTTCGGGCTGCTCGTTGTCGGGATTTTATGTCGGTGGTGTGCGGGCGTCCTGAGACGTCTTCTCGCCCTCCACCGACGGGCTCGTTTCGATTCGAAAGAATAAGATTCTTACTCTCTATACGTCACGAAAAATCCGGAGAATATCCCAGCAAACGAACGCGACGATAAACAAGTCTACTCTATCACACAACTATTACACATTGTATGAAATATATTTCGAACAAATGTGCGAGGTTATAGCTGCCGCTTCTGCCCTATGAAGAAACAAATTGTTCTGGAAAGATGCGAGCGCCGTCGGTAAAAACGTAACGATGCGAGATGCGCGCCGTCAGTGAGAAGACAGATGAACTAAATTTTCGGTCCGGTGCATAATATTTTGAGCTTTGTTGGTACATCTGTGCCCCATTTATGTGAAGAAATTCAGAATGACTTTTCTTCGGCATTTATTAAGGAAAACAGGTGAAACAAATCTTACAATGTGTGCTTTCTCACGGTTTAGAGGATGCTTCCCATCAAATTACCGAAAATGCGATGTAATGGCTAATAATTCAGAATTTTTCCCATGGTAACCACAAACTGTACATTTGTTTTCGAAGTTTTGGAAGATGGCGATAACGATCCCCTCAGAGCAAGCGTTCTGCATGCACACAACAAATTTCATTCCAATTGGTTGTTTCGTTTGGAGCAAAAGTTATTGTCCAATTTCGAAGTGGTTTGAGGCGTGTGGCCTTAAGCATAATTAGCAATACCGCAGGCTGGTTGGAAACGCCTAAGGTTTTTGCGACCTTTTATAATAAGCCTTTAATAGAAGGTAGAGCGAAATTCGCTTTAGTTGTAGTAGAATAAATTCCTCTCAGTTACAGAAGTTAACCATATTGAAGTTACACTTAAATTTGACCAATATTAAAAAAGAATATAAATATCCAGTCAAAAAATTACATACGCTTAACATCTTATTTTAATGGTTAGAGTGTTCATAAGAGAAAAAATAAAACAAACGGCCCTTTCTAGGGACGAACATTTATTTGACGAAGTTTTTTTGTGTCGCAAATTCAAACCTCCAAAAATTGTTGGATGTTGTCAATAGGACGGCAAGCAGTACATTGAGCTCGTTTACATAATACTTTGCATTGGAGAGAATAAAAGGCCAAAAATTAGGAATTCTATTGCAACGAATACAGGTTAGAACAGATGCCTATTTTCAGACACTGAAATACATAATACTTTGTATTTGAGAGAATAAAATACCAAAAATATGAAATTCGCTTGCATTGCATGCAGGTTAAGAATGATGGATATTTGTATCAGGCATTGAAAAGTCAGAAATGTGAACTTTTCATTGCTTAAAGACAATGAAAAATGTATACCCGTAGGTTTGGAGGGGCTGGCAATATCGATTGGCTTCGCACCAAGCGCAACCGGTATAAACCGTCATTCAGTATCGCAATGGCAACTCTATTTGTTTGGTCGTTTGCAAACAACTGTTAGATATCGTGAGGCCACAAATATGAATTTGTCTGTTCGCGAACATGCGCAATCGAAAATGCTTACAGATTCAGGGATCGAAAGGCCAAAAGTATGAATATCTTTCAAATTAGATCAAATATTATAAAAAATGTACATCTCTGGCTATTACGAAACCGAGAATCTTCGCAGGACAGTTAACTAACACTTTCGCTAAATAGAACAGAAAGCGAAAGCGAAAAATGTTGTATTCTCTTGCATCGAACACAAGTAAGGATATACATATATTTTCATCTATTGAGAAGTCAGATATGCTCAAATATTGCTCAAAGAAAATGAAAAATGTATGTCCGTATGTACATTGAGAAGCTGAAAACATGGATTACTCTCCTCGATATAGACAATGAAAAATAAATGTCCTCAAGCATTGCTGAGCCAAACATAGATTTGCTTATTCGATCGCAGATAAATAGAAAAATCCATACCTGTAGGTATCAAGAGGCCACAACTATAAATTTATCTTGTATCGAAACTGTTCAATGAAAAATTGTGCGGGCTTTGGCTGTCAAAAGTGCAAAAAAGTGTACGTCTCGTAAGATAACTAGATATAAAAAAACATCTTCAGTAACTGCAATTTATTTGAAGACAATCAAATAATACTTCGCGGTAAGTAGAGCAGAAAGCCAAAAATGTAGAATACTGTTACATTGAACACAGGTGACGAAAAATGTACATTTTTAGGTATTGAGAAGTTAGAAATATGAAGTTGGCATTGCTCGAAGATAAGGAAAAATGTATACCAGTAGGTATCGGGAAAGCTGGTAATATAGCGATTTGTCTTGTATGAAGCGTAATTAGTGAAAAATATCCTTAAGCATTTCGAAGCTAAATCTGTGGATCTATTAGCTCAATGGCAAATACCGCCGGGTCACATGTATGAATAACTCTTGCATCAAACTTAGGCAGTGAAAGATTCTCAGAGCCTTAGGTATCGAAACGGCAAAATATACATTTTTGGGTACTGCGACCTAAAAATACGTTCGAAGACAAAAAAAATGATAATTTCTTTGTGGTCCTTAAGTGGGATCAACAAAACCCCCGCCATTTCAAACAAATGTATGAGTATCTAAGGAATGTACACGTTACTGACAGGAGTTCATGGTTATTAAAACAATCAAAATTGAATTATCATGAAAATAATAAAACGTTGAAGAACGATTTTTGATCCCATTATCTCACCATGTTATGGATGTCATTTCTTAGGTTTCTTCGAGTTTAAGAATCTTGAATTACTTTTCCCTGCTATGTATGAATTTGAAATTTTACACGTATAGTATCTTCAAACATATTTGAATCTCACCACTCTTCGAATTAAATCTAAACAGAAAAAGGTTTCCTCCCTTTAAAAAGAGAATTTAAATCGTTTTTAAAAACATCTAAGAAGTTAAAAAAGTACGCCAAGTAATGAAAAAATCCCCTCGAAAACGTAGTCATTCAAATTCAAGTCAGAATCAAATTGTCGATTGATTCGGCTTTTTTCCATCAATCAATTGTACAAACAAAATAAAATGATTGATATAATTGCCAAGTGTAATGTACGTATTAAGCAAGTGTACAAGAAACGTTGTACACAAAATTGTTAAAGGTTAGAAGTAATATAATTGAAAATGTTTTATTTTAATTCTAAAAATCACATTATAACAAAAAATTGATATCACCATTATAGCAAAATATAGCTTATGAACTACGTAAGTACATTGGAAATGTCATGCAAGGTCTTAGCGTGCATGGTTAAGGAAAAAATCATCGGCGAAAGATTTCGACTTGCCAATTACTCAACTCTCAGGTCTAAAATAATGAAATTGCTAAGTCAGATAGTAGCGGTTGCAGATAGAACTTTTTAGATCATGGTAATATGCTCATCTCAAAAATGGAATTTTGCATGATTGTATTGTAGAGAAGTGAAATTATTCTCCATCCTCTTCACATAACGTTTAATGTGGTTTTGTCAAGTTACATTTTGTTATTCTCATTTGAATGGTAATTAAATGAATTAACCCGTGAAGTGCAGATCAGATCAGTGATCTGCACTTCACTGCCTTCTAGCCCTCACAAACTTATAATTTTGTTTGATTTCAATACTTAAACGAGTTAAAGAAACATGAATGTTCTAATTCATCACAGATCTATTACAAGTTTTATTACATATATGTTGGTCGTTGACTGTCAACTGACATTCAAAATTCGATATCTTTGCGAGTTTAGACACACACACACACACACACACACACACACACACACACACACACACACACACACACACACACACACACACACACACACACACACACACACACACACACACACACACACACACACACACACACACACACACACACACACACACACACACACACACACACACACACACACACACACACACACACACACACACACACACACACACACACACACACACACACACACACACACACACACACACACACACACACACACACACACACACACACACACACACACACACACACACACACACACACACACACACACACACACACACACACACACACACACACACACACACACACACACACACACACACACACACACACACACACACACACACACACACACACACACACACACACACACACACACACACACACACACACACACACACACACACACACACACACACACACACACACACACACACACACACACACACACACACACACACACACACACACACACACACACACACACACACACACACACACACACACACACACACACACACACACACACACACACACACACACACACACACACACACACACACACACACACACACACACACACACACACACACACACACACACACACACACACACACACACACACACACACACACACACACACACACACACACACACACACACACACACACACACACACACACACACACACACACACACACACACACACACACACACACACACACACACACACACACACACACACACACACACACACACACACACACACACACACACACACACACACACACACACACACACACACACACACACACACACACACACACACACACACACACACACACACACACACACACACACACACACACACACACACACACACACACACACACACACACACACACACACACACACACACACACACACACACACACACACACACACACACACACACACACACACACACACACACACACACACACACACACACACACACACACACACACACACACACACACACACACACACACACACACACACACACACACACACACACACACACACACACACACACACACACACACACACACACACACACACACACACACACACACACACACACACACACACACACACACACACACACACACACACACACACACACACACACACACACACACACACACACACACACACACACACACACACACACACACACACACACACACACACACACACACACACACACACACACACACACACACACACACACACACACACACACACACACACACACACACACACACACACACACACACACACACACACACACACACACACACACACACACACACACACACACACACACACACACACACACACACACACACACACACACACACACACACACACACACACACACACACACACACACACACACACACACACACACACACACACCATCTTACATTATTACGTTGGGGTTCCTGCCACTGAATGCTAAGTAAATCATTTTTCAATTTTTTGACAAGGATTCGGTACGAATAGTAGTAAAATGATTTTTTATATTTCGGGTAATTTCTTTCCCCTTCTAAAATGTCACTTACGATTTTATATGTACACTCGCTCACACACGCACACCTACGCTCACATATATAAATGTTCGTACGTACCGAGAGAAAGAAACTGGACGTCAGGTTCAAACGGAATTCCGAGCCTTACTAAACCGTGGCAAGATGGAAAAGCCAATATGTTTGCGTTATTTTTATCAGTTAATTTTTCTGTTCAACCGCGCCACGTGTCTCTTCGTCTCGAATGCGATAATAATATTTATTCCCTATTCAACAATAGGTTCATGCGATAATAATATTCGAATAATAATAAAAAATGCGATAATAATATTCGAATAATAATAAAAAATGCGATAATAATATTCTCACGGATGCCTGGCAGCATTGCTGATTATCGGATCGGCTAATGAGAATGGAATCGCTTATCCACGGTACCGAAAAGATTTATGATGATTTCGTTCTTTTTAAATACAAGTTGCGCGCAGTTCCATCGACAAAAGGCGAGACAGAAGGCAAGACTCGAGATAAAGCTCTCGCCGAGCGTCACACTTGCCGACAGTTCTTGCATTTCTGCAATTGTTTGACATTCAAAAAGTATATCGCGACAGCAGGACACGATAACTAAATGACGGAATGACATAAGAATGTTGCGCATTTCGAAACCCACTAACGCAGACATTTCTTTCGAGATTGCAACGCGACGGAAGAACAAGAAAATGCGATATATTTATTTTACAGAATTATCGGCGGAAAGTAACGATCGTTCGGTAGGTGGATGACGGCTTGAGAACTAATTGGTTTTTCTTAAATCGATTTCCTACCTAGGAATTTCTCGAGGTCGAGAAAAAAAAGAGGTTTGCTTTTTTATTGATTCGTCGTTAAATGAAAACAGTACCAAAGGTACGATTTATTGGACGGGAGAAGAGAAGCCGTGACGGCGATGGAAAATGCAAACCCAAACAAACCCCAACGAGCAAAAAACCCAAACAAACATTATCAAACCGATAGCAAACCCGAACAAACATAATCAAACCGATAGCAAACACAAACAAACATGGCAAACTCAAATAAACCCAAACAGACCGCTATCAAACCCATACGAAAGTAAATGATACCGAACAAGCCTAAAAACCGACAGCAAATTCAAACAAACCAAACCAAATCCAAACACACCGAAAAAACTCGATCGCAAACCTAAACAAAACCCAAACGAACCCAAAACGACCCATAGTAAACCCAAACGGACCCAAACACACCTCAAAACCATTAGCAGGTTCAAACAAAACCCAAACGGATCCAACCATACCAAAAAGTCTACAGCAAATCCTAACAAATCCTAACACTCTAAAAAACCGACAGCAGACCCATACAAACTTAAACAAACCAACATCAAACCCAAAGAAACCTAAGTGAACTCATAGCAAACCGACACTATGGAAACGTAAATGGATTACGTAGCTGGAGCACGTAATAGAGCTGATATCCAAGGGCTTCCCCTTCTCACTCTCTCTCTCGCCGCCAACCCCATATCAGTGGCTGGTATCGCGCGTGGGCGCTCGCGGAATATCTTTTGAGACGTTCGATGCCGCATCGAAGATTATCTCGCATTATCTTGCGCTATCGAGCACGATCCTCAGATCCTCACCCCGAGATAGGATCGCGGGTGTTCGCAGAGAGAGAGCAGGATCGAGCATCCCGCGGAGAAACGAGAGGAGGAGGGCCGCGACCCGTCGCTCCATTACGATCCTCTCGTGTATCTCTTCTCACCCAACTCTCCCTCTTGGACCCCCTTTATCCTCCTGCTGGCCCCCGCCCGCCCCCTCTTTCTCCTTTGATTCTCGGGATCATCCGCTGTAGAAGCGCGAGCCAACATTATACTATACCACCGATGCATGCGATTTTTTCCTCTCATTCCCTCATTGTGGCATCGATCACAGGCCCACGAAGATCGAGGGCCACTTGCGAAATATCACTCCCCCCCCCCCTTAAATTAGCATCCTTGCTGGATACCCTTATCGACTACGATCAGGGAAGTCCATCGGCCAATCTGAATGCGATAAACCGATGGGTGGATAAAATCTAGGCGAGACCGCTCTCAGTGGTGGAGTATTAATGGGCACTATTATATGGCCAGGGGTAAATACACGATGACACCGCACTGTTGTACTTGTCCTCGTTGTCGAATCATTCAGATCGCGTAATGAGGGATCTGATAGCCTATCAATACGATGATGAAGGGAAAAGAATATCCACAGTGGTAACCAAAAGTTTACACTCCACCTTCTTGTTTTTCGTACGATCTTGATTTCTCGCCATTTAGGGATTACCCAAATTGATATGCCAATTTCCCAGGTCTGAATTTAGTTAGGACCTAAACGTTGTTCCCGAACTTGACCAGGTTGTAGTCCTGTTGGCAATCCTGTTGTCCAATGCCACTCATTCGCAACAAATGATTATGACCCTGGTATTCAATCAATCGCTTATGGATGTCCCGACGAACGGTCACCACAATCATAGCCAAAATATGGCAGGCCATCTTCGTGTGTTTTGTTTTAACTTTCTTAACGGGAACTACCACCAGCAAACTCTCACATATGCTATGCTCTATCCAATTCAATTTCCCACATATGGACGAAGCCATGGATCGGACATTGTTCTAGAACTTGGCCAAGTCGTTACCCCCAATGGCACTGCATTCCTAACGAATGGTTGGGACCCCGGTACCCTCCCAATATAATAATGAAGGCCCCTAAAAAGACTACAATCATAGCTAAAATGCGACAGGTCATCTTTTCGTGGATTGTTTTAACTTTTCCAAATGGAAGCACCACCTGCATTCACATCTTCCAGTTTTTCCTCATCCAGGGATTCGCATAGCCGTTCCGGTTGATTCCTAGAACCATTCTTGTCTTCCAATCCAAATAATTATTCGATCAAATCCATTTCCTCCAATCGACTTGCGGGACCACAATAATGCTTGACCTGCCTTTGTGGATGGAGTATCCTGCTATATTTCCAGCTTCGAATATGGGACTTCAAAATGGGAGTCACGGAGACTTCACTGGTTGTGGTGGTAGAAAATATCGTTCGGCCGATCTTCCGACGATTTGTCAGCGGTCGAACATCCGTGTACCACCTTATCAAATATATATCGAACACCGCTCCCTCGTGTATTTACCGTCCCTCGCACGGTCAGGTTTTATTGCGCTATCCGCATTGACCACATGAGCTTTCGATTTCATCGTCCAGTGGGTTAACGCTCTCTCGTTCGTTCGCACCGCCCTCTCATCCTTTCGCCCCGCTCATCCGCGGCCTCTCCGTCAATAGGGAGAGAGGACCATCTATAGACTACATACATACACACATGGCTCATACGTATATATAAATGGCAGAACCGAAGGCATGCGTTTGCATGTGCCTTCGTGCGACGATCGTATCGAATTTTTCGAACGCGTTATATATGAACGTGTTATTTCTCGATGCTACCATGAGGCTAGGTACACGGACACGGGAGCCTGGCCTACGTGTATAAGCGAGAACCTTATCCTCGGGGTTAGACGGCCACGGGGGCCGAAGGGAGGGGGCAGGGGAAAGGGGATTCCCACGGTTTGGAATCCCTAGCTCAGTGTTGGGTGTCAGGTGTACTACTATTCCTTTGGAAACCGGTAGCCATTTGTTGATCATCAGCCACCCACACTCGATCCTCGTTTCTTCCGTCCCGCAGCATCGCCACGTTCCACCTGATCTCGGTTTTCAGCGACTGATAGGCGATGCAAACTCCTTGGCTGAACAATCGCGTGTGTCTATTTGCTGGGAGAAGTACAGAGTAGATGTCAATTGGACTTGGATAAGGAAATCAATTGACGCAGTAAACTCGTACTGAAATGATTATGGGGATGACATTTTTTGGTAGACTGATCCGAGAGGTATGGCAAATGATGCAGATGTGGTATTATTGGTGCTGGAACTTGTCCTGGAACCTGTTTTAGACATGTCTTGGAATCAGTTCTGGTAGTTGTCCTAGCCCTGTGACCTGAAAATTGTCAACTATCGTCACCTGGACCATTCACTGCAACCCATTCCGCCGTTTATCCTGACTCATGTCCTGAAACCTATTCACCTGTCCAGGATCTGCCCTGGCAGTTGCTCCGAAACCTGCTTTGGAAAGAGCCTCGCAACCTGTGCTGAAACTTGTTCTCGACCTTGTATTGGAACTTGTCCTCGAGCTTATCCGCTACTTGTCCCAAACTTGTCCGCGATCTAGTTCTCGTACGTGTTCACGACCTCGCCCCAGAAATGTTCAGGGGTCTTGTCCCTACCTTCTGCACGATCTTGTCCTGAAACTCATCCAGGAACTTGTCCTGGAACTTGTCCACAGGCCATTCTTGAACTTGTCCACAGTTTTCTTTCGAACTACCCCTGAATCTCGTTCCTCCATTTCCATTGGTTCACTCGCGTGATTGTCGTAATCGCGAAACGACGACACTAAAATTCTTCGTCGAATCCATCGGCGATCACCGGCAACGATTCCTCGCTAATCGTCATCTTATCGCGTTTCCCGCCCCACGAGAGACCTGCTGGCGTATGGTCAATGGGATCCGGG
>OX632360.1:18196988-18200499 GCA_951751655.1 Ophion costatus | reverse complement strand
TATATATATATATATATATACATACGTAGAACTTATATATATATAAGTTCTATGTATGTGTAACTATGTATTGTATACGTGTAAATATATAATATATATATATATACGTATATTTGTATATGTATAAATATATGTGGGAGCACATGTACGTACATCAACTGTATTTGATTCACTTTTTTATCTCTTTTCCCCTTAAATATCGCACCCTTTTAACAAAGTTATAAACACAAATAAGACTGTTTCGATAAATTAATGAGATCAGTGATCAAAAAGACCTCGAAAGTTGCTTTTGTATCATTTGGTCAGTCGGGGGAAAAAAACTTCAAATATGCTAGAAGGAAGAAGCGGCTTATCTCGATTTCTGTCGCGCTCCTTCTCCGCAGTCGCAATTTCCATTATTATTTTTAGCGGCTGGTGGTTTCACGGTCAATATCGTAAAATTTATCGAGATACGGTAACGATGATATTTTACGCGGGGCTCGGTGAAAGAGAAAGAGAGAGAGAGAAAAAGAGAGGGGTGGGGGAGAGAGAAGGAAAAATGCGACTTTGTACAGTGGGTCCGGGGCCCACCCATGGTGGGAGCACCACCACATATATTTGGATGCAGGGAAGCCATAACCACGTTATTATTCTGCTATTTATTCGAGTGTTCCCAAGCACAGACTGGGCCGATTCGCCACCATCGAGTTACATCGCGCGCGCCCCTCTCCCCCCAATCGGCAAAATTTTCATAATACGGACCTAGCCGTGATCAGGACAGTGCCACGTCTTTAACTGAATCGCGAGTCGCAACTTGTCATACCAATCGTCTCAGCTGAGGAGGAAGCGTGGACCACCGCGTGCAGGGACCTGCAGTGTTGCTTAAAAGTGCTGTGGTTCATGGTTTTGGGCGCCAAGGAATCGAGCCCAAATCGTCGGATCCGGTGGACGACCCCGATGAGAATAATAGCAATGCTTTGCTAAGCTCTTGACGTGGTGGTGTCCAAGGAACGCCCCGGATTTTGCGATTCTTCACTTTGGGCCTTATAAAACAGATCCCTAATTGTTACATTGCGTGGGTTGTGCTGCTTCCAACGATACCATTGCTAATACAAGTTCTGATCTTTTTCGTGTCCAGGGAAACCTCCGGGTCTTGCTATTTGTCACTTTGGGCCTGATAAAGCGCGCCGATAATCAAGTCGGATGTCCCGGCACCAAAAGTACCAATACTCGTTCAGGTTTTCCGTTATGTGGAGTCCGTGACAATGTTCGGAGTTGACGATCTGTCACTTCGGGCCTTATGGCTCGGGGCCCCAATCGTCAAATCAAATCAAATGCCACGGTACCAAAAGTACCGATGCTCCCCAAACGTTCGAGTATTCGTCAATCGACGAATCCAGTTGAACCTCTCGATGCCGAAAGTACTACTTCTCATTCAACCTTTCAGCTACTCCGTGTCCACGGTAATCTTCGAGATTTTTGATTCGTCACATTGGGCTTTCCAAAAACGGGGCCCCGCGTCGTCAAATCGAGTCCATTTACCGTATGGATGCCATGTAGATTCTGTTTATTGGCCATATAATGCGAAAGGATCGGGGTACCGATCGGGCCGCGTAGCCGGACTCTCAGGCGCGATAATCCTGGAATCCTGTGGCTCTCCGGGAACTCCGAAGAGCTTCGGTCTCATTTGCATAGGCGACCTGACCCGCGTATAGGGGCCCGGAATATCGCAGCGAAAGAAGGAAAGAGGACGTACCTCGTACGGCACACACACACACACACACACACACAGACACACAGACACACACACACACACACACACACACCGATATGTGAGTAGATGGCTGCACATGCGGTATGTTCAGTTCCAGATTGTTCTCCTTGGTCGAATAAGGGCTTCTGTTTGTCACAGTAGACGTCGATCAAGGTGACATTCGGGTGACATTCAAACGACTAAAGATGACGTGTCGGTGACGTTCTGAGGATCTTTTGGTGACTTTGCCATCACCGTGAGATTGTTGGGGGTTGTTTGGATTCAGTGCGACAGTCTTGGGTTCTGCTCACCTTCAAACGATAAAAGCTGACCTCGTGAGGGTCTTTTAATGATCTTCGGTCGCCATCAGCTTGTTCAGGTTTGATTTGGATTATTTGGGTTCAAGGTAACATTCAGGTGATATTCATATGACAAAGAACGACCTGGTGGTGAGCTTCTAGGGACTTTTTGGTGCCGTTGCAGTTACCGTGAGATTTTTTGGGCCTATGCTGATACTCTGGTGACACTGAACCGACAATCGGTGACCTGTTGTTAACCTAACGAGCTTCAGGCAACTTTGCGATGACTGTGCGTTTGCATCGGTTCAAGGTGACATTCGAACGACAAACGTTGAACATTTTTTGACCGTCTAACGACCTTTTATTCAGCTTGCGGTGTTTCCTCGCTGACCCAAATAAAGCCAATATTCCGTTCTGATGTTCACGATCCTTACGTCAATACCTGCAAGCTCGACCGTTTAAGTTCTTCCTTCTCGAATGAACGGGCCAAACTTTAAGGGCAAAGGTTGACGCGCGCGGGCCTGTCCCTTCATTAGGGCGACAGGTTTCGCGGCCCATGAGGGGCGAGAGGAGGAGCGGGAGCGGTCCGCGCTCGAGGAAAATAATGTGGTCAAAGTGGGCGGCTTCGATGAGGTCCGAAAGGGTCACGGGATCGACCTGTGCATAGCTCCCCGTACATATTTGTACCTATGTTGGCATTTGTGTAGTCATAGACCCCAACAACTCTCCACGTCCGTGCGTGTTCTTGTACCGCATACATGGACGCGTCGTACCATTATATGGTCCCGAGTCAGGTGAAGCGTACGTGAAAAGGTGGAGAGAGATGGAGAGCGAGGAGGGAGAGAAAGAGAGAGAGAGAGAGAGAGAGAGAGAGAGAGAGAGAGAGAGAGAGAGAGTTCAGGCTGGCGCGATTTTGCTCCCTCGCTCACGAACGAGCGAAAGACAGCGTCGTAATCACATTACGTTGATTTTTACGCGGCGGCCGGCTATTAATTCCGCGGCTATACACACACGCGCACACACGTATAAATATATGCTCGCCAGGTTAGAGCGCTCCAACGACCATATAGTCGACCATGAAGTCTCTGTATACAGACTCGACACATACGCTTCGTACACACCAGAGGTGAGGGCAGAGGGCAGGGGGAGAGCGAAACTTATACACAAGGCTCTGGCACCGAAGACCTGCCGGGTGTATGCGCCTGTTGGGCCCCTCTGCGACCCCATCCGAGTATCTCTTCTCATTCTCCTTCACCTCCTCCTCCTTATTCTTCTTCTCCTGCTGATTTTTCTGCTCCTTCTCCTGTCGCTTCTCTTCTTCATCTTCTCTTCGTCCTCTCGATTTTTACCGGTCTGCCCTTTTCCTTTTCCGCCGGCATTCTTATGGCTCCGCGTTCTTTCCCTTCGTTTTGTGCACCTTATTCTTCTTCGCTGGTGTCACCTGCTTTCTGCTGATTCTCCATACTTTGTCCTGCCTGTT
>OX632360.1:18139488-18194488 GCA_951751655.1 Ophion costatus | reverse complement strand
TGTGTGTGTGTGTGTGTGTGTGTGTGTGTGTGTGTGTGTGTGTGTGTGTGTGTGTGTGTGTGTGTGTGTGTGTGTGTGTGTGTGTGTGTGTGTGTGTGTGTGTGTGTGTGTGTGTGTGTGTGTGTGTGTGTGTGTGTGTGTGTGTGTGTGTGTGTGTGTGTGTGTGTGTGTGTGTGTGTGTGTGTGTGTGTGTGTGTGTGTGTGTGTGTGTGTGTGTGTGTGTGTGTGTGTGTGTGTGTGTGTGTGTGTGTGTGTGTGTGTGTGTGTGTGTGTGTGTGTGTGTGTGTGTGTGTGTGTGTGTGTGTGTGCGCGTGCGCGCGCGCGCGCGCGCGCACGTAAATACACATGAGGAGTAGTATACCCCGTAAAAATACTCTCGGGATAGATGCCCTCGTGTAATGGAGAATGATCCAGCTGTGTGTTTCTTCACACACGCACCTACACTAATACTATTTGACCTCTGTCTCCGAATACCACAGAGGGATATTCACACATCGAAGGGATCGCCAACGTCAAAAACTGTTTGCACGCGTGATTCATACCAAGGGATGAAAACGATTATTATCTTCAAGGGGGTGACAATTGGAAAACATCTTTCACCCTTTACAATTTACCGCCCCCCGAGCTCGCGATCACACCTCGATAATCTACACATACACGTCTGCCGACCCAACGATCTTTATTAAATCCTAACGAACGTGAATAACACAAAACAAACGCAAACAACGAGTACATATCATTGCAGCTATCTGAAATAAATAAAGATTATTGTCGTAAATGCATTTTCAAACATTATAATTATACTTATTGTTTATTCATGTAAAAAATCATTATTGTTATAAATAAAACAGAAAAATGTCGTTGTTATTATCATAATTAACAGTACAGTTTGGAACATTATTATTACTATTGATTGATTGCGAAAATCGCTATTGTTATAAATAAATCAGATAATTGGCGTTACGATTATTATTATTGATACATTTTCAAAGTTTATTATTATTACCAATTTACGTAGAGAATCGGGATTATCGCAAATAAACCAGAACATTGTCGTTATTATTATTACTAACAGTACAGTATAATTACCCGTACAGTACAATTAACAGTACAGCTTGAAACATTATTATTGCTATTGATCGATTGCGAAAGTCGCTATTGTTATGAGTAAATCAGAAAATCGTCGGTACGATTATTATTATTGATACATTTTCAAAGTTTATTATTATTACCAATTTATTCCGAAAATCGGGATTATCAAAAATATACCAGAACGTTGTCGTTATTATTATTAATACTCCTATAAACATATTTTTAGAAATAGCATTATCATAGATGAATAAGTAAATTATTGTTGTTGTTATTCATATCACTATAAAGCAAAAATAGTCATATCCGATTAAACCATGAAGTCGACTGTACCGTTGGAGCATCCTTAACGCTGTGTTGAAGAACACCACCGCTGTGTCAAGCTCAGATCCGTAAATTCATAAAGATAATCCCCCCCCCCCCAAATACTGTATGTCTTTTCTCGATTGTGTGTGCCCATGCATATATGCAAATGTATATACAAACTATTTCTCATTTTACGTACACACACACACACACACACACACACACACACACACGCACACACACACACACACACACACACACACACACACACACACACACACACACACACACACACACACACACACACACACACACACACACACACACACACACACACACACACACACACACACACACACACACACACACACACACACACACACACACACACACACACACACACACACACACACACACACACATGCGCGCGTATACATATGCGTATATATATATATATATATATATATATATATATATATACATCTATACGTCCGAATATATACAATATATATATATATATATTCGGACGTGGGGATGCATATAGGTATATAATATACTTGTATAACGCGAAGAACGCAGGAGGTTTGATAGGCGACCGCAGAGGAGGAGGAGGAGGAGGGATAGGCGTGGGAGAGTTCATTGAGGAGAGATAGTATCAGCGATTTTATTTCAAAGCGGACATGCCCGTTACGAGAAGAAAGTGGAATGGGGTAAGGGATAAAGAAAAGGAGGAAGAGAGAGAGGAGAGATAGAAGAGCTGGTTGAATTTAAAACGGGATATAATGTGCCCTGCGAATCTTTTGCGCTTCGGTACCCACACACGTAACGCGGAGGATCAGAACTCTACAATATACATATATAAGTCTTGAGGATGGATAGAATTGCCGCTGAATTTGGAGTAAATTTCGATTAATACTACCGATACCGCAAAGATACGAGCCATTTTATCTTTTCCTGCCGGTGGTAAAAAAAGGCGAAGCGAGTTTTTTTTGTTTAAAGGAATATGAATTTTCTTAATAAGAAAATATCATTTTCATGGGGGGGGGGGGGGGGGAGAAAGTGAAAAAAGGCACGATTCCCATGGGTGGGCATTACGATGATGCGCTCCACAAATTGTAGTACCACTATTCGTTAGAATAATCCCCATCGCTACGTGTACGAAGGAGCTACGGTAATCGCTCAGAAACGATGAAATGAGAAAGGATCGAGTGGAGGATGAGGCGAGGAGGGCACACGGAGGCGAGAGCTGAAGAAAATCAAGGGCTTGATAAGCACACAAACGCATATATCTATAAATCTCCGACATATATTTACGCAAACAGGAAACTACGAATTACTTGTGATTTTTTACGCGTGTGTATTTTTCAAGTATACTTATAATTGACAAAGAAATAGATATCCTGTCTTTCGTTATCAAAAAATGCATTATACATACGTATCGTCATAGGGCGCTATGATTTAATAAAAATATTTACATAAAGGCATACGTATGTTTTTTAAAAAGTGCATACTAAATTTACAAAAAGAGGGCTTCGTGGAATATTTCGTAGCCGACATTGCCCTGGCTGCACCAATTACGCGAAATGTGTACACATCCAAAGCTGCGAGAGGAGAGAAGCTCGAGTGAACGTTGCGTGGATTGTATACGGCTACCGTTGAATGCAATCGGTTTGTAGCGGCATGTTTCGTTTGAATTATTATGCGCAGATAGGAGGCTCATCTATTGTCCGTGGAGATGCGGCGTGTGTGGTTTTTGCCCTCGGCACGGACGAAACATTTGCAGCCGGGGAGGGGAGAGCCGACGAGGGCACGAGAGTTCTCCTGGTCATTCAATGAGACTGTTCGGAACCCCTCCGTCGGGGCTCTTAATAGTATTGAAATTGCTAGTTAGACGCATAATCGAGTTATAAGTTTTACCGAGTTGAAATGATGAAGGTGGATTCTTCTCCCTGGTGCGCTTCGCCTTCGTGGATGCGTGAGCCTTGATGGTAGCTGCGTTATGGCATCAATCCGCCGACTATACTGCACAAGCTTCCACTCCGGATAATGAAAATGAAAGCCCCTTCTTCGGCTCACCAACTCCCAATGCTCCTCCGCAGACAGCTCATGTCTGAAAAGAGAGAGAGAGAGAGAGAGAGAGAGAGAGAGAGAGAGAGAGAGAGAGAGAGAGAGAGAGAGAGTGAGAGAGAGAGTGCATAAGCTACCGTGCATGGGAACCCATTTCTATCCTCTTCCACTTTACCGGCGCCCAATTCCCTATCATCTCCCGATGCGTTTCAGTATCGCGCATGCGGTGCACGTACTTCACTGACCTACGGTACTTCGACGGCCGAATTAACAAGGAACATCACTTTGGTGTCAATGTTCGATTTTGTTTAAACTTATGTGGTAGAGCATCTAAAACGGTTGGATACGTATTTTCTTTGTCGGCGGAAAAGCGGCTTTAAGGGATGGATCCACCCCTCAAATTGAAACATGTCATGGACTGATTTTGCAGTTTCTCTCGTAAGTTGTCCACCGATTTCAGTGAAATAAGAACGACAATTTTTCTCATACCAAGCGACCAGAAATCCACTATCAGTATATCAAGGAAGAAAGAAAGATTAAGGTGTGGACCACCCGTTCATTCTTTTTCCTCGCACCCCCACCCCTATTTAAAAGGGGAACATTAAACTTAACGTAATGGGTGACACTTTGAAGGGGGGACAAAGATAAAGTTGACGGGTCTTGCATTTTTGCTGGACAGGAAACTTAATAAGCCACGTTCCGTCCATTTTTCGACGATTTTCAATTGTAATTAAGGGTTTTCGGGGAAATGAATACTGAATTAGTATTCAGTAGGTAAAAACGTATCGATATTGATTTGTAAGATATACAGGGTGAGACACTAACTGTTGCCACCTTGAATATCTCTGTAATTATCGACGTCACAAAAAAATGTTTGCAACAAAAGTTGTACCGTACGAAAAGGGTCATCAAATGCGACCATTTTTTTTATCTCAGTGGAGGCGCTGTCGCACAGTAAAGGTCACCTCCACTTTTTTAAATGGGACGGTACATTTTTTTTCAACTATCTTGTAGAGCATCGAAAACTGCATAAAAAATATGTAGGGGTCAAAGTCGTTCAAGGTCATTTAAGATCAAAAAGTGACATGAACTTTATTTTTATGTGAAATTACCTTTATTCACAGTAGATGTTCAAAGTGATTGCCATTGGAATCAATGCAGTATTGCAATCTCCTCATCACGAATTTCTTATCACTTCGGCACTTATCGCCGAAGTCTTGTCATTGTCTTGTATGTCAACAACGGCATCGAACCTACAATGTACACGGAACACTGTACAATTTTTCGCCCAAACAAACCCAAGATAACGATAGTAAGAATGGTGAGACTAGTATTAATGAATCAAGCGAATGTAAATGATGTATTCTTTTGAAGTGCAAACTGATATGCTTCTAATTTACGGTGAATGTCAGAAAAATGCAATGAGAGCTAGAGACTTATACGCTGAAAGATTTCCTGAACGTTCTCATCCTATACGCCGTACATTTCAAATTTTGTACACTAAACTGAGGACAACTGGACCGATAACCCGTCGGGAAAGTAACCGACAAAAGCGAGTTACTAACGAAGAAACGGAAATTGGTGTGCTTGCCGCCGTTCATCGAGACCCTTGTGCGAGTTCTCGTCAAATTGCGAGGGAATTTGGCGTAAGCCAAAGAAGTATTCTACGTGTTCTACATCGTCATAAATATCATCCTTACCACATCAGTCTCCACCAGGAATTAACTGGTACGGATTTCATGAATCGCACTGAATTCTGCCGATGGGCTCAACGCCAGATTCAGAGAGATGATTCATTTATTAGTCGGAGCTTATTTACTGATGAGGCAACATTTACGAATCATGGTATATTAATGCATAACATGCATTTGTAGTCAACTGAAAATACACATTGGCTGCGGCAAGTTGCACAACAAAGACCGTGGTCGGTTAATGTATGGTGTGGGATTATTGGGGATAGAATCATAGGCCCTTATTTCATCGAAGGAAATCTTAATAGTAGGAAGTACACCACATTCCTTCAAGAAACATTAGGTCCGTTATTGGAAGGAATACCTTTAGAAACAAGAAACAGAATGTGGTATCAACGCGATGGGTACGCGGCACATTTTTCGCTGATAGCTCGAAATGAATTGCAAAAGAGATTTCCAAATCGTTAGATTGGACGCGGAGGAGGTGTATCGTGGCCGGCTCGCTCGCCAGACTTGACGCCTCTGGACTTTTTTTTGTGGGGATACTTGAAAGATCTTGTTTATAAAGAACGTCCAACGACGCCGGATGATATGCGTGAGAGAATTCTTCGAGCCTGTGATTCGATAAGTGCCGAAGTGATTAGAAATTCGTGATGCGGAGATTGCAATACTACATTGATGCCAATGGCAATCACTTTGAACATTTACTGTGAATAAAGGGAATTTCACATAAAAATAAAGTTCATGTCACTTTTTGATCGTAAATGACCTTGAACGACTTTGACCCCTAAATGTATTTTATGCAGTTTTCGGTGCTCTACAAGATAGTTGAAAAAAATGTACCGTCCCATTGAAAAAAGTGGGGGTGACCTTTACTGTGCGGCAGCGCCTCCACTAAGATAAAAAAAATGGTCGCATTTGATGACCCCTTTCGTACGGTACAACTTTTGTTTCAAACATTTTTTTGTGACGTCGATAATTACAGAGATATTCAAGGTGGCAACAGTCAGTGCCTCACCCTGTATATTAAAAGTCCCAAATTTCTTCCCATCTCGACCAAAAATATGTGGCTTCACCAAATCGTCGATTATTTCTTTTCTGCTTCGATTTAGAACTCTACTGTGGGCTCATTCTCTCCGTTACAATTTCCTCTTTTAAGTGCCGTTTGATTTATTGGGCTCCGAGGATTTTTCGATTTTTTGCAGAACTCGCAGATTTTGCTTGATTTTTTGCAGAACTTGCAGATTTAAAAAAAATAAATACCCATGTCTGCGACTTTTTCGGTAATTTTTTTAAGAGCACTTCCTGCTAAAATAATTGAGCTATCAGGATAAATTTGCCATTATCTTTTTATTTTCTTTCTGCTTTCTTTTCTGCTTCGATTTAGAACTCTACTGTGGGCTCATTCTCTCCGTTACAATTTCCTCTTTTAAGTGCCGTTTGATTTATTGGGCTCCAAGGATTTTTCGATTTTTTGCAGAACTCGCAGATTTTGCTTGATTTTTTGTAGAACTTGCAGATTTATTTTTAATAAATACCCATGTCTGCGACTTTTTCGGTAATTTTTTTAAGAGCACTTCCTGCAAAAATAATTGAGCTACCAGGATAAATTCGCCATTATCTAAGTCTGCCAACATCCTTTTGAAAACCTCCCCAATGAATCTTTCCTTTAAAAAACCGGTTCTACGCTGTTGGAAATTTCGTCATTTAGGCGAATCCGTTGAAGTGGTTAAACGGTTCGAAAAATTATTTTTCGACTTGTGAAACATTCGAACGATCTATCCATGGAAAATTTTCCACAGATTACGAATGTTATGGGAACTTTTGTCGAAAGCTCAAAATAGCGCGGGCTAAGAGCGAGAAACGGCTTCTCACACACTTCTAGCTGTCTTGGTTATCCGATTGGCTAGATCCTAACATGATCGCGTTATTGCCTGGCCTCCTGGCATGTCCACATCGTTGCCAAGTCCACTGACGTGTCCCCCCTTAGTTGCCTACCTAACTTTCTAAGCTACTTGGCTAGCTACTGAAATGACCCCCCTTCCTCGGTCAGCTACTTGGCTAGGGCCTAGCATGATCACCTCGAAGCCTTGTCCTCTGATATGTCCACCCAGTAGCCTGATCCCCTAGCATGTCCACCTACCTGCGTATTCCCCAGACATGACCACCTAGTTGCCTAATCCCCTAACGTGTTCACCCGGTTACCTAGTACCCTAACACGTCCACCTAGTAGTCTAGAATCCTAACATGCCGAACCAGTTGCCTAGGGTACCTATATTACTGGACACGGAAACCCCACAAATTGGGGAATTGGATTTTCCGGACCTACAAGCCCCACAGAAATAGGAGTTTGGATTTTTTGGGCGATTAACGGACTCAGAATTTTCGGCTTCGTTTCTGCCTTCCCAAAAAGATTCGCCATCCATAACCAACAATTACGACGGGCCTGTGCAGCCAGCACCGCCTCAGCTTCCCGGTACAATGAAAAGGAGCACGTACCGCCCGATCGGCTAGTCTTACGTTGTGGATCTCGTACAACATGACTGATGATCCCCACCGCTCTTTGATGAATTCATTCGACGCCATTTGAGCTTGAATAATCCTCTCGCGTAGACGCGTGTTAATAGGTACGCGCTCGCGCGCGAGCATTGAGTAACGCAAATCCTACACCGTGTGTTGCCCACTGGTCCTCGGGCACCGACATGCTCGAGGACTTGTTGCAATCTCGTGAGATCCGTCTCGCGGGTAAGAAGCGCACGAATCGGGACGAAGGAAGAAAAAAAAAGCAGGAATCAATACGATGACACGAGCTGCGCTCGACCTGTGGTTGGGACTCACGAACAAGGGGCCCGTGTATGCGCCGTGGAAATGGACAATGCTTCATTAGATCATTGTCGATGCACAATATCACACAATTAGCTTGACCGAGCGTTCGCACCGATCGAGTATCGCCCAGCTTGCCCGCGATGCTTCTCAAAAGGAATCTTTGAACTTTTCTCTCTCTCCCTCTCTCTCTCTATCTTGCTTTCTCCTTCTCTCGTTTCATCTGGATGTTGAAGCCGCCACGGCGCGATCTTTCTCGCTCTTTGCACGATCTACCGATCACTCGACGCGTCGATCCCTCGATCGGTCCCTTTATGCATGTGCTTGCGTGTGCATTATGTCCAACAACATAATGCTCTTTATACGGTGCTTCTTCTTCTCTCCCACACTCTCCACTCGGTCTTGTGGTGACCGCTCCTCCAGTTTGAATCGCTAAATCGTCTTAGCCAACTTGGGCCGTGAATCGGCGGAGATCGTTTATGAAGCTACGGATCTGATTTCAGCCAACCTTTTCCTCTCCTCCTTCTCCGCTCTGTTTTGAATCAAACGGACGGAGCTTCTCTTCGCCAATCTGCCCTTTTTTGTTTCTTCGGCTTAAACGGCTCGAAGGTTCAGCCAACTTGTGATCATCCTACTATCAAAAATCGGCGCCGCTCAGTTGCAGGCGATCGGCGCCTCCCTCTGCTCAGTCCAAGTGCACTCTGGCCCCAGATTCTTCCAGGTCAACTTTTCTTTTCACCTGCGTGGCTGAACGAACTCAAACGGTCGCCTCTGCCGTATGTTCTCCATGGAGATGGCTCGATTGATTCTTTTTAAACGAAACATTCCACTCGCAGTGGCATTGGCCGCTGCGCAATGAGATCTAAGCGCACACTCAAGCGTTTCTCTTCCTCTTTTTTCCCGAAAACCAGATAACCAGAGAGAGGACTCTGCTGCCCAAGGTATAGCGGAGCGAGAAAATTATGTGATCAAGATTTTACTCCGGTGAATGCTCTCGGCCCAGCTGCTCCGTGGCTGGAATTCCAACGCGCTATGCGCGTCGCTCGCGCTTGACACCACGCAGGAGGAAGAGAAAGAGAGAGAGGGAAAGAGAGATAAGACAGTCTGTTCGAGCCTAGCAATGCGCTAGCCTTTATTCATCTACAGACGTAGGTTCTATCCTTCTCTTCTAAAAAAACCGCCCCCCATTTTTCGCAGATACCGAAATCGATATACATTGATACATCGAACAAAATTTATGGCAAAGCGTATTGGAAAAAGTCTACCTTTGTTCTTGACCCTGTGAGAGTTGTTGCTATTCTTATATTCATCAACGTTTGATAAATAATTTATAAATATAAATAAACTGGTATATCGGAACAGTTGGGTATGCATATATATATGAAATTTTGTAACACCAGGTCGGGTAGATCGCGTCGATCTATCGAGCGGAGTTCATGCCCCCATGGTATGTACTCGGCCCGTAGGTGCTCATACGGATGCACCAGGCTCTGTCTCCTCTGTCACGACAAAGTCGGTGCTCATGAAAATTCCGGTAAAGCATTTACGAGAGGAGCCCGATTGGAATGCGGTCAAATTAGAAGACTTTCCCTCGGCGTATACCCGCAGTTAAGTCTTTGTCTCTCTCTCCATCTTAATCCGTAGTAATATATATATATATATATATACACTGTGGGTAGTGTGTGACTGAAATGTATCCACAAAGCATATGTAGTGGGTGCTAGCGGCTCTTGACGTATGGTCATGTGGAGCTTGGTTCTGAGGGCAAGTCCGCGAGAATAGGTTTATTACATCAAAGCAGAGAAGAGAGAGAGGGAAAGAGGGAAAGAGAGAGAGAGAGAGAGAGAGAGAGAGAGAGTCCAAGCAACCTAATGGTGATTCGGTTTTACATCCTCCTCCCCGGGTTCCTGGCTCTCCAGGACTGCTTCTCTTTTCCCAATAACGCTTACCTTCGTCTTCGCTCTTCGTCCTCAATATTTCTTTTCTTATTGCTTTTTTATTCGCCTCCTTCGTTTCTCTCTCCCTCTCTCTCTCCCTCTCTCTCTCTCTCTCTCTCTCTCTCTCTCTCTCTCTCTCTCTCTCTCTCTCTCTCTCTCTCTCTCTCTCTCTCTCTCTCTCTCTCTCTCTCTCTCTCCCCCCCTCCCCCTCCCCCTCTCGCCCTCCCACCCTCTCTCCCGCCCTCGCCCTCTCAGTCTCTTTCGCTTTCCATTTCTTGTTCTCTATTTTTCGCCGGACTTATTCGTTCTTCGAGCGCGTATAGTACGTCCGCAAGGGTACTTCACGCTAAATGAACCGAAAAGTATGTTTCTGAGGCGAAAGACTTACCGCGTTCAAAAAATTTATTTCCAACCTTGAAGATGCTCTCGATGCCTCGAAGAATTTAATTTATTCCACTATAAAATGCAATTTTTGCCATTTTAATAGCATAGGAAAGAATGAAAACTCCCGGTGATTCGTAGCCTCATATATGTGACAAGACGGAGCGCCTCCCTATCGAGAAACGACTGGCGCGCAGCCACCCAGCGGACTACCAGCACAATACCAGGGTGCTGCGTGCGTTCGAGTTCACTCCGTTGCATTGGGCCTCAAAAAATCAACAACGCTCGTGACAGAAAAACTGTTTGTAGCAGATTGAACATTTTCACCATACCAGCTGTTATTCAGTAATTACTGCATACGCTCAGATTATTTGTTAAAATACCATTACAAAAAATAATGCGCTGAAATTTTTTCACTGATTTTTTTCTAACTAACAATTTAAGAGAGAAAGAAATGTTTGGATTCGAAACTTGTGGTAGCAGCATACAAATCATTGCCTGACTCAAAGGCCCGTTTTGGAGCGAAGGTATCGTATCGCGCACGGAGAAAATTATATGTACCTCCTCTCCTTGCCTTCACCTTCGCGTCCTTTGATGCTCTGTTATTCACGGACGGCGAACACCACGGGCGTCCACGAAGCGAGGCTTCTTTTAACGAACTAACAAATCAATTCGATCCTGATTAATGTCGAACCTCGGGCAATAGCCTAATTACCCCGGTAATTGCTCGATTGAAGACGGGCGTTTTGTGCACTTTTTCGCACACTTTATTTTTTTCATCCGTTGTACCTGTAGGTGGAGTCGATCCCGTGACGTTGCAGTGTCATTTGCGGATACAAGAGTCCGTCTCCTTTTACGGACTCGAATAATGACTGGAGAAAAATGTTTGCCAGGTGCCTCATGGATTTCCGTTGCAAAATTATCCTAACGAAGTATATTAACACGCCCGGTCATCTCCGGCCCATGCTACCGACCGTCTCCTTTCTTGTACGTTCTCCCGTCATGGGAACAGTCAGTTCGACAACCACGAAGATCTTGGACAGGAATATCATAATTTTTTTACAGCATAGGTAAAACCTCTGAATTTAAAACTCATGTTCCGCGAGGTAAGAAAATTTTAATTGACACGCTCGGCTGATCCACACATCGCAGACACGGGCTTGGTAGTACTGCATATCGGTATCTGCGGTATCTACGCAGCGGTCTGCGTAGGAGTAGGCGTGTTTTCTATGCCGAAGTGGGCGTGTCGAATGCGCAGAAGCATGCGTTGAGTGCGTCAGTTTGAAAAGAGGGCGTGGCCGATGCGCAGGAGCATGCGCAGTGTTCGTCAGTCTGAAAAATGGGCGTGCCCACTGCGCAGGAGTATGCGCAGAGCGCATTCTGACGAGCATGCAGGCGGGTTTCCTGCGCAGTAGTATGCGCAATGAGCCATTATCGACCAGTTGGGCGTGTCGTCTGCGCAGAAGCTCGTGCAAAGTGGAACAACGGTTGTGGGCACAGCTGTACGTGGTAACGCTCGCTAGCGATGTTACCGGCAGACCCCGGGTCTGACGGCACTGTCGCACGACTCGGCTCACGAACGGGGAAAGGAAAGTGGAGAATAAACGAAATGAGAAGGGAAGGGAGAAGAGAAGCTGGACGGCCGCAAAGCCTGTCCATCAAGTGGAGAGCACACCGGGGCAACTCGACGACGGCAAGGGGACCTGACAGGGGCTACGAAGGGGAGGGAAAACTAGCCCTACAACGTTGTGGAACACAGGCGTCTCGGAGGCATCTTCCTGAGTGCCGACGAGAGCTCCCATAGCGAACCCCTACCTCTCCGAAGAAAGAGGTGAGAGGTTACGCAAACACGGGGCCTTATCTGATGGCCCGTCAGCAAGCGCGCAAGGCCCAAGCGTGTCATGCCAGCAGGGCCCGGCAGTCGTTTGAACGACTGAGAGCTCTGGAACTGCCACACGCTTGGAACAAAACCCTTGTGATACAACAACATGTGTGTGTGTGTGTGTGTGTGTGTGTGTGTGTGCGCGCGCGTGTGTGTGTGTGTGTGTGTGTGTCTGTGTGTCTGTGCACGGGATGCTGCTCTTCTCTCCTTGAGCTACATGTCGTCCTACACTTCACCAGGCCTCTTCGAGAGATGCGTTACATACAAAAGTGACGTACAAAACGTGAATCACGCGAGCCACGAGGCTCCAATACCTCCAGACTCGCTGTCCGTCCGATTTATTCAATTTGAATCGCTCGGCAACGTCCAGATACCGATCTATCGTGCGAGTCCCGGGTCTGCAATACTTTGGGCACGGTTTATCGATACAAGAGAAGGATCGGGAGAGAGGAGGAGGTGGAGGAGGAGATACCTGCGTTGTCTTATTAGATGTAGCATCGCTTAGAAACGATGTTCTCACTCGCTGAACGCGAAATAAAAAAACAAAAACAAATCCGTCGACTCATTGCGCTCGGCTCATCGAGAAGGTCGTAAAATTGGAACATCGCGTCACTCGATTTCTCAAGGCTGATCGTCACAATCGGCTCACGAATTTCAGTTAAGTGTGATCGGAACCTTCGTCCACGATCATATCTAATAATTTTTTTACAACCCGTGTGAAACATCAAGCCGAAGAAGGAAAAAAATCGTCGTGACTCTCGCTGTAGTTTAATGTCTCGCGTTAGCTCGATATTAAGGGGTTACCCCCACTTGCGATTTTGAAGCAATCGATTTTTTTTTAATTGCATTTTTTTTTAAGTATAAGTATCTGAGAATATGTCCTGAAAATTTCAAGTCGATCCGAACAAAATTGACTGAGATATGAGCGTTGAAAGAGAAGAATCCGTGAATTGAAGAACTGATATTGAAACTTTAAACGCGTTTTTCTCGAAATGGCATTTCTGAAGTCGGTGACCAAGATTACTCGAACACTAATGAATCGACCTTCTTGAAATTTTGCAGGCTCATTTAATACATAAAAATGTAGTCTTTAATCGTTCGATTTTTTTTTCGAAAAAAATGGCCGTTTTATAGCCAAAAAACGGCCGTTTTTTTTCGTTAAAATCGAACCATTAACTTTGACTGTCCGCCAGTTTGTGAAAAAAGAATATTTTTTAAAATCCTTCGATTAAAAACTAGTTTATACTTATATTTGACTAAATCCATCCGCATTTTTTTTTCAGATGATCCTCTTCGCCGCAATGTTGGTCACCGCAAACCGTGTATATAAAAACATTATTTCATTGACGGCCATTTGCCATTAAACAATGTAATATTTTTCAATAAAAAAATTACTGAAAGTTCTTCAAGATGTGTTCTTTAAGATGGTATATTGATCGATTCAAAAAGTTTTGTAGTTTTCTTTAAAAAAATTCATGAAAAAGGCCTTTTTTGCGCTACAAGCGGGAGTAACGCGTTAATGCAAACGCACAAAATAAAAACAAATGAAAGATTCGTGTAAGATGTACTGCTGAATATTCAAAAAGTTCTGTAGACTGGGAGATTTTTTTCTTCTCGTGAACGCACGATTGGCTGGGCCTGAATGTACTCTCGAGGGATATGAGGCTTGTTTGATAATTAGGTGCTCGGGAAAGGGACCACGGGGGGTCATCTTATTGCTCCACACGTGGGTGTGCTTGTATGTGTGTGCGTGAGCCTCTTGCGGTAGATGTTGTTCGCAGTTGAACGTGGGTTAAAATGTAGCCGACGAAATTGACGGGGATTCCTTAATAAGGGCCTCACTCCTTCCTCCAACACGAGCAATTCCCGTGCGCGGTTATCTCCAGGCTCTCGGAGATCTCCAGGCCCCGAGCATCTGTCCGCCGATTGGCGCTCACCCTCTTAAATTTTTTACCGACCTAATCCAATTTCAATGCTCGACTACGAATATGCCCCCAAACGCGGCGCTAAATCGTCGAGGATAGTTATTTGGAAACCCGCACGCCTCATCTGTCCGCTCATATTTTGATTTCAAAGATTCGAAAAGAATCGTTGCCTTTGGGACAGTCGCTAACGATTCCTCCAGTTTGAATGACGATATTGCCAGGGATTGCCGATCATTGTTCACGATCGATAACGATTTCTTCACATGGGTATAGGTTCTTCAAGAGCGTTGCCAATTTTTTGAGTTCTGTGCCATTTTTTTCGTCCGTGTTGACTATTTTTGAGGCCGTTTACGATATATCGGGTTCAGTAAAAATTGTTGAAGTCTGTTGACGATATTGCAAGTTCGTTGCCGACTTCGCAATATGGCTAACGATTTTTTCAGTTTCGCAACGATCTTGCTACTTCGTCAGAGATTTTTCTCGATCGATACGGGCTTTTCAAGATCGGCAGTGATTTTTCAACATTGATGACGCTCTTTCGGGTTCGATATCTATATTTTCGAGATTTTTAATAATGTTTCGGATTCGATGCTGATTTTTCCGAGATTCCGGAGCACACGTCAAGTGTCCCTGCAGGCCTGAGAAACCGCCCGGTATCGTGTATTTTCCCATGTCCCGACAGGAAGTTCGCGTCTTCGGCACGATCCGGACACACAGGAAGATTGGCAGAGAGTCGAAGTCGTTTGCACGGCCCACGCGCTCGAAACAGTCTTGCTCACTTCTCGCGCACCATATCGGACTCTTTTGGGCTCACTCGCGCGCACGCATCGCTTATGAAGACATAAATCAAGAACCTTTTCGCCCCCACCCCGCACAAGATGCTCGCAATTACAGACACGTAAGCGTAACGCGATATACGGCGAAGCGCGTGCAAATGGTCTATATATACAACAGCTCGTTATTACACGATCGACCAAAGTACCAAAGCACCTCTCTCCCTGGCTCTTTTTCCTCCATTTTTCCACTTGTCACTCACCAATCCTCGCGCCCGGTACCGTTTTTTAAGGGAAAGCCCGAAGCATCTCACGTCCGTCAGGAGAAGAACCAGCCATTTTTACGAGCACATACTAAACTTTTTCAATTAGTTGCCGAGGCTGCCGAAAAAAATTGTGATTTTTTTCTGAACTCAGCGCGACCGCATCGCGGTCCGAATCAATTTTCATATCGACTCAATGCTTACGGAATTAATGAAAAATCCACGAGTCCACAGTACACGACTTCGAGCTTTTTCTTTCGTTCGTAATTTCACTAATCCATGCCAGAGAATAGGGGCATCGGAATAGTTTGGCTATTTTTGTCGCGATACAGACCGGATTTACTAATTGTGTACTAATTTTGGGTCTACTAATTTTAAGACTACCAAGTCTACTAAGTAGACTTCAAATCTACTAAGTGGACTTTCGTGTCTACTAACAAGAAACATCCCTCGGGTGACACACTTCGATTTTGTTGAAGTTTGGATATGTTATGAAGCACCGAAAAGTAAGCGATACGTATTTTTTTATCGGCGGAAAAACAGTTTTAAGGGGTGAAACCACCCCTCGAAAAGAGGAATCTCTAGGGTGGTTTACCCCTTAATTTTTTTTGCAATGTCACTATAGTAGATGTTTCGTTGCTTCGGATTAGAAGAATTTTCGTTTTTGTTTCATTAAAATCGGTGGACTCATTGTGTGCGAAACTGCTATATTACCCCTAGAGATGAGGGGTTTTACGAGTGGTTTCACCCCTTAAAACCGTTTTTCAGCCGATAAAAAAATACGTATCGTTTACTTTTCGGTGCTTTATAACATTTCCAAATTTTAACAAAATCGAAGGTTGTCACCTGAGGGATGTTCCTTGTAAGTGTCTACTAATTTTCACATCTATCAAATGCTTGCGAAAACAATGAAAAATCCACGAGTCCACAGTGCCAGTTTTCGAACGGTTTCTTTCACTCGCCGCGTCCCTGATTAATTCCGGAGATCCGGGGCGTCAGAAAAACGCGGCAATTTTCGTCGCGACAAATAACAGATTCATTTCAGTGTCTACCAGTTTTCGGATCGCTCGAACGCTCGTGAGAAAAATGAAAAATAGCGGAATCGGGTCGGGCCAAGGTGAGATCGATCTCCCCCGTTCTCACGCGGTATCCCCGCTAATTTTTGGCACAAACTCGGAGTGCCTGGGGTCCTTCGACGTTTGGAAATTCCGTGTATAGCTGTGCTAATCATAGGAGGCTGTACGGGGCCCGTTTAAGGTAGTCCTATCGTTTCACACTAGTCATTCCACTGATCATACTTGACACCTGTACAATTTATATTTTCAACGTAGGCAAAGAAAAATTGTAATAACTAAAGTTTTCCACTTGTAAACTGCTTAATGAATGTTCACATTTAATTATAAAAATGAAAAAATAGCAATTCTAATGACCCGCGTAGTATTTCTAGGCTTGATATTTGGCATCATTCGTTCTATCTCCGTCTTTTTTTTACTTATTCAGGCGAGTTTAAGGATGTTGAGTCCCAAATCGCAAATGATGATAAAATTCTGAAAATTTGGTATGTTTTTGTATGAAGTATGTCAGAGGTCGTGTAAAAATTTCACGACAATTAGGAAGCTCGTTATTGAACAATTAACATTCACAAATTAAATATTGTTTTATGGAAACTGATGTAACTTTGCAATAAGTTTTTTTTTTACCTCTCAATGTTATAATATCTACAATATACTGAAAGCAACGGAAACAAAACGAAGTTTATTGATAAATTTTTTTTATTTCTTTTAAAAATTGTTCTTAACCTAATGTTAATTTTTTAATAACGAGCTTCCTAATCGTCGTGAAATTTTAACACGACCTCTTAAATACTTCATACGAAAACATACCAAATTTTCAGAATTTTCTTATCATTTTTTATTTCAACCCTTAAGGAGGTTGAAGTAATGATGATAGAATTCTGAAAATTTGGTATGTTTTTACATGAACTATTCAGGAGGTCGTGTAAAAATTTCATGACGATTAAGAAGCTATTTATTGAACAATTAACATTAACATGTTTTATAGGGACTCAACATCCTTAACCTCCATGCTTTCCAACGTCGATCTGTCAAAACAATGTCAGGTGCGGGAAATGTAAAGCACCCCGTTAAAGAATTTAGCCAGCACTTTGACTAGGCCCCGATTATTTTTCCCTTACTCTGTAAGGGTCCTAGCATGGCACCCGACCAGGTCCCTTGGAGGCTGGTCACACTTTGTCGACGAGGGCCTAATGAGGCTTATGAATCAGGGCCCGACTGGTTGCCTCAACAGAACCCGATCGAAGCCATGAAGCAGCCCTATTACTGCCCTATAATTATCAGCTTTATCAGTGGATACATATCAAGCGAGATTGGTCTGAAGTATCTCGAAAATGGAGAAGTGATTGCAAAAAATGTTGTTTTTAATCAGTCCACATTCATTGGTACGAGAGCGCCAGATAACGGTGTGCTTTTGCGCAATGGATACGTCGCGGAGATTAACTAAATTTGCGGACGTGACGAGGCTGAAGAATGTTTGTACATTGAAGCAAAAGTGTGGAAAAAAAAACGTATTCATGTACCCAACAGTCATCTAAAGTTTACAAATCGCGAATTATCTCAAAAAATTCGGTGATGTTGTTTATCCCGTCATGAGCATTGAACGGAAATTAGTTCAATTAAAAATGTCGAAGCAACCAAACGGTGCTGTACGTACATATGTGCTGTCATTACTGCACGCATGAATTATTTTTAAAAAAATATATTTTTGTATTGCGTAATTTATTTTCCAACCATTCTGAATGTTTATAGAATACAAATTATTCATAGTAAAATTCCACGGGGATGTTTATTTTAAGTGACCTAACCTAGTGCTGTATCGATACCTTAAACTTTAAATATATCAAATCTATGGAAATAAGTCTGAAAAATAGAAATTCTTAAAAATAAGTTTGCAAATATATTGTATGCCCTGTAACAACCACTGCCATGATGAATCCCGTCTGGGCCCTTTATCATTTTCTTCGCTAGTACCTTCTTTTGGATAAATTACCCAACCCTGTTATTTTTCTATCGGGGCCTAGGCCGATTGTGTTGTGGAAAGCCCTTGTAGGGAATCCATATTCAAACCTTCATGGTCCCCGAATTTTTTTATGGCTGCCCTCCGAATTTCTTTGACGGGATTGTATTCGGACCACGACTGGTAAAAAAGCGTGGAAAATTTGTGTCGGCGAAATATGTCGATTAAAAATGAAATGTGTGTGGAAATTCGAATGAGTGAGATGAGGTTACGACTACAGTCAGCCTTGCTGCCACGTCTCTTTATCGTAGCAAATGGCAATAAATCCAATACCGGAAGTTCAAATTAAACTTGACGTTACATGAAAATTAGGTCAATAAGCGTATTTTTTTCTTAGTGCATTGGATTATTACAAGTGTTAAGTATGTAAAATTGATCATTTTCAACAATCTGACGGATCCTCACTATTATATACACTTTTGCAGCGACCAAAAATTGGGTTCTTGTTTGTCGTTTCGGGATTCCTTCACAAAAGTACGCAATTTTCATTTATTTTTTTCTCTATCTAATCTAATAGAAATCTATTCGATTCTAATCTAAATAAGGTCGATAACCGACCCTGAAATTTTACAGAGACGATCATTAATATATTTAGCGAAGCTCAAAAAAAAAAAAAATTACGAAAATCCTATGAATTGAAGCCTGTCGATGGAACGACCTTAAGGGGGTATTGTTCCTCTCTCGACACCTCTACCGCCCCGCACTCACGTACCCCTTTGTCCGAGCACTATAAGGTGACAAAACAAACAAAAGGGGGCGAAAAAGTGACCGGTCACCCGGCCCAAGCCCGAACGGGTCTCAAGCCAAGAAAAACCAATAACGAACGTGATAAAAAAAATTCCTCATATGTGTCTCCTACAGAACTGGGGCTTGGATTCGTTTCGTGCCTAAGGCGTGTTTACATTCGTTCAAGAAAAAAAATGAAAAAAAAAACGTAAGCGCGATTTATATACATGGCTCGGTCGGTCGCGCGACTCGCCGGAACTTCGACGTTCCTTCGAGACTTCGGACGAAAGGCGACAGTCAACGTTTGCTCGACAATTATGTAAGCCCGTCAAACTGTTTCACCAAACATTCCGTGAAAACGGGACGGGAGTTTGAGCCAAAGAAGGAACACTCGAGCCGCTGGCCGTGTTCACACGACTATCACTCCGCCATATTACCGTCGTCGATTGAGAACTAACGAAAAGCTCGAGAGAGCGAAGGAGGAAGCAACTCGTGAGGGAGAGAGAAAGAAAACAACGAAACTGAAGAGGGACTTTAAGACAATACAAAAGGAAGAGAGACCCAAAAGAAAAAGAGACAGGGTAGCTGAAGCGAGACCTCAAGAGAGAGAAAGAGTGCGGAAGACACCTTAAGGCAGTAAAAAAAACCAAAAGCCGAAGACAGAGCTCAGGAGAGCACAAAAGGGGAAGCACGCCGGGCTCAAGAAAAAGGGAAAAGCTGAAGAGAGATCTACCTTAAGGCCTTAGGCCACAGTAATGCGTATAAAATCATGTGCGAATTTAACAATTTTTTTTCGTGTGAAAAAGTGATTCACTCATAAAATTAATTACACATCTATTTAGTATGAATATCAAGCTGTTTGAAAATATGTATGTTTTTTTCAATGTACAGAATGGCCGACTACTAATATTTTCGTTTATCTTTTTTTAGGCGCTCCGCGGCGTGACATTTATCATCCAGAATTTTTTACCTAGAACAAAAAACAAAAATTCTCGTCAATCTACATTAGAATACCTAAAAAAGTACGGACGGAATTTAAAAAATATTGTTTTATTCCAAAGTTGTAGGTATTTGAACTTAAGGATGTTGAGTCTCTATGAAACATGTTAATGTTAATTGTTCAATAAATAGCTTCTTAATCGTCATGAAATTTTTACACGACCTCCTGAATACTTTATGTAAAAACATACCAAATTTTCAGCATTCTATCATCATTACTTCAACCTCCTTAAGGGTTGAAATAAAAAATGACAAGAAAATTCTGAAAAATTGGTATGTTTTTGTATGAAGTATTTAAGAGGTCGTGTTAAAATTTCACGACGATTAGGAAGCTCGTTATTAAAAAATTAAAATTTTGTTAAGAACAATTTGTAAAAGAAATAAAAAAAAATTTATCAATAAACTTCGTTTTGTTTCCGTTGCTTTCAGTATATTGTAGATATTATAAAATTGAGAGGTCAATAAAAAAACTTATTGCAAGGTTACATCAGTTTCCATAAAACAACATTTAATTTGTGAATGTTAATTGTTCAATAACGAGCTTCCTAATTGTTGTGAAATTTTTACACGACCTCTGAAATACTTCATACAAAAACATACCAAATTTTCAGAATTTTATCATCACTTGTGATTTGGGACTCAACATCCTTAAGAAATGAATTTTAAGTGAAAAATGTCGTTATAACTGCTCATAAACTGCTCGTAAAATGAAAAGTTTTCGATTAATCACAAATTCCGTACGTACTTCTCTGCGACATGCAATTAGGAACACAATTTTTTAAGGCGTTACCCCCACTTGTAGCGCAAAAAAAGGCTTTTTTTCATGAATTTTTTTAAAGAAAACTACAATACTTTTTTAATCGATCAATATACCATCTTAAAGAACACATCTTGAAGAACTTTCAGTAATTTTTTTATTGAAAAATATTACATTGTTTAGTGGCAAATGGCCGTCAATGAAATAATGTTTTTATATACACAGTTTGCGGTAACCAACATTGTGGCGAAGTGGACCATCTGAAAAAAAAAATGCGGATGGATTTAGTCAAATATATGTATAAGCTGGTCTTTAATCGAAGGATTTTAAAAAATATTCATTTTTCGCAAAATGGCGGACAGTCAAAGTTATGGTTTTTTGGCTATAAGACGGCCATTTTTTTCGAAAAAAAAATCGAACGATTAAAGACTACATTTTTATGTATTAAATAAACCTGCAACATTTCAAGAAGATCGGTTCATTAGTGTTCGAGTAATCTTGGTCACCGACTTCAGAAATGCCATTTTGAGAAAAACGCGTTTAAAGTTTCAATTAGCCGGTCGTTTACACAACGGATTCTTCTCTTTCGACGCTCATATCTCAGTCAATTTTGTTCGGATCGACTTGAAATTTTCAGGACATATTCTCAGATAGTTATACTTAAAAAGAATGCAATAATAAGATCGACTTTTTCAAAATCGCAAGTGGGGGTAACCCCTTAATTCGAAGTAAATCGAGTGCAAATTGTTGAAGTTATGTGTCACGCCAATTGGAAAAAAGCTGTTTCGAGAAGTTTCGAGTGGTCGGTAATTTTGTACATCGAAAAAAAAAAATTTCTAACAGCTTGATATTTATCCTAAATAGATGTGTAACTAATGTCATGCGTAAATCACTTTTTCATACGAAAAAAAATTGGTAAATTCGCACATGATTTTATACCCGTTACTGTGGCCTAAGGCCTTAAGACACCTCACGAGAGAGAGAGAGAGAGAGAGAGAGAGAGAGAGAGAGAGAGAGAGATAAAGTGAGAGGGAAACTCAAGAGGAAGAGAAGAGCTGAAGAAAGGCCCACCTTAAGACAGCACAACAGGTAAAGAGAGCGAGAGAGCCAAGAGAGAAAGCGCAGTTAAAGTGTACGAGAGAAAGAGACAGAGAGGAAACGCGCGCGTCCGCGCCCCGTTACAGATCTCATCCAGCATGCAGCAAACACTGACTCTTGTTTAACTATCTCACGATCCCACGGTCCCCCCGCGTGCTCGCGCGCGTAGGCCACGCCGCGTCTCTCCCGCTCCGAGAGTTTGCGTTACAACAGCAATTGGATATATACCTAACGAGTTCGACTTGTCGTCCCGTATGTCCTCACATTGCCCACGGACTCGGAGGAACTCACCCGGGGACATGCTGCAAACGCCGGATGTGTGCCCGCGCACGACCATGTAACACATTCGTGTTCCGTGCGTACCCGATCGCCGATAAGCGCCGATCGGATGCGGGAAACGCGGCGTTCAAACCTACCAGGAGCTTCTTCTCGACTCCGCCATCTTGGAGAACACGGGAACGAGCTAAACGAGCCGCGGACAGACCTGCGTCCCTTTTTACATTTCCCACTTCATCCCTTGGACGTTTTTCTTCTTCCTTCAGCCTCCGGGGCTCCTTGGCCATGCACAATAAAATGGCCGATTTCTAGACGCCCGGTGCATTAAAAAAAAACAGCGGAACGACTTCGAGACCTTGGGATTCTCTAAATTTGATTTTACACCTGCTGTCCAATTGCGTTGACCTTTTTCCTTCTCTGGGTCATCCCAGGGTCTTCTGTATCCTTCTTAACAAAATGGCCGACTCGTGAAACGTCCGTGAATCGGCCATTTTGGTGCACATTCTCTCCGGGCCTCGCGCAGTGCACTTTCTTCGGATCTCCAGTTCGCAAATGGAGATCGGAAGACCTTTTTACTCACCAACAAAATGGATGATCCGCTTCACCAAAATGGCCAATACGTCAAGGCATGGGCTGTGTTGTTTGAGCGTTTGCCACTACGATGCCAACGTGGCGGTATTCTTAACATCCCTTGAGTTTTCCCAAGTGGATTCTCCCTGCTGGCAAACCAAATAGACGTTCCAAACAAGAAAGTGCCGGAATCGCGGCAATCCTCCCGAGTCGAAATTTAGACCCTCCTTTGAATGCTCGAGAACCTATTTCCTTTGTAACGCACAGACCGCCGCCCTCCTTTGACTCCCCTTAAACCTATATGGAGAAATTTGCACCGTTGGCGACCCTGTTTTAGTCCTACTGAACCTTCTATTCAACCTCCTGAGCCTCCTTTAGGCCTATGGGCTCGGCTTGTGTGAACCTACACAATCTCGTTTTGGCCTAAAGTCCTATCTGTACCCTACAGAACCTCCTTTGAATCCAAAGCAGAAGGAAAATGAAAGATTGGATCCAAAGGAGGTTCTGTAGGGTCAAGCTATATCTGAAAAATAAATTATATGTGTGAATTAAAAATATGATGTTTGATTATTTATTATAACATTGATTTATTAATTCGAAACATATACATACATTGTCACAACTATAAATTATTTCGTGTAACTGAAAATATTTTTTAATTATAATTATCCCTTCTTTGGAATATCGGTGAACTGCGGATGGGAGAGAAGGGGCGGGGGGGAGCGGAGGGCAGCATATTGAAGTAGGCTTAAAGGAGGGTTAGTAGGGTCAGAAGAGGTTTATAGGAGGGCTAGGAGGCTCTGCGAGCCACCGGTGAAAGGAGTCAAAGGAGAGTTAGTAGGGCGAAAGGAGGTTTAAAAGAGGGTCTGTAGGTTTGCGTAAGCATTAAATCAGGCTCACTAGGGTTTAAAGGAGGTTCAGATGAACCTACTGAACCTCCGTTAAGTGAAAAAGTCTAATTTCTGCCACTTTTGGAGGTTCAGTAGGTTCTGATATACATGTTTTTGAGATTTCCATTTGAACCTCTTGAACCTCCATTGAATGACAAATTGGGATCGAAAGGAGGTTTAAAGGAGGGTCTAAATTTCGACTCGGGCTGCAAAAAAAGAGCCGAGATTGAAACATTTTTTGGGGGCTCCGACATTCGCGAAAAAGGGAGGTGCGGGGTTTCGTTTTGTCCAGGAAAAGGTCTCGAATGTGTCGATAATCCATTCGCACGAGAAACACACTTTTGCGGGGGTGGATGGCTGAATGCATGCGTGCTCTCCGGCTATAAATCATTCCGGCTCGGCACACGATGTGTGCAAATGCGTGTATAGATTTACCGGGCAAAGAGAGGAGAAAAGGGACGCGAGGGCAATCTTCATTCCTTACGCTAAAATTCTCTCTCTCTCTCTCTCTCTCTCTCTCTCTCTTTCTCCCTCTCCTGCTCTCACTTTCCTTCTCAGTACGACACATATTGAATAATAGTACGGTACAAACGACACAAATAATATATAATAAGGCGCCGATTTTCTTTCCCAAATATAATTTATCTATCAATACTAACAACTGTTATATAATAAATTCATTAGCTCGGTGTAAATAATTCCTCGGTACGAACGGTATATCGAATGTAACATACGATTGTTTTTTCTAAAAAACGTAATCTATCTCATAATGTATCTACTATTAATCTATCGATAATTATTCTATGATAAAATTACTTGTACAGTATAAATAATTTTATTATACGAAATAATATAAGTGGTCGACGATTTTTTTCGCAAAAATAAATTCATGCTGATAACAGTGAAAAAAAAACATTAATAAAGTCAAATCTATACAATTGAACAAATAATATATTTGAATCTTCTAATATTTATTATATAACCCATTTTGTATTATGTTATAATAGTACACCGCTACAACAATATAAACAAACCCAAACAAACTATAAAGTATAAATAATCAAATGACATAAACAATTTTTTTTAACGCTGTTTCTTCCCCAAACTCACAAATAGTCGTTGAAAACCGTTCGAAAAATATTAATTTGAGAAACATAAAGGAAGATCCTCCATCGAAACCACGTATATTATTCAACCCTCCCCTCCCTAGTCCTCCCACGATAAATTTGTTCCTTTTCTTCAGTCCTGAACTTGGTGTCCTTCAGTGGAACGGACGTACGTGGTTCCACGGCGGGGCGGGGGGGGGGGGGGGGGGTGGTGGTGGTGCTAAAGCCTCGAACGACCCTAGCGGGGCCAAGAAGAGCCGCAGAACACGGCGCATTAACGCCCTAAGAAATATCGTTCGCGAAATAGATCGCAAATGTCGAGGGGGTCCCGGAGATTATATTCGGCGCGCGCCCTCTGCTCTCGTATACGCGGCAGAGAAAGATTGTTCCAGGCTGTTACAAAATACGAAATTGAGCCCATTTGTTCCAGTGTTATGAGGCTTCGAAAGATGTGAGAGCGAGCCGCTCGACGTCGCTATCCTGGGGTTTCTCTTCCAGAATCGTTTCGGCTTCGCCTTTTTTTTCGCTTTTTATTTTCTTTCAGTTTTGGCTCTCGTTTTTTTCTACCGTTTCCTTTTCGGTTCTCCACGTGCGGCCGCCATCAACTACCCCTTACGACACCACCCCAATATCATAAATCCTTCGAGGTGTTAATGCGTTTGCACTAAACTTTACACTCACATATATGTATATACATTTATAGACGTGCGTAAGCATATATACACGGGTACATACAGGGTGCATCGAGATTTAGGTAAGCCATTTTATTATAACACGATTTTTTTTTTTTCAAATAAAATTAACGTAAACTCGTAGATTTATTTTTTTAGAACTTGTAGTTTTTCCATTACTTTGAATTTTGCAATAAAAATAGAGATTTCTTTTTAGATACTTATACATAATTAGAATCGTAATAATGACCAAAAATAAGATAAATAATGTCTTTATATAATAACAAATTTAAAAAAAGAATAGTAATAATAACAATAATTTCTGACATAATGCCTACTATTGTAATAATAGTAATAACAATAATAATAGTGATTATTATTTTTTTTATTCTATTCTTGTAGAAAAAGTAGTATATTAATAATATATGTAAATATATATATATATACGGGGAATTAATTAACTCTACTATTCATTAATCACCTCTGATGTTTCTGTATTTTGTTTCGTTCCGTGAATCATCATGGCAAATATTGCATCCATCCATTTTTTTAAGATTCACCCAAGAGCGAGAAAAGTTCTTTTTAAGGATTAAAACGTTGGGGACACCGGGTATATATAGTTCGTTTCAACGTCAGGCGTAGATGAAGGCTTTTATACGCCTGCCCCCCTCCCCAGCTGGTCAACAGCCACGCGAACTTCTTGGCAGCTTGGTTCTATTTGTGCGTATATATGTTTTTTTATTATTTTTCTTCTCTCTCTCTCTCTCTCTCTCTCTCTCTCTCTCTCTCTCTCTCTCTCTCCTTCTTCTTCTTCTTCTTTTCGACCTCTCTTCCACGGTTGGGAGCAGAATTCTCCGGGCGTCTGGCCAAGGCTTTTTCTCCGTCCTTAAAATTCGCACGGAATGCAGAGCAAAGCTTACGTTCCAGAGAGCCGACCTTCGACCTACCCGATTCGTTCGGTCCAAACGCCCGCACCTTCGGGACGTGCCTTTTATCGATTGCTTCCAAATCCTGCCAAAACCAATCTCAACAAAACTTAAACAAACCGAAGTGTTGAGATTTTTTTTTGGCACGCAAACAGCCTTGTCGATTGAAATAAAATTTCTTTGGTATTTCAATTCATTGGGGGGAAAAATCAACGATACCAGTAAGGTATTTATATAATTAATTAAATTGCTTTATTCTCTTATTAATTTTACTTCTTGATTCAATTTATTTCATGATTTTTCATTAATTCATTTGCGATTATTGATCTTATTATTAGAAGCACTCTCAATGTTCAGCACCTTAATGGTCCCTTCGGTTACGGTAATTTCATAATCTCAATCAAGCCCCGATTAAAATCGATCTTGTAAAGTGGCCTGAGCCGGCCAGCCCGTCAATGCCGGGAGAAGCTCGCTTCGATTCGCTCCCTTTTTATCAGCCTCGAATCTCGTATTCCTCGCGCGGATAGTATACACCCTGTAATTTTCGACATTCCGTGCACGTTACGTGTGCATTATCCGAACGATGATCCGACGCGAATCGACGGCGATCTATCGAAGAAAACAGCAACAAAAATTACATTTTTCTCAATTCCAGTTTCATATCAGATGCAAAAAACGGAAAGAAAAAACAACAGTTCGACGATGCGCATTTTTCCTGAAAAGTGAAACATTCGAAGAAGTATTTTTGCAACGAAAAATCATATTATTTATTATTTTTGTTACTATTATTGTTGCTGTTGATTTTTCATCATCTTCATGATATTGTGTCTAACTATAACTATAACTATCATCATTACTCGAACTGTAATAACAGAATAAAAAATGTAACTATTTTTATTGCTAATAATATTAACATTATGTTATTATTATTAATTATCATTATTACTGTTACTATCACTATATTATTACCATCATTGCTACGGTTATTATTATTGTTAATATCATTTTTATTATTTCTAAATAATCATAATGTTGCCACGGTAAATGAACGATTCATCATTATGATTGCCTCCATGATCATATTGGCTCTACGATAACGGAAGGCTATAAATAACGAGACGATAGATAAAACTTCCCAATGTCAACGCATCGAATGACCCGCGCGATTTTTATAATCGATTGGCCAATTTAATATCAATTTTGCCAACGCCCGAGCATTTAACGCAGTATACGAACTGTGTGCTCTCGAGGCTGCTCGTGGGTCCGAGCGATCCCAGCAGGAATTACCGCGACCGCCGACATACATCTCACGGTCGACGATGGTGGTGTGTCCGATGAGTTATTGCGGCGCGAGAGTGAGCGCGCACACTCAAGATTTAGAGCCAGCCGTTAACGCAAACGGATTTGCATAAACGAGAGACACCCGCAAAGTCATCCCCCCCCCCCTTCAGCCCCCGTCGCACTACGCGAGTCCGGTGCAAAAGCGCAAGCTACAAGAATTACATTTGCAGCTCGTTAAAATCTTCTCGAATACACGGGAATAGGGATAAAGTGTTTGCAATCGCACGCGAACCACCACAAAATTTCCACGGGCACTCTTGCGCAATGATTGGACGCTCTAGTGGTGCTCAATTTTTTCGATCCAAGTTTTGCACTTTTCTCGAGCCGAGAATTCGCGGTTCTCATGCTTGCAACCGATGGACACATTGAATAATTTTTGCGCGATAATTGATGTGCCTTGTCGTGTCCGAATCACGAGAGATCAGGGTAAAAAAAGTTATTTGAGTCGGAGCTTGAGTTTGTGCCGGATTTGGACTTGGAAATTGAATTTAATTGAACTTGTCGAAAAACTGGTGACAACACTCGATTTTTTTCTTTGAGTTGCGAAAAAGATTTTAAAAAGTTTCGAGCTTGATTTTTTGATGTTTCAATCCGTACTCGAATCCGGGCTTACCATGGCCCGTCAGGTCAACTCGATATTTTTTCTTGTCACTTGCTACTCAAATTCAGACTCTAATCCGTACTTGCTCCTAGCATAAGTTATAGCGTAAGTTATAGACCCTAGAAAGTTATAGTCGACGTTTGTCGCTCTATAGCGTTCTTCTAAAAATGCGCTCATCGAGGATCAATTGTAGTGAAATCGAAACGTCGGACTCCGACTGACATGACTCAGCAATCGATAAACCAAAAAAGTATTTTGTTCCAAAGTTATAACGATTGTAAATAAAAGTATCATAAAAAACAGATACGAAAGCACAATTTGGCGGTGAAAAAGATTCAAATTTTTTCATTCAAAAGAATATATAATCATTTTCCAATTCTTCAACAAGTTGCTTGGGGCTACTGGAAAAAAATATACCAGCTTCATTGGAATGGAAAAAATGAGTTCCTCGAACAAGTGAAGTTCATAAAATTCAAGAAAGAATAATAAGTGAATCAAGTGACTGTAGAATGTGAATACTGTGAAATTTGTCTATGACAATGATCCTTCACGACAATTATATTTAGAAAAATCAATATCTATGCGTTTGAGGAATATGGGAATAATTACTATTGCCCACACTGAGAAAACAATTTATTTATACTGAAGAAATATACATTTAGTGGGCACTTTTATCCAAAAATTCATTAACTGTTACAAAAATTTGTTACTCGTTAAGAAATATTCGTGTTCTCGTGACAACATTTTACAGCTATAGTATTTCATCGAAAATAATTATTTATTTGATTACTTTTAGTTCTCTTAACTCAGTAGATGTTTATGGTAATCGAAGTACGAGTTCGAATTGTGATATGATAATACAGTTCAAACGAGTAGAGATTTGTTCACAATAAATATATCTAAATTTGAGGCTGTTAGCGTATAGTTGCAGCGACTATTATGGGTTTAATGCAAATGAACGAGTCACAACAATTAACTCCTTCGTTGGCATTGACGCAATAGTGCGTCAAATAATTCCGTGCCCTGTGTGGCATTGACGCAATAGTGCGTCAACCTTTATTTCCATATTTAACTTGCTCGCCGCACTCGGGGGTTTTTTGGCTCACCGAATCCGAATTTGAAGTCAAAATTTTGAAATTCGAAACGCCGGTGCCAATATGGCGGCCAAAAATACAAAACTTTACTCGATTGAGATGAAAATTAGTACTCCGGGATTTTTGAGGTTGCTTATTACGAATCTGAACTTTAAATTTGAAAATTCAAAATGGCGGCGCTAGAATTGCGGACCGGAATTGAAAATTTTACGCGATTTAGATAAAAATTGATATTCTGGGATTTTCGAGGTCGCTTATTACGAATCTGAACAGAAAATTTTAAAAAATTCAATGGCGGATCTGATATGGCGGACGAAAGTGTAAAAAAGCTCGATTTGGATAAATCTTGGCACTCGGGGGGTTTTCGGGGACGCTGAGTGTGATGCTGAACTCAAAATGAAGGCATTTTTCATGGTGAATTCAATAACATGGAGCATAATACAATAAATAGGTGGAAATATATGAAGCTTGAGTACCGAGTTTCAGCTAAATCAATCTGTGTTATTTGTATTTTCACTCGCCATGATTGTTCGTCATTGTGAATTCCTGAATTTTGAGTTTAGATTCGTAATCGGCACCCTTAAAAACCCCAGAGTACAAGTTTTCAGAATTAAAAAAACTCCCTGCCATTTTGGGCACTTTTTGTCGAATTCTGTCTGACAACGAAGGGGCTAACTGATCTTCATTCGAAACGACTATCTCGGCCGCATTTGAGACAAGAGTCACACAGTTCACGCGACAATTTCTCTATTGAACGAAAATAAGGATGTTTTAACTATCAATGAATCTGTATTTAAGATGTTGACCCAGTAGTTCTTTGAGATAACAGTCGTACCCTTATTACAAAATGAATATTTGGTAACAATCAAAAATCTTCAGTTCAATCCAATATAGTCCTGTCAATAGTTAGCAAATAACGATTAAAAAATCGACGAATCGCTTCAAATGATGATTTGTTAATAATTAATAAACCTGTACTTGAGATAAGTATCGTACAATTGGCAAGACCATTTGATTTCTACGCTACCATGGGCCTTTGTCACACAAGCTCTTTCGTGCGCAGACGCGACGTAGATACGATTGAGGTACACTGGAGACTGTGCATGACCGCATGTCCACTTACATAGAGGATATCAGTTTGTGACCGTGAGAATCTGAATTTATTCTCTGCGCCGGTGCATCAATTGACGATTTGCTTGTTTTCTGGGACCTGGCGCATATTTAGAAAACATTCGAAAGTATGTATAAAGAATATTAAATTGTGCATTAGAGCAAGGTTAACCAAGACGTCGACTGCGGACCCCGTCGACTTCCTATTTTCCATGAGAGTTGTTCCTTGCTCGATGACGTATTGATGACCATCTTTGTTGACCTCCGATTAACGGATTTGCTATCGTTGGCCAACGATTTGTCCTCTACAAGTAGCAAGGAAGAACTCTCATATTCTATGAGAGTTGTTTCTTGTGGTGCTCACTGGCACTATAGTGCTACATTGATTCAACTGCACATTCATCTGCCGACAATCAATGATTGACTTCGTCCAAATATTCATTTGGTAACTATACTCGAATCCTGTATTGTGCGAATATAAAATATCGTTCACTCAACTATTCTTTACATCTGGGACAACTTTTCCACTGTTCTCGTTGAATAAACGCCTCAGTTAAAGCGAACAAGTATTTATGGCATGTTAAGGATGTTGAGTCCCAAATCGCAAATGATGATAAAATTCTGAAAATTTGGTATGTTTTTGTATGAAGTATTTCAGAGGTCGTGTAAAAATTTCACGACAATTAGGAAGCTCGTTATTGAACAATTAACATTCACAAATTAAATGTTGTTTTATGGAAACCCATGTAACTTTGCAATAAGTTTTTTTTTTGACCTCTCAATTTTATAATATCTACAATATACTGAAAGCAACGGAAACAAAACGAAGTTTATTGATAAATTTTTTCTTATTTCTTTTAAAAATTGTTCTTAACAAAATGTTAATTTTTTAATAACGAGCTTCCTAATCGTCGTGAAATTTTAACACGACCTCTTAAATACTTCATAAAAAAACATACCAAATTTTCAGAATTTTTTTATCATTTTTTATTTCAACCCTTAAGGAGGTTGAAGTAATGATGATGGACTTCTGGAAATTTGGTATGTTTTTACATGAAGTATTCAGGAGGTCGTGTAAAAATTTCATGACGATTAACAAGCTATTTATTGAACAATTAACATTAACATGTTTCATAGGGACTCAACATCCTTAATACGAAGGCGTTAATACGAAGGAATTAATACGAAAATACGAAGGAATTAATACAATTATTTGTGACAATTCAGAGGCTCAAATAAGTGATTCATTAACTGTATGAAGGTATTTATTTTGCCGTATTCAACTTCACCATTTGGCAATAGTTAACAAATCCTGGTACGTAGAAATATATTGTTTTCTTAGTACCGATGGGTAATAGTAATTCTCTCGTTTGAAAGACCGCAAAAATAAACAAAAGGCCTAAGTCACAGCTACTAATGCGGCTTCGAATGTTGAGCTATCTTAACGACAGGAGGGCATCTCATTAGTCTTTTTCGACACAGTTTAAGGGGTTATGGCGGTTTGAAAATTTCAAAAAATCCATTTGAAAAATTGTATTATTTAATAGTACAATATGTCTAGAAAATTCTTTTATAGATTTAAGCCAATCGGAGTAAAAGTCGAGGAGGCAGAGCCGTTGAAAAAAGCATTTTTCTCAAAACACTGATATTGAAGTCGGTAGACACGATTTATCAAAAACTAATGCACCGATCTTATTAAAATTTGAAGAAGGTTTTTTTCGATTACAACTAATTTTACAAGGCTATACGTAGTGAAAATTGTGCAAAGGAGAATTTCAATTTTTTTCAAAAATTCCCTGTTCAATCATATACTTCGGTCAGAGCTCTACTCAACTACTAATTTTAAAAGATTGGATCTTCAGGTTCCGATAAAGTTATCATGAGTTATCCTGACCACCACGAGGACACTTTTTTTGGGATCTCTGGAAACAATGCCCTACTGGCTGAATTCCCCAAATTTTTGGATAAGTTTTTTTTCAATATTGTTGAAAAGTTGCTCTTTTATGTGCTTAACATTTTGAATAAAAAAATGTATATATTATATGTTTTTTTAAATAGAGAAAATATGCTTTTTTGGCTTCGAAACCCACGTAACTCCTTCAAGTGTCCTAGTGTATCCTTACGAAAAGCAGCGTACTGCACAATTTGCTTTCCGTCTCCCAGATCAGAGTGCCCCTCACTAGGCTTAATAGCGTGCGAAAACTAAATCTCTTTGTTCATACAATGTGCTCAAGTTCGGACTCGAATCCGAATTAAATTGTATATTCCGAATGCAGTTTGAGTTTTCTTTTCAAGATTCGAGACAAGACTATAATCCGAACTTTAGGAGCTATGAATCCAACTTTTGGATTTGAAATTTTTTTAAAATAAGAAAATCAATCTTCACCGTGTAGTTAAAGCACTACATTATAAGAAAGTTTCAATTTCCGGTTGAAAATGGTCGGAACGACGAAATGGCACCCACAGACTTAGCAACGTTGCGAGTAACAGCTGATGCGTTTGGCGAACATAACCCATCTTCGTTTTGAAATTAATTTGAATAGAACCCAAACAAAATATGCAAACAACAATTTATGGAGTTTTGTCATTTTTCACGTATCAATAATATGTATAATGATATTCTGCCTTCCGTGTTAATTCCGCTGAGGTAATTCAAGCCTATTTTAATAGGCTTTCGGTTGATTTTTTTTTGTCTTTTTAGTCCGTTCGTATGGTGGATATGTTAATATTATTATTACGAAGATTACTACCGAGTCGTTGACAATCTTATTTTCAGTTTGTATTTGTTCATTTACCACAACATTTGGCACACTATAATCGATAATACGAATGATCAAAATAAGTAAACATCGATCAGAGCAGCTGTGCACTGAGAGAAAAGTGCATGGTATTTACAACAAACGAGCATAGTAAAAGAGAGTATAGTCAAATTCCCTATAGTTTATTGTCAACGCAATTATAATATAGTTAACACAACTATGAGCGAAAAGTATAGGTAAACATGCAACTTTGGTGGCGTGTGTGACTATCTAGTATCTCCGAAATTACTATACACTATTGTAAAAGACTTAACAATACCGATATGGTTAATTCAGCTATATCACAAAATCGGCGCACAAATACTAATGCTGCAATGAGAGCAAAGTACATGGTATTTATGAAATGTTGATAGTGTAAGGAATCATCTATTTTATGAAAACCTACTATATTGTACAGCATTGACAAACAACGTATGCTTGAAAGATTGTTGATTGCGGTTAAGGGGTTACCCCTACTTGCGATTTTGAAAAAATCGTTTTTTTTATTGCATTTTTTTGAAGTATAAGTATCTGAGAATATGCCCTGAAAATTTCAAGTCGATCCGAATAAAATTGACTGAGATATGAGCGTTGAAAGAGAAAAATCCGTTCTTCGTGTAAATTGAAATTGAAACTTTAAACCCGTTTTTCTCAAAATGGCATTTCTGAAGTCGGTGACCAAGATTACTCGAACACTAATGAACCGATCTTCTTGAAATTTTGCAGGCTTATTTAATACATAAAAATGTAGTCTTTGATCGTTCGATTTTTTTCTTTAAAATCGAACCAGTCACTTTGACTGTCCGCCATTTTGTGTAAAATGAATATTTATTAAAATCCTTCGATTAAAGACTAGTTTATACTTATATTTGACTAAATCCATCCGCATTTTTTTTTTCAGATGATCCACTTCGCCGCAATGTTGGTCACCGCAAACCGTGTATATAAAAACATTATTTCATTGGCGGCCATTTGCCACTAAACAATGTAATATTTTTCAATAAAAAAATTACTGAAAGTTCTTCAAGATGTGTTCTTTAAGATGGTGTATTGATCGATTAAAAAAGTTTTGTAGTTTTCTTTAAAAAAATTCATAAAAAAGGCCTTTTTTTGCGCTACAAGTGGGGGTAACGCCTTAACATGTGATCATAGTTAACACAACTGCTAAAATATCATAAGCAGTACTATATTTTCGGCAGTAACCATAACTACAAAATATTATTGTCCCCTCAGGGTAATACAAAATATGGTCGAAATATGGTTGAGGTTACTATACATCTCTCTCTCTCTCTCTCTCTCTCTCTCTCTCTCTGTCTCTCCTCTCTCTCTCTCTCTCTCTCTCTCTCTCTCTCTCTCTCTCTCTCTCTCTCTCTCTCTCTCTCTCTGTGGGTAAAATAAACTTAGACTCATTTTTAACCCCGTGGAAGTGATCGTACCTCCTTAACGCTGCCTGATTCTAACGCCAATTTTCTCCCGCGTTTGCACTTGAATCCCTACTTGTGACTGTATGAGAACTAAAAACTCGACCTTCCCTTACATGTGCACTCGAATTTAGACGTGAATCCGCAACTAACTCAGTCCCTAACACTAAGATTGATGTGTACGTAATTTTGTATCAAGTTCACACTCGACTCCGTACCTGAGACTGTACTCGAACAACTACTCGATTTTTCATTACCTTTGACTTGAGTTCAAACTCGAGTCCGTAATCAGCTCTGTACTGAACACGGAGCTAGACCTCCACTTAGCTTTGCCGTCGAGTGCTTTAACTCCAAATAAATCGAAGCCAAATGTTTCTTAAATTCGAATCCGCAGCTCGCACTTGGGGCAGACCTCACTCCTTTGATCTCAAGTTATCGCACAAGTCCAGGCTCGACCTTGAATCGCGGACCAAGTACGACCTTGCCCGTCGGAGAAATCTCGAAATGCAATTCCGGACTCAAGTTTCCCTCGTGGTACGCCCGCCACGAGCGATATGAAGGTCGGGTTACTTGAATCCGCGCATTTCTCACGCTCGTGCGAGCTTGCCGATTCGATCTCCGTTGCGTTGCGCCGGCGCGCTGGTCACTCGCGTGAAACCGTCCGACAAATCGGCGCGATAAAACCACAACAACAATAACAACAAAAACAACCACTAAATTGATCGCGCTAATCGATAGAGTCGTTGTCGATTATCGTGCCGACGAATCCGAGAAAGAGCAAAAGGGCGCGAGAGAGACAGCGAGGGGGGGGGGGCGTTTAACGAAGACGAATGGTACCCTCTAGAACCGGGTGCGTGCGCATCCGACAAAAAATGTCCAGTCATGCCACGCCACCTCGACGTTCGTTCCTCCATGCGCTTCTCTAAACCGGAAGTCGGCTCAACCCGCCGAGAATAAAAATCCCTCACTCTCCCCGACACGGCCGCGTATCTTTTTGACCTTGAACGCGACATGATCGACCGAAGGACCGGAGGAGAAAAAAAACAAACGCCGTTCTCCCAGTATTTTTCCCGCGCAAAATCACGGAAGCGCGCGTGTACTTAGTTTTTTCTTAATTGTTTTTCTCCTCGCCTCCTAACCGGCCGATCTAACTCGCGTCGCTGTTTCATCGCGGACAATAAGTCTAAGGACTGCAAGGAAACATGCGATTCGCCGCCAATAGACGAGGAGCGCGCGGGTACCGAGGGGGTTGCGGGGAACGGCGGCCGGGGGGAGGTCGAGGGTCATATCCGATCGGAGAGAGATAAGAACGCGGTGGCGGCGCATAGCCGCGATTTTACCGAGCGGCGACTTGAAAGCTTCCACGGCGTTACTCTCCTTCTCACACGTCTGCAATCGATGTGTATATATATATATATATATATATATATATATATAGATATATATAAGCGGCAATGTACAAGCGTATGTGCTCGCTAAAGAGACGGCTCCGATCGGCCTCAAGAGCCCGCAAGTTTCCGATCCGGATTATATTAAGATAAGCGCGAGCAGCGCACCACGCAACTCTCGAGCATATGGGCGTGCCGGCGCAACGAATGAAAGAAAATCAACGTACGGAACAAGGCCCTCCCGATACTGTGTTACTATTTTGGAGTAAAGCGCGCAAATTACGAACGTAACCGGATGTAGTATCGCCCGAATCAATTGAGAAGTATCGGATTTTCCACAACTCGCTGAATTACAAACCGTGACATTTTTTCCATCTCGTATTTTTAACGATTTGAAAAAACTGTTTTTTGAGATACATATTTTCCACACGTAAAAAAATAGGCATGATTTTTTTAACGATTAAATAGAAACGACGAAACAATGCAAAAAGTATAGTGAAGTTTGATAAAATTGTATAAAAGCATCAATTAGAAAAACGAACAAAAATAATTAATAATAAAATCGGCTATGAGAATGAAAATAAAAATGACGATAAAAACCGAAATAACGGCTGCGTGACAGCTGACACGACGACAAAATATCCGAAGATAAAATATCCGAGCACAAAATATCCGAGGACAAAATATCTGAGGACAAAATATCCGAGGACAAAATATCCGAGGACAAAATATCCGAGAACAAAATATCCGAGGACAAAATATCCGAGGACAAAATATCCGAGGACAAAATATCCGAGGACAAAATATCCGAGGACAAAATATCCGAGGACAAAATATCCGAGGACAAAATATCCGAGGACAAAATATCCGAGGACAAAATATCCGAGGACAAAATATCCGAAAGATAAAATATCCTCATGACAAAACATCCTCATGACAAAACATCCGCGAGACAAAATCTTAAATCGCGTCCACCACATCAACGGGGTCACGCGCAAAAAACCTTGGGTGTTTTGCGCCCCAAAACACCAAACACCAAAAACAAACAAAACATCAAACAACACCAAAAAAACACCAAACCAACACCAGAAACACCAAACAAATAAACAAAACACTAAACAAACCCAAACAGACGCCTCAGCATTTAATTGCCCACAGCGGATAAATCCCAAAACCCAAACAAACACAAACAAACCCCAAACAAACCGAAACAACCCAAACACACACCTCAGCATTTAATTATCGACAGCGGATAAATCCCAAAACCTAAACAAAACACCAAAAATACTAAACCAACACCAAACAAATAAACAAAACACCAAACAAACCCAAACAAACACCTCAACATTTAATTACCGACAGCGGATATAATATCGGCAGATATTTTGTCTTGCGGATATTTTGTCCTGCGTATATTGTGTCGTCGGATATTTTGTCGTCGGGTCAAAACGCGCCTTACCGAAGTAATAATAACAAAATGAAAAATGAAATTAACAATAGAAATTGATCAGCCAGAATATAAATAATGATTGGCCCGCGGCAAGATTCGTTCCCGTAGCGCGCGCGAGCCTAAAATCCTCGCGACCACAATCGTGATTCGATTTGTCACGCAATAATAAATATATCGACGGGGAGATATCGTTAATTAAGGAATGACATTTAAATGTTTCGCATCGTGATGTAGCCGCGACCTCGCGAACAGCTCACCAGCGAGTGTGTGCTTTTATATTTGTTTTCTTTTTTGTTTTGCGAGAGGGACAGATTTGAGGCAAGCCTCTTGGCGCGGTGAAGGATGAGAAGACGCGACAAGGATTAGCGCAGGAGGGAAGGAGACGTACGGATGTGGCTAACGTCGTGAGAACACGGTCGCGCTCGCGGTAATGAGGTATAGCTCTATTAGACGGAGCTGCGCGGCGTGAGCAACGGTCTAGGAAGACTCTTCGGGTATATACATGACGGCGATGGAGCAGCATGGCCTATCCTCTCCCTCGTGGAGCTAGACGGCTTACCCAAGCAGAGCGTGATATGTACTCATGCACCAATATGTATATATGTACATATATGTGTGTATATATATATATATAAAGGAGCACACGAGCTCGTATACACGTATGTATAAAATCGCCACTCTTTTCAGGGGGCAAAACACCAGGCTCATCTTGTACCGCATCAGGAGCAACGTCAGCGAGGATGCCGAGAGGTGCAAACTCGAGCTTACACCTTTTTCGCGTCTTCGCGATCCCACACGGATTGATGGATCGTCCCTAGCGACTTTCCACTTCGTACGGCTCAACGTTCACCAAGGAGATGGTCTATTTGCCTTTTGTTCGAAGCCCAAGCAACCTTGCCGATTTTCCATATTTTATTAAAATTTTGTAATAACTTATGTCATTTTGGTTGGGTTAGTTTGAGTTTACTACACTCTATAATCTACACTGCAAACAGTAGACATGTTTGACGTGCGTTCAAAGTATGTAGAAGTAACACAACATAAAGGGGAAACACGCGTTGCCATATTGATTCTACACACTTATGCATTTGGTAGCACTTAATTCGTTAAAATTACACACGTGAATGTGCAATTTTTACGCATTAGATTATTACACACCTTCGTAGCTGTCCCTATAAACAACACGCTTATTGGAACACCCATAAAGCATGTAGAATCAACATACAAGACGTATATTTACACATATTGAACTAAACAATACACGTTGATAGCAACACACGAGAAAAAAAACACGGGAAAAAGCACCACGGTTTACGTGTGTCAATTGCGAGTTATTGATCATATGTTTTAAAAATTACCTTGGTTACGCCACCACGTGAAACTTGTTAGTCGGATTGACATTTATTGATTGACCGATTAACAAGACCACATTTGATCTTCAATTAACCGGTCACCGTATTCAATTAACATCTTAGTATACACACACAAGGTCTATAATAAAAATTGTCGTAGCAGGGCGCAATATACGGGTTAAAATACCGGAACCCATGGTCAACAAATCCATCCTGTGCCTAGTCGTATCATACTACAGCATCATAATGTATTTAAAAAAGACAACTATCAAAACTGTAAATATATAATCAACTTTGTAGCTAAAATATAATTAATACAATCAATACAGCGTAATGTATAAGGAATCTCCAATAAATACATATATTTTGACGATGAAAAGCTTTGTCATTGAATTAATTTTTCCGACGCATCCCATGTGTATGCAGTACTGCAAGAATAAGTGTGTTGTTTCTACACACTTTGAGTGTGTAAATTACTGCAGGCACTTTTTACACGTTTTAACGTGTGTAAGAAAATAACACACGCAAGTGTGTTCTTTGAACGCATAAATCCGTCTTATTTTTTCACCGTCATTTTTTTACACATGTTGAAACGTGTAAAAAGCGTCCACAGCATTTACACACATAAAGTGCATAAAAACAACACATTTGTTATTGCAGTGTACCAAGTGCAACGTAAGTTGGATCGGTACCTTTCGTGCAATTGATTCCCAAAAAAGATTGCTTGTGCACCCTCTCGTGGCGGCCGTTGATGGCCCGCTTAACATTATAGAACATGCACCAGCAACGCGGAAAAGTATTGTGGTATCCTCTTAAGAGGGAATGATACCTTATCGCGGTCGGTATGGTAGAACGATTATAGATTCCCACGAATCTATGAAACGGCTCTTCAGATCCCGTCGAAACTTTGCCAAACGACGTCAAATAGATAGACGAACGGCTGTCTTCTCCTCAAATTTTCCGAATTTGAGAAAAAAAATGTAGATTGGGTTATCATACGCCAATCTACATTCTTTTTCTCAAAATCAGAAAATTTGAGAAGACGAGAGACATTCATCTATCTATTTGACGTCGTTTGGCAAAGTTTCGACGGGATCTGAAAAGCCGTTTCAGAGATTCGTGGGAATCTATAATCGTTCTACCATACCGACCGCGATAAGGTATCATTCCCTCTTAATAAGGAGGAGGCACGCGATAGCGCGGCTGATAACGGATTAGACTGGATCTGATCCATCCGGAACTCCAATGTACACAACGGACAAAGCTGGCAAGTATTATCTCACTGGGAAGATCGTACAACGAGTTCTAGATGCGCGCACGGCGGGTGATCCAGCTGAAGCCAGTCGCTCTCCTCAACCGTATAAAATATGACGCAATTAAGAAACAGGCTCGTCACAATGCCGCCGAATTTCCATCTTCCCCGTCATACTTAATGGCGGACGCAGGCTGGAAGTACGGACGAACGGGTGGGTCACGGAAGCTGCGGCTTTGGTAATACGTCTGGCATTGTGTCTCGCCCAGTGGGCGTCATCTTAGCCCCTACGGCTTCTTACGACGCTCGCTGTAGAACGAGTAGTCGTGCACATAAAAATTCCACTTTTTGTTTATCACTCTTGACCTCTTTCGTAGCCTGCTGTAACTTTTCCCGATCTATTCATACGTCTTTTAGAATACCTTTGATATGAATCTATGCCACTTGATTCCTGCGGAATGAGTCTACGTTGCCAGATTCGTATGATAGGAGGATGTGGCAACAGGTTCCTGTAGTATGAAGCGTTACCGGTGATGTTTACGATGCGAGCCTGTCACACCAGATTCCTGTAACCCCATGATGCAAGAATCCTTCAGTGAGGCTGTCTAGGTATTTGGATGACGCCAGATTTCAAATATGGGGCCGTCATGCCAGATTGCTAGGATAGAAATCTATTGTGCCAGTGATCGTTATCATATGGGCATATGATTCCAGTGATGCCTATGCTATGATTCCAAATTCCTACGAGTCTATGATACCAAATTCTTATGATGACATCCTATTTGGGTCGCATTTGATCGTACGAGACACCTATGAGTCTATCATCCCAAATTTCTGCGCTCAAAGCTCACGACATCGCATTTCGCATATGGTCCATTTGCGTCCTTAAACTGGTCCGGGTTACGCAATAAGCCACTTAGTCTCGTTCCAATCTCAACGAGCGATCCGGTGTTTCTCAGCGAGGCGAAAAGAAATTGCGTTGCTGCTTCCTCTTTCAGTGCAAAGATGGCGTAGTTCGACAGTGCGCGGAGCAATTGGAGCACAGTGAAAGCGGCATGGAGCGCATCAGCGTTAAATAATGGTGGTTCGGGGCCGTAGAATGATGCAACGTATTGCTTTCTACGGGCACGAGGAGGGATGCAGGTATGAAAAAGCGTGAAAATCTCGTTTATCGGTATCTCAGCAGACGGAGAAATTATTACGGTGTATGGACGGTTGGCTTATGGTGAATGCGTTCGTGAGCAAAAGAGCCTCCTGGAATTACCCTAGGCCCCTGGCGGGCTGCACCAGCCAATACCAATGGACCACTCTCGTGCCCACGTGAGTTGTATACGACTGTGAAGTATCCCGGTGGACTCGCATTCGTATATATCACACGATAGTAGTAGTTTAACGTGGACCAAGCTCGGAGCGCATTTAATACACGCGTAAAAGTGTTTATGTCGGAGAGAAGAAGGATACGAGAGAACGGGAGAGACAGGGGACGGTCAAACGGCAAAATCCCATGAAGAAGGATGAAGCCTTGGACACAGGTGCACAATGAACGCGACAGAGTCACCGGATTCTATGGTAGACTACTTGAAATGCATTGGCAATAAGCCAAGTCGCGCCACTCGCGGTAGTTTAGTATTGGTAGCAGTTGTTGTTGTCGTCGTCGTCGTCGTCGTACTATCCAACGGCGCTTACCCGCAGGTCGTCTATCCTTTAAGAGCCTCCACCGTGTCTCCTCCGTCCCCCTCGAAGCCATCGCTCTTCTAGGCCTGTAAACGTCGACTCATGCTGCGTTTCGCACTCGCCCGAGAGACATTCGCCCGTTCCTCGAACCAAGGAGCCGTTCGGAGGATGATTCAAGCACCTTTCGGACACCAACGTCATCCGGAAGGCAACCTGTTCCCGCCATCCTCGCGCAGTTGATCACAGGACACCGATGACCCGACGTGGAACAATGGCTTTGGGACGCATTTGACCTTGAAATGGACTCACCTCGTACGTGGCAACTGATGCCTCGCCCGTGAGAGGTCTCTTCCCGTTCTCCAGGCTGCGTTAATGAGATAGAAAAGGATGTCCACAAGCAGGGCCACTTTGGAGCAGCTTCCCCGAAGCCAGCGATTCGTTTAAGTCCGAGCCAAGGGTCTCCGGCGACCGCAGACCCACCTAGAGGAACAGCGCCACTCCGACAATTTCGCATCTAACGTGTGAAATTACTCGACAGCTATTTCCACCATCAGCCGCCTCGAACAAGCCTAGCCGCGACGGTGACTGCTTCCAGACGAACCTACATGAGATGTGACTCCGACGTCTCAACCGAATGGGAACCTGGACATAGCAAGTCTAGCTCGTAACGTTGGAGGTTGAATCGCCAGCGGCTTCCATCACCTCTGGAACGAGTCTAGCACCTTCAGCGTAAGCGGAAATCCACTGTCCAGATCCATGACGCAATGGACAACTTCCAATCAGCAATCCTATAGCTGAGCAACTGGTCGATCCTAATTAAAGTTGTGTTTGAGGATTGTCCGGGAAACGAAGTAGTCCTTGTAGGGATAAGCCTCTCTACTTTGCCACTTTTCATTTCAACGAGGACACAACACACACATAGACGCACGCACACACACACACACACCGCAGAGTCCACGTTCCCGCTCGTGAGATCGGCGTGATAGTCAATTACAGCGGAGGCTATACGTTTTGCCAGGTGCGCGGTTGCTCGCTCGCCAATTAGATCGGGCGAGAGACTTCTCCCCAGGCAGAATGCTGACCATCTCCTGGATCAGTAGTTCTCCGTCTCTCGTTCCTGCGAGGAGACTTGGAGGATGGTGGATCGGCGAGGGAGCGGTGGCGGACGTATCCTCTTGGCCGCGGACTGCTGATTGCTGCAGCTTCGTGCGCGCACGTGCTCTCAACAAACCTGTAGACTACTAAATGTTTTTTCACCCGGGTAGTGAGCTGCTAGAGGTGTGAGTATGGCTTCTGGTCCGATTGCGGTAGTTGGTGCGAAGAGATCGTGAAAAGGAGATCGTTGAACAAGCGGAGCGATGCTTTACAGCTTGGGTAAAGGAGTGAACGCCCCGGATCTCGTGGGATACCCACATACCATTATATGGAAGCTGGTACCCAAACCACAAGAGGCTCTTTCGATCTGCCGGGTCCATTTGACGGAACGTCGTTGAGAAACTGGTTGAGAAACCATCCAACATTTTGCGTGCTTACCATGTCTGGTGCAATCATGCAATTTGTTGATAGATTGTCTCTTAGGGAAATCACTTGCTGCCGCTTCTAGATGCATATCGACAGTTCTAGGACACCCAAATCGACCACTATCGGGCCAATCAAGTGCCGACAATTCTAAACGTATGTCACCACTTTTAGGATGACCGTGCTGGCTGCAGCCTCATGCAACGGCGGGATAAGAAGTGTTTCTGTTCTCAAGTTCAGGCTAAGTAGGTCAGAGCTCTGTTCGTGGATGTGGTAGAAGCTTCCTGATGGCGCAATCAAGTCCTCAACCACGAAATAGACAGTCTCGCGATCTTATTGTGCAAAAGCAGACGTGACAAAACTGAATAAATTGTCTCTTCGTCCGTGCGCCGGTCGACTTCCCATAACTTGACTCTTCATTTGTACTGAGGGGACAAATCGCACTTATCGGGATTGTCAAGTTACGCCGCGTACAAGGGACCCTTGAACCTGTATGCGGAACCCCTCCTAACTCAGGTTGGCCCCGGTGTGTAAGGAGAGTGTACATTGAGCGGAAGGATCGCAAATGCCAGGCTGTATGAGATGGAAGATGCTACGTGGCTGCACATACAGCCGGGATAATCGTGGAACAAGATGGTTGAAACGTAATACCGGTAACGAGTACCTAATTCAGGCTCGGTCGCGTCATAAGTCTAGCAAAGTACGTTGTAAGTCGCCCGGTCCGGCTGGTAATGGTATTTATGGTCGATTCTCGGCTCAACGAGGGTGCGAAGAAACTCGCCACTTTCTCTCTCTCTCTCTCTCTCCCTCTCTCTCTCTCTATCTCTCGCTCTCTCCCTTTGGCTACCTCCATCCTCTTCATCTCTTCGGTACCCGATCCTCGTATAAATGCAATAACTGCGCGAGCTGGCGCTATCCGAATCCGGGGCTGCTGATCACCCCGAAGTAGAGTCAGGCGAAGGATGATGGTCATCAGGCCACCATCAGGAGAGGTTGTTTATTGTTCCGGGCTCGTGAAGGTCGCAAGGTCAAACGCTCAAGGAACGGCTGATACGGCCATTCTCGGCCTAAATCCGGATTAAGGGTAACTTAACCTCATTCTCCGGGCTTATCTTAGGATTTTCCCAAGCTCCTGGCATTCCCTCTCAGCCGTCGAGTCATTTTGTGTCAACACATCGCGAATCATGGCAACGTAATACAGGACGCTTTATCGAAGTGTAGCAATAACGCCGCGAATAAGCCCCCTCCAACGCGATCACGTGCAATTTTCGAGATAATCTCTGGGCTCCTAATGAGTTCGAGTTCTCACGATAATTGCTAGCTGAATCAGGCGTAGGTAGAGAAGAAGGAAAAGAGAGGAAGAAAAAGAAGAAAGAAATAACCGGAATATTGGATATTCGCCGCGCCATAGAGTAGATCCAACCGAATTAATCTGATAAGTTGGAGAGTATACGAGGAAAGGCGAGAGATGTTGCCTGATGCTGGATATTATCGAAAGGAATGTGTTCGGACTCGACTCAGCCGCACGAGATTTACCTCAGCTACGAATCTACGCAGCTCTCTCGCTCCTCACTCCGGACCACCGATGCCCCCAAGTTTTTTTTTCACCTACCTGGAAAGAGAGAAAGAGAGCATACGTGCTTGAGTGCTCGGCGATAAACTAAAAAAAACCGGTAACGAAATTTCGTTTCGATTTCTTAACCCACTTCCACCGAGCATTAGCTTCGTTACGAATCTCATTTTTTACCTTCCTCTTCATCGGGATGAACGATTATGGCTACATGTAAAACTGCTTGATTGCGCAACAGCAAGGGAATTCTCGTGGGCACCTTCAACGAGAAGATTCGATCCAGCTTTTTCTCCTTTCGATTGCAGTTTTCGTAACTTTTGCGCGATCGTGCGAGTTCAAGATTGAGCTACAGAAACGCGTTAACGATTTTTCATCGCGAATGATCGACACGCCGATACTGGGCCAGCGATTACTGCCAATTTTCAATGCCGATCACTGCCGTTTGTCGCCGATCTTTTTCCTCCTTTCACTATTGTGAGTTCCCGAGAGACGCTTTTTATCGCTCTACTATCGCGTTTCGCCGCGCGTCGCCAACGGCGTGAAATCGGCAAAAATCGGCAAAAATCACCAAGACCAATCGTGATCCGTGCCATTTTCCTTATACTCTCTCTATGCAGGCTACTCGTCTATTCCCGTACAAGCGATCGGCGCCGTTTTTCTTCATTATCATTACCGATCATTACCGATCTTCCTCCTCCTTTCTCTTCCTGCCCTCGCGCCCTCCACTCCGACGACGATAATTCATTTCTAAGAGGTCGTCGCGTCGCTGCCGCGCTCCAAGTACCCGTTGGTAGCCGAAGCACCGACAAAAAAAGCAATCCCAAGACAAACGAATGAAACGGCAAGAACTAACGACGCGCGCTCATAGACATTTGTAGTCGGTACGTTTCGCGAGACTTCCGAGCTGTTCGGCCCTCGCGGACGCGTCGAAAAATGACGTAGCGAAGGGACAGATGGGCGGGTGAACGGCCACCAGGGCGCATGTACGCGGCTCTCTCATCCTCGTGCGTTTTGCACGCGAACCCGATCGTAAAGCGCGCGCATTTGAATACGAATAAATCGTCCTGGAGCGTTTCTCACTAGTGTTTCTCTCGAACTATGGTCCCGTATACTTTCCTCCTATACATCCACCTCCACGTACACACACACACATACTATACACACACACACACACACACATATATATACATATATATATATTTATATATTTATATATTTATATATATATATATATTCATATTCGTTTCAGTCCTCTCTCTCTCTCTCTCTCTCTCTCTCTCTCTCTCTCTCGTAGTAGCTACCAAGGCACGTAGTATAACGTTCGCTCATACACACCAGCCCATTTCATAGGCCCGCCGCGCGCAATAAGAAGCGCAGCCTCGGCATATGCGTGGTTGATTTGCAAGCATATACACACGTATATATTCGAGCGGGCATCAGGAAGCCCGAGCGAGAGCCGAATATGTCTGCAAGAAAGCGAGAGAGAAAGAAAGAGTGAGAGAGCGAGAGAGAGGGATGCAAAGTCGAACTCGGCAATGCAGGGCTTTCGTACTAAAGGCGGAGCGCGCGTTCGACGCGGGCTAAAACGATACCCGCGAGAGTGTTTTACGCACGAGCGTTTATGGATTGTTTAATGGCGACCGCCTACAAATTAGACGAGCGGTAAATCAGTATCGAGCACGAGGACCTTCGTAAAGCACAATGGAGCCAAGCTCACTGCCTGCTTACACTCTGCTGCTTATGCTACTCATACACATGCACACACATTTGTATATGTATATCGTATTATGGCTCGGCGTAGAGCGTTAACGCTCCGAGGAGCCTAGTCATAGTATTTGAGGTGTCTCTCCACGTTTTGGATCACTGCTAAGAATGCTGCGAACCCTGCCAGTATGCACTGGCTCTCTACGCTTCAAGAGCCTGTCCGATGGTCATTTTTCCTCCGATTGCGAATATCACGGAGTTTTCGTCCAAAGCTCCGAGTACCTAGGAAAAGCGCGAAAAACCCACTTCCATACATTTTCCACGTTTCCAAAATGAAAATAGCAGCTTTTGAGACAAATAAATGGTTAATTCGTATTCCGGGGGATACAGCGTTGTTGATGTGAAAAACAAAAAATGTAAACTCAATTTTTTCAAACTTTCACCAAAAATTCGTGTCTTCGCTGAATCGCCTGGGATTTGGTTTCCCTTTGGATTTAAAACCCCGATCTGGTCTCATTTTCTTTGCAATAGTTTTTTTTATGACGAATACCGCTGGATATACTGAACTAAGATTATTTTTCGATTTTCGGCTGATTTTCAAAGGGGGATCGTCGATTGTCAACGATTCTTTTATGCGACCGAAAATGCACCCTTTGCTGCATTTTGGGTCAATTTTTTAGTAGGCATCGCGGGATAACAGAATGACCTAGCACGATGAATCGAGCGGCATTTTCTGGACGACAAAAATCCTTTTCAAAACCTCCCTTGAAAAGAAATGGAGCTACGACCGTTCGAAATATCGCAATTTTTAGGATCTGGCAAAATGGTTCATAAGCGGCGAAATTTTGTTTCCGACATTTAACTTATTTCAAGGGTTTAACTGACGACAAACTTTCTGCCGATCGCAACTACTAACGAGTTTTCGTCGAAAGCTCAAAATTACGCTAGCCCAATGTAAAAAAACCTATTTTCACGAAATATTTATGATTTTTCAATCATAAATATTGAAATTGAAATATATTATTTCAATTTCAAAATACTACAAACGCTCCGTAGCGTATAGGGACAGCGTGCGTAGCTATAGGTAGATAGGTTGTAGGTTCGGTTCTATGTGGGGGTGGCGAAAAATTTTCTTCGACAAAAACATTTCAGAAAGCCAGGGAATGACGAATTATGATACGAAATCATTGTGGAAGGACTCTAAATTAAGCATTTTATTCTATTTTGGATTTGTGATATATTCTTTTCTATATTCTTATTCTGAAAAAATATATTAATTAATTAAATATTATATAAATTATTAATGTAAATTAAAATATATAGGTCGTGAGACAAGGCACAAACCTATTTGACTCAAATAGATCCCATTTAAATTAAATAGTTTTTTGGCAATGCAATGAAGAATTTGAAGAGATGGTGGTTTCCGAAGCAACAGCGAACTTCTCTCTTCGAACTGCATGTCCAGCCTTGATTTTGCATCCTGATCAGGCCTTGATTTTTTACCCTGATCAGACCGAAATCATAGAGATTGCGTTTCAAGAGCTTAACCGAATCGTAGGGATTACGTTTCAAGGGCTTAACCGAAAATCCTGATCAAGGCCGGAAAAAGAAATCAGGATGCCTGATCGGATCTTCCTTGTATCCGGAGCCAGATTTCTACTCGGGTAATTAAAAAAAAAAAAACATTAAAAATGCACGTTTTTTCGCACAATGGCAAAAAAAAGTTCCTTGTTTTACCGAGCGCTGATTTTTTTCTTTGTTTCAATATAAAATTCCGCTCTCCGCGCATTTTTTTTGTAACCGTTTGCTCGATGTGTGAACTTGTCTGGATTTTTGGCAGAATTTTCGGTCGTTGTTCAAGCGCACTTTCCGGCAAAACTATCTGAGATATCGGGGTAAATCTAACGACATTCTTCAAGTCTACAAAAATCATTTTCAAAACGTTCCCATTGAAACCGCGTCACTCAAAAAGGACCGACGCTACGGCTGTTTGAAAATTCGCGATTTTGGCGATTTGGGAAAAGTGGCCAACAGTGTCGAAACAGTTTTTGCCAACTTTTACGACTTTTTATGAACCTGTAGGATGGAAAATGTTTCCCCGATCACAAATATCATCGAGTTTTTGTCGAAAGCTCAAAACTACGCCGGCTCACGGCATAAGCTGTCTTTTCATACACTGGTGCTCTTTTTTTACACAAAAAATCAAGATATTAAGGGATGGTGAATTCGTGTTGAGGGGCTAAAAATACATGTATCTACCCATTACAAGAAAAACATATTTAAAAACCAATTTTTTTCCCTATCTCGACCAAGAATAAGTGCCTTCACTGAATCGTCGATCGTTTCTATCCCCTTTGGATTTGAAACTCCACTCTGTGCGCATTCTCTTTATTATAGTGTTCTCTTTGAAATACCGTTTGAATTATTAAGCGTCGATTGTTTTTCCGATCATTGGCACAATTGCGAAGAAGGACCATTAAGGCCTTAGGGACCCTTCATTTTATGAGTGAATCACTTTTTCATACGAAAAAAAAATGTTAAATTCGCACATGATTTTATACCCGTTACTGTGGCCTAAGGCCTTTTTTGCCTCTTTTTCGGCCATCTTTCAAGCGCACTGTCCAGAGAAACTATTCGAGCTATCAAGACAAATTCAAAGGCATTCTCTAAGTCGACCAATATACTTTCCAATAACTCACTTATGAGTCGAAATTGCTTACTTGAGGGATCATCACAGTGTAACAAGACAAAAAAAGTTGATTTCCGCTATTTTTTTCGATTGTTAAAATACAGCAATCAGTCTGATTTTTTCAGGTCAAATCAAATCACTCATAAAGAACTGAATATAAACTGTTAAACGGTTTAAAAAATTTTTTGTTACTTCTTTTAAGCGGTTGAAAATGGCTTCGAAAAAAAGGAGTTCCCACGGCGTACATGGTTGTGACCCTAAATATGAACTGAAACAAGATCTGTAAAGAGATTATCGATCAGTATGAAAGTCGCTATCTTGCTATGGAGTTTTTTAAGATCAAAATGGCAAAAAGTGATGTTTTGAATAAAAAAAATTATCGAATTTAGCCGATTTTTTTACCGCTTTTCGTTAAAAAATATGAAAATCTCAAAAAAGCTTCCATAGAAAGATAAAGAATGGCGTCAAGAATGTCGTGTCAAAATTTGACACGGATAGCTTGAAAACTCTTCTTTTGAGAATGTACACCGTTTTGAAATACGACATTTCGAGAAAAACGCGTTTAAAGTTTCGAGTTCGGAATTTTCACATCAATTGTCTACCTAAGATCAATCGGTAATGCCAGATCCAGGTTTATAACCGTTTATACTATCGGAAAATGGAAAAAGAATCGATTTTTTTTAAATGTTAGACTGTGATGATCCCTTAACGTAGTACTAGCGGCTTGACTAATCAGCAGAAATCTATAACTGATCGAACCTGAAAAGGGCAAAATATAATACATTTGGGTATAATAATAAATATGACAAGGAAAATAATTATTTGAGAAGTGTATGTGATAACTGCGTATCATATTATGAAAATAAAGTATTAAGGGGTTACCCCCACTTGTGATTTTGAAAAAATCGATTTTTTTATTGCATTTTTTTGAAGTATAAGTATCTGAGAATATGTCCTGAAAATTTCGAGTCGATCCGTACAAAATTGACTGAGATATGAGCGTTGAAAGAGAAGAATCTGTTCTTCGTGTAAACTGAAATTGAAACTTTAAACGCGTTTTTCTCAAAATGTAATTTCTGAAGTCGGTGGCCAAGATTACTCGAACACTAATGAACCGATCTTCTTGAATTTTTGCAGGCTTATTTAATACATAAAAATGTAGTCTTTAATCGTTCGATTTTTTTTTTCGAAAAAAAATGGCCGTTTTATAGCCAAAAAATGGCCGTTTTTTTCGTTAAAATCGAACCATTAACTTTGACTGTCCGCCATTTTGTGAAAAATGAATATTTTTTAAAATCCTTCGATTAAAGACTAGTCTATACTTATATTTGACTAAATCCATCCGCATTTTTTTTCAGATGATCCACTTCGCCGCAATGTTGGTCACCGCAAACCGTGTATATAAAAACATTATTTCATTGACGGCCATTTGCCACTAAACAATGTAATATTTTTCAATAAAAAAATGACTGAAAGTTCTTCAAGATGTGTTCTTTAAGATGGTATATTGATCGATTCAAAAAGTTTTGTAGTTTTCTTTAAAAAAATTCATGAAAAAGGCCCTTTTTTGCGCTACAAGTGGGGGTAACGCCTTAAAATAGCAATCAGATTTGACTTGAGTTGTCACAGGCCGCCATTTCATAATTCTGGCAATATCCGTGGCAACGATGTACTCGCGGTGCTTTCGATAAATGTCAAGTGTATGTTTGTTTACCGTATGTGTACCCGTGTGTTTGTATGGTGTGTATAATGTGCATATTGCAAAGGGAGAGAATGCAAACGCGGCTAGCGGGCGCAAAAATTGGTTGATTCAATCGATAATATCTGCTCGAAATGTCCCGTAGCCTATATTTTCCATGGAACATACGTGACCGCGACCGTTATCTTGTTATTTATAGCTTTTCGCATAGCTCCGATCTAATCGCGAACTATCATTATTTCCGTTCAAGTGTTTGATCCACACGGATTCTCTATAGACTGAGAGAAAATTGCATAGTATTTACAAAACGCGCATGGTAAAAGAGAGTATAGTCGAATTCTGTCTAGTTTATTGTCAACGCAATCATAATATGGTTAACACAACTATAAGCGAAAAATATATCTAAACACGCAACTTTGGTGCCGTACTCGACTATCCATTATCCCGGAAAAAAACTACCAACTATTGTAAAAATATTAACTGATTTAACTATGTCGATATTGTAAAGTCATTCACAGTAGTTAATAGTTATTTCAGGGATACTAGATAAAAAAAACACACTACCAAAACGGCACGATGAGATAGACGCTTATAGTTGTGTTAACCATATTATGATTGCGGTAGCCATACGCTATATGAATTTTACTATGCCCACTTTTACCATAGGCGTTTTTTATATTATAAATACTATGGACATTTTTCTCAGTGCAAGTTTGATCTATTCACATGGTTGACATTAACACTTGTTGAGTATAAACTGTTGAAAGATCTTACGAAAAGTGACTATACGAACAACATCCCATGAAAATATTGCCGACACAAACAATACGGCCGATGTCCGGCCCAGTACTGGCTAACCGATTGCTGGCAACCAATGTTGGCCCAGCATTGAAACAACGGTTCTGCCATTTTTCAGTCGCCCCTCTTTTCGGAGCCCGGCATCCGACATCAGGCCGATGTGCGGACAGTACCGGTTAACGACCTCGGGCCGACTGTTGGCGTAGACGGAGAAGCCGACCGTGGGCCAATACTGTCTGCCATTATTTGTCCTGCGTTCATTTCTAATCCCGGCAACCGGTACTATACCAATGTCGGGCCAGTATCGGCTGCCCCGGTGAGCCGACTGTTGGGGGGGACTACTGGAGCCGACCATGGGCCAATACTGTTCGCCAATAACTGTCCTACGTTCATACGTAATCTCGGCATACCGCAATATGCCAATGTCGGGACAGTATCGACTAACGACGAAGAACCGACTGTTCGCGTGAATATGTTGAACCAATCACGAGCCGGCATCACTCCCCGTTACGTGTCTTATGAATTGCTCGCCAGTCGCCATTCAGTGTCGTATCGATGCAGACCGCGAACTAAGAGTAGCGTCCATCGTCGCTTTTTCGTGCAACAGTAATTTTTTCCCTTATGCTCCTACCGTATTTTCAATATGAATAAACAAAAAAGATATGATAAACTGAAAAAAGTGCGAAAAAAATTATGTTGGAATAAACTGTTATTGAAGCACGAAAAATGTGTCATGAATCAGGAGTCATGTTTGACAGAGAGAAAAATCCTCGAAAATAATATTAAAAAAGCGAACTGTGAGAACACTATCGAGTATGTGAAAGAAATTATTGAACACGGGGGCGATAAAAATGATGAAAATGAAGAACTAAAAAATTGTAAGACGAGTGACCGATAATGCCCTGAGTTGTATCGGTCGATACTCGGGGCATTATCGTACCACTGTTGGTTATGGACTGGACCAAAGTTGGTACGATATTGGCTTGAACTTGGGCCAATGTTGGCACAGGCGTCTGGCCGCTCTTAATACCAACGATTGCATAGTCTTGGCCCGACTTTGGCACGAGTGTCAGCACCAACGCTGGTACGATATTGGCTGTAAATTGGACCAACCTTGGCACTACTGTCGGGCCGGTGTTGAGTCCAACGTCGGTACGATATCGGTAGCCAGCCTTGGCCCGAGGATATCATTCCGACAGCGGGCCATTAATGGACCGACATTCATGCCAGAGAACGGCCAACCATACAGGAGAGTTGGCGCACTACTGGGCCAATGTCGGACCAGTTGTACATTTTTTCATGGGATTATGGTAATCTTATAATGAAGACGTAAATCAGTTGTCAATAAAGTAGAGACAGCGGTGGCACGCTATGATCGACGCAGATATACTCGTATTAGCGCATCCATTTATGAGTTTTTAGAATCCGATATTTCGAAAACTATTGGGCCGCGCCAAAAATCCATTTGTGCAGTGACATATATTATCAAAAAAGCAATCTGTGCAAAATTCCACCTATATCAGAGGTACCAGCTATTTGAAATTGTAGCTGGAATAACTTTTATCCGTTACGCGAAATCTACGATCGAAACAACATAAGTACCCGGTAGCATAGTGGCAGCGTGCCTGAATATAGGTAGGTCGTAGGTTCGAATCTCCATGTAGGTGAAATATTTTATTCGATAGGAATCATTTCAAGAGGGCAGGGAATAAAAAATCATGATAAACAATCATACAGGTAGTACTCTCAATTGAAATTTTTTTAATTTTCGAATTTATGAACAATCATATACATTTAGTAGACATACCATTCAATATGATAAAAACCACTATTTTTGATAGTGTAAGGAATCATCCATCTTATGAAAACCTACTATATAATCTAGCATTGACAATCAACGTATGCTTGAGAGATTATTGGTTGCGGTTAACATATGATCATAGTTAACACAACTGCTAAAATATCATAAGCAGTACTATATTTTCGGCAGTAACATGACTATAAAATATTATTGTCCCCTCTACGTAATATAAAATATGGTTGAAATATGGTTGAGGTTACTATACATTTACTTACTTACTCAATACTATACATTTACTTACTTACTCAGATTCAATCCGCACCTTACACTTAGTTACTCTCTGTGTCAGGTGCGGATTGAATCTGATTTCGTGAATTAATTACTATGGTATTTAGCCGGTAAGGCATACAGAGTTTTCTCGGACGTCATTCTGTACGTCTATACTACAGCAAATAAAAAAATAAATTTTCTTTCTTACGAGGACGTTCGTGCACATACTACCTTAACGGCCGAGATACGGGCGACCAAAAAACCGCAATTCCCGCGTTCCGGCGAAATCGGCCGTAAGGTGGTATTTTTCGATGACTTTCCGATATCGAAAGGTGCCATCCGATGGAAAGTCTACCTCTCGTTTGGACAATTCCACTCCCACCGTCAAAAATGTCATATTTCCCAATACTCCGTACAATTCATTGTGATTTTTCTTAGCAACAGGCCAACATGCGTGTCGTAACGCAATATGCACGAACGTGCAATGTGCACATTCACACGTATTGCACATACGGAGAATAATAGATATTATAATATTTCGCAAGGAAGCGAGTGGGCGCTGTGTTTATTCCTGTCCGGCGCGACGCCGGTTCACGACGCCGCGAGTAGTAATAGTGTAGTAGTCGAAGCAACGCGGCAATAGCTTCGCTTTCCACTCTTCTTTCGTGTCGTCGCGGCCGTACTCGTCCGCTCCGAACTCCGCGTTGTACGGCACAGGAAATGCGCGGCGTAGAGAGCGCGCGAGAGGATCGGCCGGTGCATTACCCGTTAGACATGGGCCTCTGGGCTGATATATTGACTCGGACAAAAAAGCGTATGTGTTCTTGTGCACTCCCAGGCGAATATATATATATACACATATGTATGCAGTTGAAGCCCGCTCGCGGTTGAACTCCGTGTTACGTATACGTACAGGCTCCTCTACGCAAGAAAAAATAACCTTTTTCTCCAGCCGCATCGCTAAATTTCGAGTCTCCGATATTCCAGATTTTTTCTCGATCCGTAAATCCTTTTCCTAAATTTGGTCAAATTTCCATCGAATTATTGCTTCCAGGCTTTTTTGGGCAAGAAAAATCATCGTTTCTCTTCATCCACATCGCTAAATGTCGAATCTTCGATACTTGATCGATTTTCATTCCGTCCATTTTATTGGAAAATATAGATATCGAAATTCGGATCAAATTTTTTTCGCCCTTCCGGTAAGAGGGAGAGGGAGCGAGG
>OX632360.1:18101988-18136988 GCA_951751655.1 Ophion costatus | reverse complement strand
TTTCAATAAAAATAAACATACCCAAATAAAAATGTCCTCCCGAACAACGCACATGTATCTTTTTCTATTTAATTTTTCAATAAACAAAAACTGAACCTAAACATAATTATCACCCCAAAAAACGCAGACGTATATTTTTTTTTATTCTTAAAGTAAAAAAGAAAACAAAACAAAATTGTCCTCGCGAAAAACGCTCATCAATCTTTTTTTTTATTTTACAATAAGAAAAAACTCCATGATCCGAACTTGACGCATTCGAAATTGACCCATCCTCGCAGGAGTAAATAGAACAAGGCGATGTTGAAAAGTTCCAAGGAAAAATTCGCTCCCGGGGTTAGGACGATCCTTCGGATAACCCCGAGACCTTGATGGGACCAGAACACCATGGGTCGATGGAGTTGTGAAAAGCGTCACATTACGAAACGCAAATAAATTTAAAAAAGACGCAGAGAGATAAAGAGAGCGAGAGAGAGAGAGAGAGAGAGCTAAAAAAAGATAGACCAAAAAAAGATGGGGTCTAATTAGCTTGGCATACGGTCACAAACTATGAGAGAGACGATTCGCCCACGGTCGCCAGAACGCCCCCCCCCCCGGAGGGGGGCAGCGTGGCACATCGCCCAGGATTTTATCAGACGCTCCAAGCGAACTTTATTCCTTTTTTTCCTCCGAGCTAGAATTACGATTGCACACATAAAACATTTATTGTATACATATGTATGCACGTACGCATAAACACACACACATATACAGGGTGTCCCACACCTAAATGCGTTCCCTAAAATGGAGGGTCGGGGTTATAATTCTTAGTCGATTGATATAAGCATGTGCGGGTCTCAAATCAACCCCTGAATTGTTATTGATTTTTAAAGGCGGGCCAATCCGGTGCACCCGATGAGCCAGCGTATCGCTCACGTATGCCGACTCATCGGGCGCACCCGATTCGCCCGCCTTCAAAAATTCATAATAATTCAGGGTTTGATCTGAGACCCACACATGCTTATATCAATCGACTCAGAATTTCACCCCTAACCCCCCATTTCAGGGAACGCATTCAGTTCTGGGCCACCCTGCTATATATGTGTATATATAGATATTTTTTTAAATCTTCGTAGTCGTGAACCTAACCCTCGTGCAGAGGGCATCATAACAAAAAAAAATTATTTCATATATGTATCTATATATAATTTTGTTACTCGTGAGTAATAATGTGTTATTTCTCGTATTATTGATAATAATATTCTTGTTGTTGATATAGTATTTCAAAAATATTTGTGCTCAAACAGCCGACATTGGTAGACGAGTGGTTAGGGTTTAGCTCTAGCTGTACTTCGAGTTAAGGGGTTACCCCCACTTGCGATTTTGAAAAAATCGTTTTTTTTATTGCATTTTTTTTAAGTATAAGTATCTGAGAATATGTCCTGAAAATTTCAAGTCGATCCGAACAAAATTGACTGACATATGAGCGTTGAAAGAGAAGAATCCGTTCTTCGTGTAAACTGAAATTGAAACTGTAAACGCGTTTTTCTCAAAATGGCATTTCTGAAGTCGGTGACCAAGATTACTCGAACACTAATGAACCGATCTTCGTGAAATTTTGCGGGCTTATTTAATACATAAAAATGTAGTCTTTAATCGTTCGATTTTTTTTTTCGAAAAAAAAATGGCCGTTTTATAGCCAAAAAACGGCCATTTTTTTTCGTTAAAATCGAACCATTAACTTTGACTGTCCGCCATTTTGTGAAAAATGAATATTTTTTAAAATCCTTCGATTAAAGACTAGTGTATATTTATATTTGACTAAATCCATCCGCATTTTTTTTCAGATGATCCACTTCGCCGCAATGTTGGTCACCGCAAACCGTGTATATAAAAACATTATTTCATTGACGGTCATTTACCACTAAACAATGTAATATTTTTCAATAAAAAAATTACTGCAAGTTCTTCAAGATGTGTTCTTTAAGATGGTATATTGATCGATGAAAAAAGTTTTGTAGTTTTCTTTAAAAAAATTCATGAAAAAGGCCTTTTTTTGCGCTACAAGTGGGGATAACGCCTTAAGCAGCATTATGCATGGCCAATACTCGTAGCAGCGACCGCTTAGCCGTGCACCGGTGGGCACATCAACCAGCCAGCGGAAGGCTAATACTTCTGATGCCATGGTGTAGAAACTTGAGTTGAAGTCTGTCCACCAGAGAATCAAAAGAATATAGGGCCGTCTATACCGATACGGGTTTTCCACAGTTCCCCCGTGCCCTCGGTAAATGCGGTATAGTATAGTTCAAGACGGCTGTGGGCGCAACGGAAGTTAGGTTAGATTAGCGAAGTACAGGTAGGGCGTGATAGGAAATGGTTCAATTGGGAAGGGTTGTACGTTGAGGGTTAAACGTATAGCCGCGAGGTTATACGTTGGAACTCAGGAATTAATCGAGACCTAATGAATTAATAAAATATTTGCACGTAAAAAATGAAATAAAAAATGAACGACCATAATACTAACATATATATTAATCATATAGTAAGTATTTACCTGTATGCTCGTCATGCAGTTTTTTATTCAATAATAATGAATCATCATATACTTTAATTATTGAAGGATTGAATAAATAATTAACGGAAATATTATTTCAAGGCTTCTGGTTATTGGTCATGAACCCCTGAATGGGTTGTAGGACAATTTCCGCCGGGGGCGTATACAAATTACGTAACGCCAAATTTCCCAATTTTAACCCTCCTCGCCATGTACCAGGACCGTAATACCTGGTCGCATGCCCCCCCCCCCCCTTCTATTTCGTTACGTAACGGATGCTTTGTCGCCGATAATTGCGATTTTTTTTCATAGAGATAACTAATTATGATAGGATCGGGTTTATACTCATTTTATAAAGTATATATTCATCTAGTTTTATACCAATTTTTATGAAAAAATCTTTATAAAAAAATTTTTGTGAAAAAATTATACCAATTTTTATGAAAAAAAGTTCGCCGAAATGCCTTGAAATGACGGCGAAAAAAAAATTCCCCATGAAAATATTGCCGACACAAACAATACGGCCGATGTCCGGCCCAGTACTGGCTAACCGATTGTTGGCAACCAATGTTGGCCCAACATTGAAACAACGGTTCTGCCATTTTTCAGTCGCCCCTCTTTTCGGAGCCCGGCATCCGACATCAGGCCGATGTGCGGACAGTACCGGTTAACGACCTAGGGCCGACTGTTGGCGTAGACGGAGAAGCCGACCGTGGGCCAATACTGTCTGCCATTAATTGTCCTGCGTTCATTTCTAATCCCGGCAACCGGTACTATACCAATGTCAGGCCAGTATCGGCTGCCCCGGTGAGCCGACTGTTGGGGGGGACTACTGGAGCCGACCATGGGCCAATACTGTTCGCCAATAACTGTCCTACGTTCATACGTAATCTCGGCATACCGCAATATGCCAATGTCGGGACAGTATCGACTAACGACGAAGAACCGACTGTACGCGTGAATATGTTGAACCAATCACGAGCCGGCATCACTCGCCGTTACGTGTTTTATGAATTGCTCGCCAGTCGCCATTCAGTGTCGTATCGATGCAGACCGCGAACTAAGAGTAGCGTCCATCGTCGCTTTTTCGTGCAACAGTAATTTTTTCCCTTATGCTCCTACCGTATTTTCAATATGAATAAACAAAAGAGATATGATAAACTGAAAAAAGTGCGAAAAAAATTATGTTGGAATAAACTGTTATTGAAGCACGAAAAATGTGTCATGAATCAGGAGTCATGTTTGACAGAGAAAAAAATCCTCGAAAATAATATTAAAAAAGCGAACTGTGAGAACACTATCGAGTATGTGGAAGAAATTATTGAACACGGGGACGATAAAAATGATGAAAATGAACAACTAAAAAATTGTAACACGAGTGACCGATAATGCCCTGAGTTGTATCGGTCGATACTCGGGGCATTATCGTACCACTGTTGGTTATAGACTGGACCAAAGTTGGTACGATATTGGCTTGAACTTGGGCCAATGTTGGCACAGGCGTCTGGCCGCTCTTAATACCAACGATGGCATAGTCTTGGGCCGACCTTGGCACGAGTGTCAGCACCAACGCTGGTACGATATTGGCTGTAACTTGGGCCAACCTTGGCACTACTGTCGGGCCGGTGTTGAGTCCAACGTCGGTACGATATCGGTAGCCAGCCTTAGCCCGAGGATATCATTCCGACAACGGTCCATTAATGGACCGACATTCATGCCAGAGAACGGCCAACCATACAGGAGAGTTGGCGCACTACTGGGCCAATGTCGGACCAGTTGTACATTTTTTCATGGGTCTCTTCATTGTCCCATCGTTATGTTTATGAAAAGTTATCCGTAAAGAAAAGGTCAATAATTTGTCGATATCTATACAAATGCAGAAATCGTTATGCGTAGCCGTTTTTCTATTTTGGCTTTTCTTTTTACAAAATGCCGACTGTTTGGGCATTTACTAGTTCTTGCACAGTGACTTTCTCCCTTAAGTGACATTTTGTATGGAAAGCTGTCAATTTTCCGCGGTAAAACTCTGCAAGTCTAATCATTTTCGTAATTTTCTTTGACAAAAATGCAGGTTTTATTTTAAAAAATCACCAAGTTACTCAGCCGGCGGATTAGTTAGAAAAAACCAGAACACATTATTCGTTATGCAAAGAGGTATTTAGGTATTGAATGATGATACAAAACTACATGTTTGCAAAAGCACAATTACACAGTTACAAAAGAAAAGTATCAATTGCCATTTTTTTCTGATAAAGTATTTATCTAATTTCAATCATTGCGCAGGTGTGACGATAAAAGTTATAATTAAATTATTACAATTGGTTTTCAAAGTGAAAGCCCCTGTTTTGGATACAGAGGTGCAGTCTTCTTCAACGCGTTACCCCCACTTGTAGCGCAAAAAAGGCCTTTTTCATGAATTTTTTTAAAGAAAACTACAAAACTTTTTTAATCGATCAATGTACCATCTTAAAGAACACATCTTGAAGAACTTTCAATAATTTTTTTATTGAAAAATATTACATTGTTTAGTGGCAAATGGCCGTCAATGAAATAATGTTTTTATATACACGGTTTGCGGTGACCAACATTGCGGCGAAGTGGATCATCTGAGAAAAAAATGCGGATGGATTTAGTAAAATATAAGTATAAACTAGTCTTTAATCGGAGGATTTTAAAAAATATTCATTTTTCACAAAATGGCGGAAAGTCAAAGTTAATGGTTCGATTTTAACGAAAAAAAATCGAACGATTAAAGACTATATTTTTATGTATTAAATAAGCCTGCAAAATTTCAAGAAGATCGGTTCATTAGTGGTCGAGTAAAATTGGTCACCGACTTCAGAAATGCCATGTTGAGAAAAACGCGTTTAAAGTTTCAATTTCAGTTTACACGAAGAACGGATTCTTCTCTTTCAACGCTCATATCTCAGTCAATTTTGTTCGGATCGACTTGAAATTTTCAGGACATATTCTCAGATACTCATACTTCAAAAAAACGCAATAAAAAAAACGATTTTTTCAAAATCGCTAGTGGGGGTAACCCCTTACTGGCCTTTTATTACGCTACTAGACGTGTTCTGACTAGTTTTGGACTACTAATGCGAAAATGTTTGCACATTATTCTTGTTTTAATGTTGATAATTCTTTGTGACTGTGTGCTTAAGCTACAAATAATAAAAACGTTTGATTCTATATAATGGTTTCCTTTCAGATTAAATATTCAAGTTGTGGACCTTCACGTTACAAAAATTAAAAAAATGATAATATATCGAATATACTTTCGCATTAAGTATTACTGGGTTATTAGATAGTGCGCGTGTGTATGTAAGTGAGAGTTTGTTTGGGTTTGTTGGATAAACAAACAAACCCCAAAAAACATACACATGCACACTTACACAAGGGATGTTAAAAACCTTATCTCCTCATGGTACATTCTGGATAGCGCTAAAATAGTAAAAATGGTCGCCTGCCCTAAAAACCATGAACGTTATCAAAAAAATGTTCCTACAAAAGATGTTAGTTTTGGCGTGACAAATTTTTTGGTGAAAAAAATGACTAGTCCCGTTTTTAAAAAACATGGCTATCTTATCGTCACCGTTTTGAATGCTGGACCGAATTTTTTTTTTTTTCGATGCACGTTTCCCCTTCCTCCATATTTAATCAGAAAAGTATTTTTCGAGATAAATCAGGTGTAAGATTAAAATGGGACTTATATAGACATACACTGCCGGCCAAAAGTATGGATACACCTAGAAAAATTTCGCGCCGCATTAAAAGTTTGATATCTCTGTGAAAAAAAAGATATACGGATTTTCAAGGTGGCATTTTAAAAGGGACAAATGAAGCTTCATTTTGCGTTTTGGAAAAAAAAATTTTTGATTTTTTTTAGACCCGGGGCACCATTTTAAAAATGGCCGTTTTTTCGCTTTTTTTGGCTGTTTAAAATCGGCTGCACGGACATTTTTTTCCATTTTTTTTCAAAGAACCTTAAAAGATCGAGCAATAGCTATAGTTACCTTTTTTAGAAAGTTTCGTACGATTTGTTTTCAACGAGTTATCGCATTTTTTTCTCAAAAAGACAATTTTGAAAAGATGCTGCTGAAATGAGAAACTGAGGTTTAGAGAACATTGCCAGAAGGAAAAAAAGTTGCGTTATATCGTATTGAATCGAGCAGAATATTTTCAAAATTGTTATTAAACATTTTTTTTCAACATTTTTTTGCTCTAACGATTAATAAAAAAAAAAAAATTTCGATTTCTGTTTCTCAATATTTAGCCGCACAAAACATCCACATTTTTTGCTGCTAATGACGATATTTTTATCGTCTGAGGACGTTGTCACTTTGGGTCGACCCGGACGATTGCGATTGAAATACGTCTTGGCCTTCTTACATCTCCCGATGGTCGTCTGCACTCCTTTCAAAGACACGCGAGTTTGTCTGGCAATTTCTCTGTACGACAATCCCTTATCGCGCAACGCGACAATAGCCCCTCTTTTATACAGCGGAATTTCTTTTTTCCGTGCCATTTTGATCCGTTAAGAACAAAAAATTTGCGTAAAAACTTGTCGATTGTAGACCACACGTGTTCGAGTTCCAAGTTTTCGCACAACTAACTGGCTTTGTCAGCGCGATACTCGTCACATTATTCCAAAGAATCAAAAATATAAACAAAAACGACGAGCGAAAAAGAAAAAGAACACGAGAGAAATAGAATATCGATTCGCGAGAAATAGAATCTTTTTTACGCTCCACAAAGGTAAAATGTAAACAAAGACAAGAAGCTTTATTTCCGCTCCTTGTATTTAGGTGAGGTAAGAGGTAAGAGATGGATGCTTTGTGCGGCTAAAAATTGAGAAGAAAAAATTGAAAAACAAAATTTTTTTCATTCAATGTTAGAGCAAAAAATTTTGAAAAAAAAATTTGAAAAAATTCTGCTCGATTCAATACAATGTAACGCAACTTTTTTTCCTTTTCGCAATTTTCTCTAAACCTCAAAGTTTCTCATTTCAGCAGCATCTTTTCAAAATTGTATTTTTGAGAAAAAAATGCGATAACTCGGTGAAAAAAAATCGTACGAAACTTTATAAAAAAGGAAACTATAGCTATTGCTCTATCCTTTAAGGTTCGTTCAAAAAAAAATTCCAAAAAAAAATGTTCTGAAGACGTGCAGCCGATTTTAAACAGGCAAAAAAAGCCAAAAAAACGGCCATATTCAAAATGACGCCCCGGGTCTAAAAAAAATCGAAATTTTTTTTTCCAAAACGCCAAGTGACGCTTCGTTTGTCCCTTTTAAAATGCCGCCTTGAAAATCCGGATATCTTTTTTTTTCACAGAAATATCAAACTCTTAGTGCGGCGCGAAATTTTTCTAGGTGTATCCCTACTTTTCGCCGGCAGTGTATATGCCCCATTATATATATATATATATATATATACACATACAAGGTGAACTATTTAACGTGACCACCCCAAATATCTCCGTTACCTTTAAGTGACGAAAACAAACCCATACAAACCCAACGAACCCCAAATAAGCCCAAAAAAACCAAACTAACCCAAAATATTTTAGTGAAAAAATCATTTTACGATCTTGATATCATAGGTCGTTGGATTCGGCTGAATATCAGCTACACCGTCTTAATAAAAAAACATGTTTTCATTTAAAAAACCATTGATGACCTTGACCACCGTATCAGCCCTTCGAAATCAATCAAATTACCTCCTGACATTTTTTCGTCACTCTAAAGGCAAGGGCGATATTTAAGATGGTCACGTTAAATGGTCCACTCTGCACACACACACACACACACACACGCACGCACACACACTCGCGCGCGCGCACGCATTTTTATCGAAAAAAATAAATGTTATGAAATTTGAAATTAAGACAATGATCAATAATGTGTGCGTGAGCGTGTGTGTATGTGGACATTATAGACGCGAATGGTTGTGCAGAGCATATAAGGCCCGTTTGAAGTTAATTGAACCGTTAATTTTGATTTAAATAATTGAATGAAAAATTAACACAAATAGTTGATTTTTCGTATACAATAATTAATTTTCGTTTCAACCCAAACAAGAGTTTATATATATATATATATATATATAAATTCTTGAAAACCGAAATTTCAACATCGTCAATGAATTATTATGGTTGCCATTATAATATACAAAAAGAATTTTTATCGAATGAAATTAATTTTATGAAGTTTCAAATTCAGAAAAAAATAATCATAATATACATGTTAATACATACTCACGCATGTGTGTGTGTGAGTGTGTGTGTGTGCGCGCGCGCTTACGTGCGTGCGTGCGTGCGTGTGTGTGTGTGTGTGTGTGTGTGTGTGTGCGCGCGCGCGCGCGCGTGTGTGTGTGTGTGTGTGTGAACATTATGTACACGAATAGTTGTGTAGAGCGTGTAAGGCCCATTCTGTGGCCTCTCGGGGGTCGAGTTCACGCAACGACGACACATCTTCTCTAGGCGTCTTCGACCACGTCATGATTCTCCGACATTCCTCCGATGCCACCACACGGGTACGAATTATTCATAAATGAGTATATGTATATATATCCCCCCGCCGTTCCTCTTATCGAGCATTTATTCGCTCCACCCCCCGCTTCTTCTCTCGTCCGTTGTTAACGGGGCATCGAGATGGCGTTCTTTTTTTCAAATCGTGATCTCCGAAGGTCCAGAAACACATCTTCGCGATGGAAAGGGGGCGAGGCGGGGGGGAGAAAAAAATTGGCAAGAAGCGAATAGCTTGAGAAGAGTGGAAACCAGTTTACGATTAATGGACCATTGTCCGGGACGCATAAACCCGGATATTTGCGAAGATCAAACATCTCCTAGACACCGCGACCCCGCCAGCAACCACAGCCATCTCCATTGTCATACTTATATTGCTCACGACGACCTCTGCCTGTAGCTTCTGAATCAAGACGATTTCTTTCGATACTTCGTCTTTTTTCTCCTCTTGTATAGCTCATTGTCCCAGTTTTTTCGACGCTTCTTCTGTTGTCTAATACTCAGCGGGAAAAGCGATACGACCCGTGGCTCGGGTTGAGCTAGAATATTTTTCTGCTCGACACGAAGAATCAAAATCATCCACATATATGAAAATGAGAAGAAAAAAAATTAACTCTTTTATAAATGATTACCATTTGTTTCGCTTATTATAGTTTCTTCAGTTGCTATCTTGAAAAAGAATCTCATCTAAAGTTTATTGATGATAAATTGTTTATGATAGTTTTGGGTTATCATTTTCTTACTATAATATTCGCGACAAGATTTTCACCAGAAAAATCGTATATAGAATGTGTAATAATGTATTAATTGGAATTAATAATAACTATAATACAATTTCATTCATAATAATTAGATAATAATTTTAAATGATTATGTGGTTAATTGTCTTATAACATTTGGAAACGACTTTTATTTAAAAAAAATATAATTTAGAGTTATTAATAAAGTATTATTGAACTCAACGGAACTCACAGTATGACGGAATTGCCATCCACACGTGCGATATTATTGCTCACCGGAAGTGGAACAAAGTTACCGGGCAGTAGATATTGACCGATCGATTGTTCGCGGGAAGTGATGGGCACGGTCAATAAGTATTGAAAGCGTTGACTGCAAGGGAAAAAGCAATTGCGCCGGCGCATTGTTTTAACCAAGTACCGGACGCGCGAAGCTCAACCGTAGCTCATCGAGCTCATTCTCGTATGGCGAACGACGAGAAGAAAGAGGGGACATCGTTCTTTCAAAATGACCGCGCGAGGTGCTATGAAAATGATAATTTATAGCGACAGCGTACGATCTCTCCGGAGCACCTAACTGGTGCACAAGGAGAGCAGGAACGGCGGCCATCTTTTTTTCCTGGCTAGAATAGTACTTGGCCTCGCGTTCGGTCGATGATGCTCGTCTCCATCTGCCTCTGCGGTGACCCACAGTCATGGGAGAGGTCAATGACCACGAACGATGACCTTGCTTAAGATTGTTTCGGTTCAGTAACCTTTGAAGTGGTCATGTGCATATTCGCTGATAGTGTTCGCGCTTGTTTGGGTTCGGTGACCTTGGGAGAGAAGTCTGGCCGTGATTGGTCAACATGGTATTGAGGGACTGGACCTTCAGTTCGAGTGCGAAGCTTGAGTACGTCCTTGAGAATTCAGGAAGATCTGACCTAACATTGAGTCACGTGCAACGTCGCACAACATCGCCAATATCAATCCGGAGTGAGGTTGATCGGATTCGGAGGATCGTCGATTGGGGGCGGTGTCAGAGCCAGCGCTTTATTTGATACCGTCACTAGGATTCCGCTTGGATCCCCCATCGCGTCCAATATGACACCGGAGGCAGTGTTGCTTGTTAGTTACATTTCGGACGGTCTGCTCAAGATCAGCTTGTCAACTGAGTCATTGGAAAAAAAGATCCATTACACCACAGACCCGAAGAATCCTAAATCTAAGGTAAACATCGCCGATCTGGCAACGCTGCTACGAAATCGGCTGAGGCGTTCGCCAATCGCGGCCATATTGTGACGAGGCAGAAAGCAGAAGGCCTCGCAAGGTGACGATAAGTGGAGAAAAAGTTGCCGGCTCGCCACTTTAAATCCGGATTAAGAGCGGGCCTGACACGCTGATCAACGCGTCCGCCATAAAAGAACTCTCGTTCCGGAAACATTTGATTCAGACGGTGCCAGCCTCTGCTGCGTGCCGTCAACATCAGCTGGTCACGGTGATCTCTCCATTTCTTCCCGGCTCGCCTAAGATGGCGTTAATGACTTATTCCGCGCTGGCCCATTGGCGAGACGCTGCTAAAGTTGGGGCCGATATTTCTTCCGGAAGTTCCACCTCTTCTGGAATCTTGCACGGAGAAAGATCTTTCCCTTCTCGTTTGCAGGGACGTAAAAGTGCCTGGGGCCGGATAACGGTGCGCGAACGGCTCGGGCAGTTGGACAATAAAAATGCTTTCTTTTCAATGAGATAATAACAACGGGCTGATATCCTCGCTCAAGTGATATAAGATTACAGAGGCCTGACGCCTCGAAGAGCCGGACTCATCCTTCGATGATAAAGTTCTCATACGTACTCACACACGTAGGATGCGTGTTTATTCAATAATAACAAATTACCGGGCGATTCTGTGCAGTCATACTCTATAATTGAGACTACCGGGAGCGCCCCCGGGGCATTTTGCCACCGGTTCGCACGCAGTGTAGGTGGACGAAGAACCTTGCGCCGTTCTTGCCGATCGATCGTTTAATGGCGAAGCTCGTGTGCCGAGAGTACTTGAACGGTGCTCTCCTAATGTGGGCAACTGTCTTCATTCAATAGCCGATGATCGTGAGGAATCCTTGTTTGGTGGCGTTACTCATTTCTGGAATGCAGATACACTTGGACAGCCTTCGAATTGGATTGTGGATAGTCTAGTTGGAACCCGTTAATGCCAGCTAGGTGGCCGTCGAAGATGACGATACGAGTGATCCGCATACCCAATGGACTTTATTGGTGCCTCATCGGAGGCTCAAAAGTCGACCTTGGAACCTCTGCTCAATGTCTCCCGCCACTAAATCGACTAGGTGTCGATTTTTAGGAGCCTGAACGTTTGTTTGCAGCTTCTGAGTGTCTTTGGGTTCCGGAATGAAGATACACCTGGACCGGCTACAATCTGGATTTCCAACAGTTCAGTTGGAGCGCATCAGTGTCAGCTAAGTGACTGTTAAAGATTATGCTACGAGTGATCCACATCTCTAATGTGCTTCATTGGGATTGGATCCTAATACAAAACCCGATGGCTTTGAGTTTTCTATGTTTTCCGGAAACCGCCCAGCTTTGTCAGCTAGATGACTGTTGAAGATGATGTCGGGAGTCATTTGCATACCCAATCGACTCCATTGGTGCCTCCTCGAAAGCTCGAAAATGAACCTTTGAACGACGTCGACCCAGCTGCCAGCTTTCTCATCCGGCTCAGCTTCAATCCCAGCGATCTGGATACGATTCCTGATGGCTTTTGGGCATGATCACCAAGATATTGGATATTGAGATTCCTACACATCACTTATCTTGATCGTTGCGTCGTCGGCGAAAATTCTCACGGCCCGTGACCTCGGACTCGTGGCCGTAACTGCAATCGGGATGAATGCCTGAACAGCAGGCATCGGCTACCGGTCGAGTTTGCGCGCTGCACAGACGTATCGGTCGGCCGCAGCGGATTCGTTACAACCAATAGATTAGCGGACACGTATATCCGTACACAAACCATCGCGAGTATTTCTCTCGTGCACTAACTCTCGCGCTCCATGCTGGACTCCGGGATGACTGAATGTGTTCGTCGGCTCTCCCATGCGCGTACACGCTCTGAAATTGACTAGGGATATTAAGTGTGTTATACGTTATGGACGCGGAGAGCCTCGCTGCGGTGGTGCTCGGAGGCTTTTCATGAACGAACTTACACACGGACAATTCCCGCTACCACTCTTACACGACCAACCTGTCTCGGCAGATTGAAGACTCGCGGCCGCAACGCTACCGGACTCACAGCTCTCTTGTGGCCTTCTCTCTTCCTGTCCCTCTCTAATGAAAGTGTCCTTTTCCACGAAAAGCTACCGTAACGTATGACTCGCAGCAATTTAACTACGTGACCGCGAAAGCTCTCTCTCTCTCTCTCTCTCTCTCTTCCCCCCTCCTCTTACGATGTTTACGGGAGTTCTCTTCCACCGACCTAAACATATGCTACTTGGGTCATTTTACGTACTCGCATACTCCATTAATATAAATGCATGCTTATATTCTTTGGCAGCTTCGAATGAACGATGTACGCTTCGTTGTATAAGAATGAGACGAAGATTCAATTTTTAGTCAGGATTGTGGGAGGATTCAACCCAATTGGAGAGCTCGATAACGATGGAACATTTTTTTTCGTGTATTACCCGAATCCAGTGCATTTATTGCAAACCCGAATAAGCCATCGAAACTCAAAGACTTCTTTGTTATGTATTTAATAAATGATATGCCCGTAGTCGTCAATATTCAACAGCAATTAATTGTACTTTGTCAATAAAATTATTTTTTTTCTACAAATTTCAATAAGATGTCCCTATATTTAGATGTATGAATAACATTTTACTTATCATAGAAACAGGCGAGATTCTTTTCATTCCATATAAGAATAAATTTAGGATGGTAATGTAGTTTATTGTGAAATATGTAAATTGAGATTGAATAAAAGCAAATAAAATAATACGTGTGCGCTTCGGGTATCAATAATCATTATGCATCATTCTTTTCACATATATATATAATGGTAAAATCTGCCACGCATAGGTATATGCATAAAAATGAAATTATACCCAACGTATATACAGGGTGGATCAATAATTATTAGCACCTTGGATATCTTCGAAACTATAAGGTTCACAGAAATATTTGCTGAAATGAAATTGCACAGTACGAAAGGGGCCATCCGATGGCGATAATAGTTTTTTTGGTATGGTATGTTGGAATGTTGGAATAGGTATGTTTTTTTTCTGTATCGTAAAAGAGGAGTTTAGAACGAGTTCAACGACCTATAACATAAAGTCATTGAAGGTCATAGAAAGTACAGAAAGTCGATAATACTTACAGTTTCGGTAGTAAATAAAATTACTACGTTTATAGTAAGTGTTCGAAATGACGACCATCAGTATCAATGTAACATTGGATTCTTTTTTCGATTGATTGACTTGCAAGTTTTACAGCTTCAGAACTTATTAATGCACAGGCTGTAATAATTCTTTGTTTCATATCGTCAAGTGTAGTTGGTACTTCTTTGTACGCTTTATCTTTCAATGTTCCCCATAGAAAGAAGTCCAAAGGTGTCAGGTCTGGGGAACGAGCTGGTCACGACATTGGACCGCTGCGTCCAATCCAACGATTTCGAAAATTTTCGTCGAGTCGCGTTCGTGCAATCAATGAATAATGTGCCGGACATCCGTCATGTCGATGCCACATGGTTTGTCGTGTAACTAAAGGCAACTCTTCGAGCAAAAGACCCAATGCATCTTTGATAAAATTACTGTAGATGTTGCCATTCAAATTTCCATTGATAAAAAAAAGGACGAATAATTCTGTACTTTCTTTACCTGTCTAAGAAATGTGTAAACGTACATAATAACGTACGCATTGATATTGATGGTCGTCATTCCGAACACACTATAAACGTAGTAATTTTATTTACTACCGAAACTGTGAGTATTATCGACCTTCTGTACTTTCTATGACCTTCAATGACCTTATGTTATAGGTCGTTGAACTCGTTCTAAGCTCCTCTTTTACGATACAGAAAAAAAAACATACCTATTCATTTAAAAAAATGGAGTTGACCTTCAAATGTCCGAAGTACCTTCACCTGCAAAAAAACTATTATCGCTATCGGATGGCCCCTTTCGTACTGTGCAATTTCATTTCAGCAAATATTTCTGTGAACCTTATAGTTTCGAAGATATCCTAGGTGCTAATAGTTATTGATCCACCCTGTATACATAACATTTTTGGTCGATACCATTTAATAGTATAGATATAAAACAATATGAAATAATATATTGTTATAAAAGTATACATTAGAAAATGAATATAAATTTTAACCCTTTGTTGACACACTTATATTTGGCCACGATTTTGACAGACCGGCTCAATTTGACCCGGATAGTACTTTATCAATCTGCCATTAACAACCCTTCCATCGGTTTTTGTTGAAAAAAATCAGATATAAACTTCCAACATTACTCAACACGTCTACATAATTTGAATTTGGAATATATAAAATTGAATTGTTATAAAAAATGATAGCAAACGTCCAATTTTTGGAAAGTAAGTAAGCTTTTTATTTCGAATTCGCTCGGGTCAAAATGACCCGGTGTATCTACGCATGGTTAAAAAGGTTTCCTGCATCCAGTGCAAATAGTAAATGAATTTCCCCACACAATTAACAATTCTATCCATTCGTAAATAAATCTCACATACATACACATATAGATAAACTAACTAATACTACCAAAACAGCCAATAATTTCTACTATAAATCATCCAATAATGCAATACACAAAATAGTGCTGTACAAAATATCCCATAAGAAAATGTAATAATCCACGAGACACGATAAAATGAAGGATTTGCGGACCAGCCTAAATGGCGGATAAAGGATGTCTGTTCTGGAAAGCCCCGAGATCGCGTACGTGTCAGTTACGGTGAACGGAAAACTAAACTACCGCCAGTGGCGTGAAATTCAGCTCTCGTATATAAGACCGTAAAAAATGGCTCGCAGTGTGCCTCGTAACAATAGAGGATCGAAAGAATTTTGTTAGGGGATCTCTGTGAACCGCGAACGACGAGGAAGAAGCTCCTGATCGCGAGTAACTATAACCAACAAACGTGCATTTATATAGATGCGTTGAGAGATTCCGGAGGCAGAAAACATGGCGGATTTAATGCTCGCTGGCTCGGATATTGCAGCGTCGATCAACGATCCCAACAACGAGCGAGCACCAAGAGGTGCGAAGGTGGCAGCACATGGCTCTCGAACACCTGTTACAGTCATTATCATCAGGGATTACGGTCGGTCGCCCGAGCTATTCACTCCAGAAAACACAGGAGCGAGGCTGAATGATGAGCCTCTAATTTCTACCTCCGGATAAGGTAGTCAACCTCTCTCTGTATGTATACAGGGCCCCTTTCCGCGCGAACCACACCACGTCGGATCGAATCCAATCACGGCTCTGGTTAAACATTGTACTTCCTTACGTCTATTTTTAAAATTTATTCACTCATCATCGTCGTTCGAATGACACCTGCCATTTTACTTTAGCAATCGTCATTTGTAATCGTAATCATCAATATTATAATGTATTTATTAGAAGATTGTCATTTTGTAATATTGTTATCTTATTGTTAAAACAAAGTAATATTAGATTATTATTTTATTATTAAATTGGAGTATTATATTATTGTATATAGAGTTACAATGTTAAATATATACAATAATATTATCATTTTTACAACTATATTACATTATTTTTATTAAAATATAGTAATATGTTAACAAATTTTTTGCATTCTCATTATTATCACAAAAATTGTCTGAGCTAATAAACATGTAATTGCGTATGGTCATATTGCTGTAAATTTATCAAATAAATATTCGTATGTACGTCTGAAACGACGGAATCATTTGCCTGATTTACAACTCCGATAAGTAAATGAAAATGAATTATATATATATACGATTTTGAAGTTTCTGCGATAGAAGAATGTGTACTTTGCAATTAAATTAAGAAAACTAAAACGGACACTGCGAACGTGCGAATTAATTTTGCAAGTAAACCGAACAGAACTCGTTTATTGTTATTTTGCGTCACTGGGGCTCGACGATAAAGTTTAAAAAAAAAAAAATCGTCAGCCAATGAAAAGCTCGCGCGCCGTCCATCAATGTCCAGCGGCCATTTTGGTTCTTCGTTTCCGACGATCGGAAATTGAAAGAGGCGACGGCAATGAATTTCACCGCGAGTCGAAAGAGCTCTCGGCAGCGGAATCTTTCGTTTCGGATTCTGCGGAGAGGACTTTTGCCCTTGGCAGGAGGGTCTCTCGCGCGCACGCCAAAGCGGTGAAATTGTTATTAACTGGCGTTCGTGCGAGACGAAAGTACTGGCGTAAAGCAACTGATTGCTGGACGACAGCGCGAGAAAATTTTTTTTTTACATTTTTTTCACTCACTTTCCTTTGTGTGTGTGATTTTTTTTCTCTTAATTTCAATCGCAACGCAGTCGTGTCGGTGAAACTGTGTGTCCGAAGGATTTTCATTCACATGGTGCATGGAAAGGAGAGAAATCGAAATAGACTCGTGACGGAGAGATATCCGCGAGCTTGACGTGAAGAAAAAGAGAAAAAAACGACGTAATTATCGAGCAAGAGAATCGCGGGCATTAATCATCCGGCAATTAAGACGAATTAAGGGGTACAAGAGTGATTAATTCTTGCACTATGAAGGCGATCTGGAAAATCAATTCAATCGAACCGAGAGGAGGTTCGGGTCCGTCCGGTCACCGAGAGATGGCACTGGCAGGCACGAATCGCATTGTCTCGAACCTCTTCGGAGACCCTTTTACCACGCTCGACCCTTCGCCGGAGTCGCCGTATTATTGTTTTTTTCCTCTCGTTTTCTACTCGAAAGCCAATTACGAGAGCACGAAATTTTCACATCAATTCAATTCCGTCCATACAATTATAATTATTGAATTTTTACAACGTGTATTTTTTAAATATTCACAACGACTGGCCATTATTTTATTCTTGTCGAATTGTAGTAATTTGATTTTTAATCCGCTTTGAATGGTTCTAAGCGCCCAAGCAATAAGATGAACTGATCGACTGAACAAATGTTCAGCCGATGATTGTACAGGAGGGTGATGAAAATCCATCAGGTGATGGAACAATGGGATAAGCGAAAATGGGTTGAGGAAGGGAGAAATGTAACAGGACGAGAGGGGGAAGGCGCGACGAGGTGAGGAATGGCGAGAAGGATCACGACAACGAGCTCCGGGATTGTGTATTGAAGCTGAGGCAAAGAAAAGGCGCCGGATGTACCCGAGAAACGATCCTGTGAATACATACCACCCAGCTAAAAATTAATAAATCCTGCTCTTAAACAAACAAACTCCACCCACAGCGGATCGGATAAGCTCACGGTTGGCCTTACTGCGCTCTATCTCGCCCCCCCCCTCTCTCTCTCTCTCTCTCTCTTGGTCTTCGTTCCCCAAGCGGTACGGAGCATTGATTTATTAATTTAGAGCTGCCCATTCTAAGATGTAAGCGAGGAGGTCTCGCGCAGGACTCTCTCTCTCTCTCTCTCTCTCTCTCTCTCTCTCTCTTTCTGTCTCTCTTTCTCTACGGGCGTTCAACCGCGAAGAAAGTTAAGGGAATCCTCCCCCTCTATGAACGGCCATTATCCGACGTGGTATCGGTAATTATAGCCCTCTCTTGGAAGAGCCCTGGCTGAGTCTCGTGGGGTTACGTTCATTACTGAATTATCGGCTCTCCGAAGAAAGAAAGAGCGAGAGCGAAAGAGAGATAGAGAGTGAGAGAGGGAGAGGGAGAGAGAGCCCACCGAGAGCAGTCGGCAAACAATGCAGCCTCGTTTCTTTCAACCCTCGTCGACGACCCCAACTGCCCTCCTCCCCTCGAAGAAGAACAACACGCCCGAACCTCCCGCCGCATCTCCAAAGCTGCACGTGCAACTAGCATGATGGGGAAGACCTACCTGATACGTAGCATGACAGTGTGCAGGCCTGAATCAGAACACGTGTGGCTAAGATGGATGCGGTTTGACTCCTTGTCGCCATAACGTGACATAACCCAGCGGAACTGACGATCAAGTCACAGCTGAATTGATTATTAGAAGCCAGTTGAACTACAGATCAAGGCCCAGTTAAACAGGTGATCAAAGCCCAGCCGAACCTGCGATCATGCCCTAGCTAAACTGGTATTCAAGACACTAGGATTATGTAGAAGACCTACTTGACAGGTAGCACTAGTATGTGGTACATGTGGTATAACTTATTGTTGCCACACCGCACCATACCCCAGCGGAACGATCAAGCTGAAGTGGTGATCAAAACTCAGTTGAACTGCTAATCAAGACTCAGCTAAACTAGTGATCAACACACTAGGATGCTGTAGAACACTTCCGTGACACGTAGCATGACACTATGCAGACCTGAACACAGAGGATGTGCAGCTAGGATGGATGTGCCATAACCCAGCGGAACTGATGATCAGGTTCCAGCTGAACTGGTGATCAAAGCCCAGCGGATCCTGCAAACACGATCCAGATAAACTGGTATTCAACACACTAAGATGCTGTGGAAGACCTACTTGACACGTAGTATGATCCTATGCATGCCTAAACCAGAGGATGTGCAGCTTGCGATATGACTCTTCGTTGTCACATCACGAACCATTACCCAGTTGAACTGTTCAGTAAGTCACTAGGATTATGCAACAGAATTCTTCGCCACACAGCCACATTGTAGAGCTGAGCTGGTATAGTTGAGATACGCGAATGATGCGGTTTTGAGTGGATACGTACAATGGTACGTTGGGATGATCCAGCAGGACGCCAAACGTGTCGCCACAGGATAACACACAATGCCCAAACTGAAAGATACGTCACAAAGACGATCGCCCGTAACATCACGTCACATTGATTTTCGCAAGCCATGCCAAAACAGCTCGATGAGATCGTCGACCAATAATTTCCCGCCACCCGGTGACATAATTAAGCTCTTCTCTAGGCACATGCCCATTCAGCACTTTTGCAAAACTTCAAAGGGTCTCCAAAGCTTTGAGGAGTATCCAATGAGCCATGAACCACGACCGCACATGCCTCTAACGGCATATCCGTCGCGACGGGATTCTTCCATCACCGCCTTACGAACTCTTGCTGCAAAAAATACCGCCCGTACCAGATAAATCCCCCTGCGAGATAACATCGCCGTTGGATCCACCCACCAGATGCCCGCAATTATCAATTAGCCATCCCTCCTAGGATCCTGTCCGTACACGCTGCTCCTCGGGGATCGCGCCGATCGAATCCAGAAAGGACCTTCATTGCTTATAGTCACGACAAACCTCGATTTCTGATGTAATCGATCGTGATGTCGCTAATGGTTCAACGCAGAAGACATACGTAGCCGTTTCAGAAACATGGACACAAGTTCTTGGGATCCTCAGAGACTGGGTGTCATTGATACGACCTTCAAAAATGATCTGTCTGCTCGAGACAAATCAACTCGCTCAAGGTCATGCCAAGATCTTCCATGGGTCGGATCCCATTCGGAGTGGTATTTCGCTAGCAAGGATGCAATGTCAGCTGGGCATTGGAGTGTAGGGTGAAATTTCTGTATTCGGTATCCAGACCTTACGACCGAACGCCGAAGGTGTTGAACCGAGCGTGTTCGAGACTGGCTGGCCTGGTCACGTCGGCGGATAATTTATGCTCGACGTTGCACGTTCGCTAGCCCTAAAAATTATTTATTTGATTGAAGGCAGTATCGAGCTACGGGGAAGAGCATTCTCGAACCTCGCGGATCTTTGCTCACCTGCGAAGAACAAGACTAACACATCCTCTTCATCTTCTCTGCCTTCCTTGGCTCGTGTTATTCTCCAGCGCTTTCTTGTTCCACTTTCTTTTTTTCTTCTCTCTCTCTCTCTCTCTCTCTTTCTCTCTCTCTCGCTCTCCCTCTCTCTCTCGCTCTCCCTCTCCGTCTTTCTCTTCACGACTTCAAGTATGGTCGATGTTGCAACAGGTGTGTCTCTCCGCACTCATCCATTCCCTTATATCTCCTCTCATGTTATGTTCCTCCCTCGCGCTTTCCATAATGTTCCGGTAGCTTTCCATTGTCTCGGGACTCGGCGAACATCTACTCCACGCGCATCGCAAATCCATAGATCAACGAGGTACAGGGCCCCGGAAACACATCCCGCAGTGTTTTGCAGCCATACGCGATCATGCTCCTATCGACAATAATTACAAACAAAAAGAGGAAGCGTACCTTGAAGAGCTTCGAACGAACATCCGCGATACTCGACTGCTCTCTAAGGCAGCAATGTTAATTGAATTTTGCGATTGGAGGCTACCAAAGATTCCCATCACTGTGGGGCACAGGCGCAGGCAAGCTAACTAGAATCGAACGATCTTTTGATAGGAAGATTCCTAAGATGAAATGATCATATGATTCGTTTGTCGAACGATCGTAGGTAGGTTTCCACGTCCTATGATCCATTGACCATAGCTCCACAAGGTTCCTGATCATCATTTGACGAAAGCTCCGAAAGGTTCCCCGTAATCGTACGACCGAACAGTGCCACATCGAGGCCCTCGAGCTCTTTCGAAGTAGCTTTTGTTCACCTCATCCTCTTCCAACTGGTCGAAAATAGTTTCACCAGTCACCAAAACTGCAGCCAGGTCGATCAGCAAGTCATCGCAGGGAAGAAGAGAACGAGATACAAAATGACAAGTAAAGAGAAAAACCGTCAGGCGCACAATTCACTATCTGCCATCCCATTGAGCCTCCCACACTTGGTTGTTCGGTTAGCTACGACGCGTTGACTCAAGCCGAGTATCGGCTCGCAATCAGTTACGAGGAAACAATGCCGGAGCATTGTTGCAAGTAGTTGAAAGTAGGCGAGTCGTTGAAGGTGGGCCTCGTGTGTGCCGGGGCTCCACGTTCACCACAATACGCAATTAACCTGCCGATTAATTATCGATTTATCGCTTAATTGTTATAATCATCCGGGTCATTCGGAACATCGTGGAGAATTTATCGGATCGTATTCGAAAGGCCTCCTCTCACTCTCGGCTCGGTAGATGATCCTTGGCTGATATCACTTGCCCCGTTGATCTCGTTCCATCGACCATCAACGCTGGATTCCATTCTCCATCAACGTGGGATCACTCCCCAAGGGATTTTACGGCACCGATCGTTGTGGAAAAACTTCCCCGGCTGCGTTGTCCCCGTTGCCAAGTTTCGGCAGGTGGAACTTTGTGGCGCGCGCGCGCGCTCGAATCTCGTTCCATCCGATGATGGTAGGAGTGGCCACGATCCAAGATACCGGAAGGGGCAAGCCCATCTTTATTGTATTCAATTAATTACTCAGTCCCGAGATAGCCGGTCCTGCAATTTCTTCTTCCCATGCCCATCGACCCTCCACTTCCCATTCGGGTATCCGATATTCTTCTCCACCTCTTTTAGATGACCACGTACATCGGGATCTTGGAAATTTCGACCCTTGTCGCATCGCGCGTCGACGACTCTACTCGGGCGTCCGAGTGGCGCGGTCTCAGGGTGACCTTGAGTCGAAAGTCGTGACCTTGACCACGAGCAGTTGCGCGACCCGAGCCTCGGATGGATACAGCCACGGTAAATCAGAGCCAGAAGGATACCCAGCGGATCAAGAACGTCACGGGGATCGAGTCGAAAAAAAACCCGCAACGATCGGGCCGCTAGGAGTCGCCACATCGGCAATGGGACCATAATGCTAATTTACCGTTTACGCGATTCCACCAGGCTCGTTCTCGTACGCCACATCCACATAAATAAACCCCTCGTCTTTTATATGACAACGTACACACGTACATATATGCGCTCAGGTACGAATGCACTTTGAGAAGAGATCCAGGCTGTCTCGGGGGTATTAGCAGCTCCGGTGCTTTCTCCCCCGGAGAGTCTTGACCTTCACTCTACCGATGTGACCTCTGAACGGCAGACATTGATACAGGCCCGTGTGTGTTTTAAAAAATGCGTATATGTAGAAATATATATACATGTATATTAAAAAATGAAAAAATTGCATGGAAAACTTAAAATAGACAATAAATTTGATTCCAAAAATCATTAATTAACTACAAATGAATGGTTATATATATATATATATATATATATATATTATCATTCATTTGTAGTTAATTAATGATTTTTATATACATTTTTATTTATATATATTAAGTTTTGTATCTTTCCTTCCTGCTTTATCTTTTCCCGAGTATTTTATATTTTTCTTTCATAAAAAAAATTGTATATATTCTTTTTTTATATATGTATGTAAGTGCGCGTGTGTGTGTCGTTTTTTCAGCACTACGCGAACTAGCACGAACGAGTGACGGATAAAGAGCCGTCGTGAGACACTCGAATCGACCACTCGAGACGATTCGGGCACGGCCACGCGCACGAATCCTCCAGCAAAGGCACTCACTTCGCGTCTGCAAACTCGTCATTGTTTTCTTTTCATTCGTCGATTTTTTTCCTCTCCCTTATTTTTTCCTCCTCTCTGCCTCAACTTCTCCACTTCGCTATCTCTCCATCTCGCTCTTTCACCTCGCCGTTGTATTTACACTCGGCGGTCATCCGAGTGCTCCCGTCCTCCATTATATTGCTCGACCTTTCTCCGGCGCGCCTCATAAAGACAGAGCGAGAGAGAGAGAGAGAGAAAAGTGAGGTCACTCCGCGGGTGCACCTTCGTGCGAAAAACAATGGACCTCTCTGCTAGTGCTCTTTATTCGGCGTTTCCAGTCGTCCGGGCAAACAAAAAAAGAAGACAAAAAAGAACAGTTGAGCATCACGGGAGCGCGGGCCAAAAAAAACCGGAGACACATTCGTAGCAGCGATCGTGCGAAAGTGGAAATTCTCTCGATCGACAAATTCTTCATTGTCATTTCTGGTCACGAACACGCGTGAAACACGAGACACGGCAGACCATTTGCTTGAGACAACAAGAATGTCAGGGTCGATCTCGAGGATCAGTCCCTGCGGTCATTACCGATCCAATTGGTCCACGCGTGGCCACGGTGTAGTTCGACGGGTAAATCTTCCGTGTCTTGCCGACTGCTGACAGAAGATCGGTAAGCTTTCGGTAAGATCGGCAAGATTGGTAACGCGCCCGAACTGAAACAGAGTCACATTGTTCGATCGATTAGGTTGTATCGGGGATTTCAGCAACCATACGTACGTGTGTACGTATAGCCCGAGTCTCGATCAAACAATCCGAAGTAGACCCGTATGGAAATCGGTATACTCGAGTGGACGTTCGTAAAGTCGTGTGAGAAGCTTCAGAATAAAAGAAATTAGAGAACCGTCGATGAGTTGAGCGAAACGCAGAAGTACAATTCCGTATAATGGTCCCTGTCCACACACACGTGCGTGCGTGTGTGTGTGTGTGTGTGTGTGTGTGTGTGTGTGTGTGTGTGTGTGTGTGTGTGTGTGTGTGTGTGTGTGTGTGTGTGCGTGCGTGTGTGCTCTCGAATGGAAGCTCACTACTATGTATGTGTGCATGTATGTGTAGGTTCTATGTAGAGAAAAGACGCAAGTCACTCGTAACCGTATCGTGAGAAAGACAAACATCGTGTGGGCCCCGTCGTCGAGATAGCTCGAGACTGGGACGATTCTGCTGTTCACTCTGATGCTGCTCTTTTTCAAACGCCCGTTGCGTCTATTTTCACGCTCGGTTTGTGATGGGACCGAGCGAGATCTCGATTTTGAAGGACTGCGGGCCCGCAGGGAAAAACCAGCGTCGAGACTCGTCTCCCTCGTGTCAAGCAAGAACGATCAATATTCTCCTTTTTTTCCACGACTTTTGGATTTTTGTTCGTAGTTTTTGGCCTGACTCAATATTGTTTTTTTTCCCTAGCATTTGATTTTACTCTAGCAATTTTTCACGCTTTTTTATTTGTCTACTTCATTTCATTTCGCTTCGGACTTTATTTTGGCGCGTCGACAGGTCGGAAAAGTACGAGCGACGAGGCGGGGGAATAAATTTGAGGAGGAACGAAAAATGTGACCCTGGATGCGCGTTCGCATTAATTCGCGATGCGCAATGTGGCCGTACACACTTGAGGGCTTGATAATTACAGGAAAGTGCGCGTTGCCGAGTGCGTGCGCGCTGTATTAACGTTATAAATCGTTCGGGCTGTGCAACACGCCCGGGGCGGAGCCGATCGTATCGATCGCGCGGGCGCGATACCCACCTACATCCCGAACCCCCCCAGGTATCGATTTCATCGGACGGTGATTGGCAGGATTCGTAATAGCGCGCGCGCGGACACTCGGACGTGGCGCACGGGCGCACGCGCGATCTACCGAGTCGGCGCGGACAGCGCGACGCGCAGCGAGCCATTCCGCACGGAAAAATACTCTTTGGACCCGTTGTATCTACGTAAATATCAGCACAACTGGCGGTCTTGCGACGGTCGTATTAGAAAGAAAAAAACGTTGATATTAAATTCATTACGGGCCTTTAAACGTATATTTATACGAACACCTTCATATAAATATGCTTACAACTATTCCAATTTTTCAGATATTGGGGTTTGAATAATGTGGAGTATGAGGACAGTCGGGGTTTATTACGTTTTCGTTTTTTTGTGGAGGAATTTGAAAAAAAAATCACCATCCTTTGGTTAAAGGATGACCCTTGGTTAAAATGATGGTTGTAAGTAAAAAGGTAATTTTAGTTGATATAGGGTAGGACCATAAAATTGAACCTTTTTGTAGGTATACTAGCGGGTATACTTGAGGGTATACTAGAGGGTATACTTAGTGTGTACACGGCCGGTCAAAAGTTTTCGGTCACTTCCGATAATTGCAAAACTTTCGATCACTTTGGATCATTGCACAATTATATGAGAATAATATAATTTATTGTATAAAGCTACCAAGAATCTTCGTAAAATAATAAATAAAATGAATTATAATACTCTAACAATATTTGGCAATTATCCAGTGATCGAAAGTTTTACAATTATCTGCAGGAGCCGCAAGCTTTCGACCGGTAGTGTACATACATATGTGTATATCTTCTCTATACCTATAAATGAAAATTGGTTTTCTGATAAACTTTCGAACCAATGGTCCGATCTTGACGGGGTTTTCACCAGTGTATAGCGTACTCACCGGTGCAGGTTTTAAGCTACCTATCATCACGACCGAGCAGTGAACAAAAATGTTAGACCCGCTGGAAGAATATTTTTACAAAGAAAGTATTCGCGAGGGAGCGCGCTCTACTCGACACGTCGAGCCTACTGTTTCTGCTGTCATGATCAGATGACGTTATGACGTACTTTAAGTGGCTGGAGCGATCCAGTTCAACCAAATGATGGTGTATACGTTTTTTTTTCTCTAATTAGCCCAAAAAAACGCATACGACGTGGAGATTTATTCTGTAGATGCTAATTTTATATAAAATAAATATATAAACGAAGAGCAAAATTAGACATTTTTATATTTTCACTACGTAAATTAGAAAATCTTTTGTGTTACCACCAATTTGGAAACGTATAACATTATCGATAATTGTTATGAAAAAACGGCGTCAGCGATTGTTTTTTACAACTCATTGTCAGAATAAAATTTTGTGTAATTTATAATCATGCCTGTTTGTTTTTATGTCACGAGATTTGTTATTATTACCATCGATTAATATTAAGTGTTGCCGGAATACGATAACTTCGAGGACATTGAGGTTGGCAGCAATGCTCTTCAGTCGTCGGCCAATATTCGTAATCTTTCATCAAACCTTGATGGTTCTATATTGAATATATATGCTTTGCGATGGGCAACATGGGTTTTTCTTTCTAAATGTTTACAAAGGTTGAGTTTCCGTTAATCCGTTCTTTGAAATGGTTTATCTTTGTGCTAAATAGCGAAATAAAATTATATCACCCGTATCGTAAACGTCTTGCCCAAATAAGAACATGCAAAACAACATACATTAAATTATTTTTTTTACGCTTTTATTTAACTTGACTTGATGTGACATGCAAAACGGAAAATTGATATTTCACCCACTTCACGAGTACTCGTTGTCAGAGCTCTGAAATTTTGCAAACATACATCTAAGAGGTGAGAATGCATGATTCAACTTAAAAAAAATAAACAAAAACTCCACTTTCGGTGAGATGCAAAACGGAAAAGCGTTTTTTCACCCACATCTCGACTACTCAGAGCTCTGAAATTTTGCAAACATGCATCTAAAAATTAGTGATATCTAAACATCTACATAAAATTTGACTAATACATACAAACAAATTCGTAGCTGACTATGTTTGTATGTGAAAACTTTATATGCAGCAATTAGTCGTAAGTTTAATCCCAATTAGACTGTTTGTTATTTTTTTACAAGCATTCCATGTCCCTAATGTGCAACCTCGTGAACTGTTAAACTACTAGTAACAACTAACTAGTAAAATTCCAAACAAGCCTCAACAAACCCAAGATATTTTGATGGAAAATCATTTCAAGGTTATAATATCATAGGTCATTGGATTCGTCTGAATATCAGCTACAACGTCTTAATAAAAAAAAACATATTCCCATTCACAAAACCATTGATGGCCTTGAGGACGCTAAAACGATGACCTTGACACAAATGAATTTTTAACCACTGTAGCAGCCCGTTGAAATTGATCAAATTACCTTCTGACATGTTTTCGTCAATCTAAAAGCAACGGAGATATTTAGGGTGATCACGTTAAATGGTCAACCCTATATATATATATATATATATATATATATATATATATATATATATATATATATATATATGTCAAAAGGTTGATGTCAGGTCTTTTTCAGTGCTTTAATGGATGATGTCAGGACAGTTGGTGCATATCGGGTCAGTCCTGACAAGCTTTCCTTACTTATGTATTTTGTCAGGACACGTCCCGATAACTACCATCCGTTACTTAGGTGTTCTTTCTCCCAGAGATAGGTATTTCTCAGGACATGTCTCGATAACCACTATCCGCTACTAACGGGTTCTTTCTCCCAGAGAAAGGTTTTTCTCAGGACATGTCTCGATAACCACCATCCGCTACTTAGGTGTTATTTCTCCCAAAGAAGGGTTCTTCTCAGGACATGTCTCGATAACCACCATACGTTACTTAGGCGTTCTTTTTCCAGAGGGAGGTGTTTCTCAGGACATGTCTCGATAACTTTCATTCGCTTCATAGGCGTTCTTTTTCCCAGAGAAAGGTCTTACTCAGGACACTCCTGACAATTGTACTGAACAGGTTTAGTATTCTCCTGCCGCGAACGTATACTTTCAAGACGTGCCTCGACAACAACCTATCCTAATCGGAATATCTATACTACCTTTGATGTTAGGACATTTTATTATTTTCAGAGGTATTGATATTGTATTCATTATTTCCACAGATCAGTGAACTTGTGATAATTTGCACGATTATAAACAATACTGTCGTGTAAAGATACTTTACACGCTACCATACGTTACGAACTAGCGTATGCTAGTTCGTAACGTATGCTAGCGTATGCTAGCGTAAATATAAAGCCTTCTCTAAATCCAGTTACATCTACTCTTTTCGGCGATGACATCGCGAAATATATCATTTTAAATTATTTCAAAAATTCCTTCAGTATTTGTGATACGAGAAAGTTGTTTCCAGGACCGACATTATTATCTTTTCGGGTCCGTCTCATGACAGTTGCGGGGCTGAACGAACAAAGGAATAAATGTCCTGATAACAACCGTTGCTTCTATAAAATATGTCCCGATAAAAACCGTTGACTCTCTGAAGATGTCCTGATAACAACCGTTACTTTGGCGAAAACTCAATAAGACGCTTCAATTTGACTGAATAATCTGTTTAAAATAATTAACACATCCCAAAGAAGACGCGTTATTAACATTTGTGATTGTAATTAAAAATAGTGTGGTATTTAAAAGTTACATCATATGATTTCGGATTCGTATAATTCGGCAGGTGACAGGAGTGTTCTCGAAAAGATAGACGCCGAGAAGTATATTGAGTTCGCAACGGACGAGAACACCAAATATGTCAGTAACCAAGCAGGCGAAGATGAGGACCCATCGCCTAAAAAAACCCACGAACGCAAACTGACGAAGGCTGTCATTCTAATAATACAGGTGGCACAGGTGTAAAAACGCACTGCATTATTTTGAGGTTGTTACCTGAAAATAATGCATTCCTTTTTAAGGTTGTTACCTTAAATTACCTTTTCGGTTGTTACCTTAAAATAATGCATTCGTTTTTTACATATAGTGTAGGTACCACCTGTATTATTGTATATTAGAATGACAGCCTTCGTCAGGTTGCGGTCGTGGGTTTTTTTTAGGCGATGGGTTCTCATCTTCGCCTGCTTGGTGGCTAATACCATTGATGCTCTCTTCCGTTGCAAGTTCAATACACTTGTCGGCGTTTATCTATTCGAGGTCACTCCTGTTACTTGCCGAATTATATCGATAAATTATGTTACAGATTTTATTATATAAAGAGGTCACAAGCGACCATTAGACGAAAGTGAAATCATGTGATGTAACTTTCAAAAACCACACTATTTTCAATTACAATCACGAATGTTAATAACGAGTCTTCTTGGGATGTGTTAATTATTTTAAACCGATTATTAAGTCAAATTCAAGCTTGTTGTTTAGTTTTCTCCAAAGTAACAGTTGTTATCAGGACATCGTCACAGAGGAAACGGTTGTTATCGGGACATCTTTTATAGAAGCAACGGCTGTTATCAGTACATCATTCAGAACGGAAACGCGTATTATTGGGACATTTATTCCTTTGTTCGTTCAGCCCCTCAACTGCCATTAGACGTATACGAAATGTACTGACCAATCACCGAAATTTTATTTATTTATTAAACGCTTGGCCATCTGGAGCTCCCACTTGCCATCACTTTTGTTTCTAATCAAGCCCTACATATACTGTGAATTTGGACGAAATCGGTGATGACGAATAGCCGACCTCCCCTTGTACGTGCGCAGTTCTATCGAGCGATTGGCTCATGGTTGGCTCATGGTTGGCTAACACTAAATGACTCTAGATGCCCGATATAAATCGTTCGCGCGTCTAAAAAGTTCAAAAGGTTTCGTCACATCAATATAAACGGGGGTCACCAAATGTTTAAAGAAAATATTATTGATAAAACTTGGGAAAATGTGACTAGCCGAAGAATTTTCGTAGCAGTGACTTTTCAGAGAAAATGTTAAATTGCTTACATCTGCTAAATTTGCGCGAAATCCTTTAGTAGAGTTTATAATTAGGTATAATAATTGATTGTGACTTATTTTCATTAAAAGTTTTATCCAAAGTAAGAGTTGTTATCAGGAAATCTTCACAGAGGAAGCGGTTGTTATCAGGACATTTTTGATAGATCCAAGGGTTGTTATCAGGACACCATTCAAAATAGAAACGCGTATTATTGGGACGTTTATTCCCTTGTTCGTGATAACCATTTATTCCTTTGTTAATGATAACAATAGTCCCAGGTCCGAATGCTACTGCCGGGCTAATTTTTTTTTGCGGAAGCATATACCCCTTTGCTAATCATCCTGTGCAGTTTGGGTACGGTCCACGAAACCATTTTTCAGAAAAAAATCGAAAACTCGTTGTATTTCGTGGGTTGAGCTTATAGAAACCTCCCGATAATTGTTCAGTTGATTTTTCATGTCAGCTAAAAGAAGGCAACTACGGAGATAAAAAGATAGGTACGGTTCAACTAATTATCGGAATAACACCTGGGACCGTGAAAATGAGGATTCACAGCACCGTTATAAAATGATGGATAGTTTTTATCGCGAATTTGTGTGAAAATCAATAGAATTGAGATAATGATATAATCGGCAAAAGTTACAGAAATTTACACCACATTGGAAATATTATATTCAGCGACAGATTGAGGTGATTTCACTCAAGCTCTCACGGAGCCCCCGATATTCAGCTCACCGATTGAAGAAACATACATCGAACTAGATATTGACCAAACGCCAGGAAGGCGGTGGAACGGAAAATTGAAAAAACTATCCAGTTTCTACTCTATTAGCTCAGTGACTTTACAGTTGAATATATCATTCCTTAAATATTAGTATTAATGCTGTATGTCTTAGTGTATTAATGCCGTTTATGTATGACAAAGGAATAAATGTCCCAATAAGAAGCGTTTCCTCCGTGAATGATGTCCCGATAACAACCGTCTCTTCTCTGAAAGATGTCCCGATAACAACCGTTTCCTCTGCGGAAGATGTCCTGATAACAACTGTTACCTCTGGAAAAAAATTAACAATAAGCTCCAATTTTAATTGATGATATTTTAGAATAATCAACTCATCATAAAAAACTTGTTTCTCGAAATTTAAAAAAAATCGATAACTGTTTCGATGCGTAAAAACGCGGATCATCGAGGTTTCTTATATTTTTATAAATACATCTCTCGAATAGCAGTATTATATGTGCATCTATTAATGGAAATATGGATTATAAAGCGTGTCTCAAAACAAGCTGGCATTTTAATCTATTAATAAAACGTATTATTTATTTGAAAAGTACGAATATTTTTATTTGAATATAAGCTGCAAACATGGAGGTTTTTGTGGAACACAATATCCGATAAATAGCATCAACGGTATGGACTTGGAAGACATATTCTGCCAACGAGATGGCTCAACTGCCACACTAGGGACGAAACAATGCAGTTATTGCAGACGACATTTCAAGGTCGTGTTATCTCGCGGCGCGGTGATGTGAATTGGCCACCAAGATCGTGCGGTTTGACGCCTTCGGACTTTTTTCTTTGGAGTTTTCTGAAAGGAAAAGTATATGCCAGTGATCCACAGACCATTCCGGAGCTCCAGGAAGCAATTGGCCGCACCATTAATGAAATTAGCCCGCAATGATGCCGAAATATTATTGAAAAACTCATGAACAGTGTGAACATTTGCAAACAGAAACGAAACGGTAATTTAGCGGATATTGTGTTCCACACACTATCTTCATGTTCGTACCTTATATTGAAAATATTCGTACTTTTCAAATAAATAATACGTAATAAAGTAATTAATAAATAAAAATTTCAGGTAATTTTGAGGCACCCTATATATAAGACAAAATAAAGTTTCACGACGATATTGGAAACGTTTCCGAACTGAGCCGTCAATTAAAAAAATATGATTAAAATGCTTATGTGGTTACAGTTGGCTGTCCCGATAAAACCCCATTACTCGCCAATAAAGAGTCCCGAGAAATACCATTCGAAGGGTTTCTAAGGCTGTCCTGACATCATCCGTTCGTACGGATTCTAAGGCTGTCCTGATAAAACCCGTTTACTCGCCAAAATGAGTCCTGAGAAATACCATTACGAAGGAATTCTAAGGCTGTCCTGATAAAAACCGATCTCTTGAGAAAAGAGTCCTGACAACAACCATTATTAAAATATTTTTCTAATGTCCTGATATCTACCGTTTTAACTATTTTCTCTATATAATTTGAAAAAATGCACTTGCACCAATTTTGGATGAAGATTACGCTTCAGCAGCATTATAAGTGCTATTTTCAATGGTTAAAAGTAGGCCTTAGAAAAGTCCTGACAACATCCCTTTGACATATATATATATATATATATATATATATATATATATATATATATATATATATGTATATATATATATATATATATATATTGGTCTCTCTCCTTTCCTCACGCAAGACTGAAAAAGGAATACCACGCGCGGCACGTCCAAATAGGCAATTAGGTATTTCGGACAGGCCGCTTACGATTTAAATTTCTTCGATTTGTCATTGGACTCATCGAAAATTGAGGTGACACGTTGAGGTAACCTATGATTTTCAAGGTGTCTCGATTCTCCGAGCCCTTCACCTGAAAACTTTCACCGGAAAAATAATATTACTAAGAAAACATCGATATTTTTCCTCTCTTCTCTGCATACTTGGAAAAAAACTTGAAAAAAATCATCTTCCTTATCGCAACGTCAAGGCATTTAAAAAAAATAATTTTCCTCCACGATGTTTTGTTATTATCTTTTGCTGACTTCAAAGCGCAAATTGGTTCTGTCATTTTTCGAGTGACGCCTCGTTAAAATTCTTCCTCCCGAAGCGCCAACGCAACCGAGATAAAAATCCAATTTGATAAGAGTGTCGATCCTCATGGGCTCGTAGTTTCATATTTGCGACTGAATGATTAATTTTGCGCTATTTTCTGCGCTCATATTAGAATGTTTGCTCGATCGCGATCGGCGCAGCGAGTCGATCAAATTGCTGGATAGATTAATCGTAAATCTAGCGTATCGCTGAAAGTACATACAAGTTTCACGATAATGCCCATAAAACGGTGTAAAGACTCGTTTAACGTATTTTTTTTCCCATGCGGTAATTGATATACCTTATCTGAATTGGATCGAGCATTGTTGATCCGCTTTTTTTCATCAATGAAACGTACTTCGCGATGAATAACGACGAAGTATAACAATAATAACGAGTCTAAACTTTCACCTTTTGTTTCTGCATAGCCCATTAGCCGCCGTTTATATTTTAAAGCGTGAGCTACACCTCGCTCAAATTCTTCACAATTTGTGGGCAAAAAAATACTTAAGGCCTTTGGCCTTAGTAACGGGTATAAAATCATGTGCAAATTTAACAATTTTTTTAGTATGAAAAAGTAATTCACTCATAAAATGAATTACACATCTACTTAGTATGAATATCAAGCTGTAAGATTTTTTTTCGATGTACAAAATGGCCGACTACTAATATTTTCTTTTGTTATCTATTTTTTAGGTGCTCCGCGGCGTGGCATTTAGCATCCACAATTTTTTACCTAGAACAAAAAACAAAAATTCTCGTCAATCTCCATTAGAATACCAAGAGACGTACGTAAGGAATTTAAAAAATATTGTTTTATTCAAAAGTTGTAGGTATTTGAACTTGAGAAATGAATTTTCAGTGAAAAATTTCGTTATAACTGCTCATGAACTGCTCATTAAATGAAAAGTTTTCGATAAATCAGAAATTCCGTACGTACTTCTCTGCGAAATGCAATTAGGAACATAACTTTTAAATTTGAAGTAAATCGAGTGAAAATTCTTTACGTTATTTGTCACGCCAATTGGAAAAAAGGTGTTTCGAGAAGTTTCGAGCAGTTGGCCATTTTGTACATCGAAGAAAAAAAACATTGTATATTTTCTAACAGCTTGATATTCATACTAAATAGGTGTGTAATTCATTTTATAAATGAATTACTTTTTCATACGAAAAAAATTGTTAAATTTGCACATGATTTTATACCCGTTACTGTGGCCTAATGCCTTAATTTCAGATTTCAGAAAGACACATTTCAGAATACATTTCATTAACAAATTAAAATGTCACGTCATCTTGAGACACCCTACTGTTACTATAATAATGATAACAATAATGAATAAATAAATATCATATATATATTGGACATCGACTTAGACGTAAAATTAATCTAACATAAAATGAACGTGCATGCCGGGCTTCATATTATTCGGATGTGGGGATACTCGGTACATATATCGAGAAGCGAGAAACGCTTTGGAATGCGACGCCTGTCGGGAATTACAAGAGAGTCTTAAGTCTCGCGTGTCGGGATGCGATACCGATTGCGGGCTCATCCTTCTTTCTGTACGGGCTCGCAGGTCGCGACCGCGTCGTCGTCGTCGTCGCGATTAATTAAGGCCGCTAGATATACATATACATACACACATTCATACACACGCACACGCGCGCGCGCACACACACACACGCACGCATGCCTATGTGTGGCTACATATCCTACAACGTAAGCGCGTGTTGGAAAAAGATTACGACTTATTCAGTACCGAAGTTAGTCACTCCGTTGGCTCGACAGGCCATAAGCTTTCCAGTTATCCGAGCGAGATTAGAAGTGAAAGACGATAGTCCGCGCGCATAGGCGGACGCTGCCCCGAGTATAATTCTGCTTGCGAACTAAAACGAAGAAACAATGTATAGATATTCGTCCGAATGTACAGGGATCAACAAGCAACTTCCGGCTGCGCCATTTTGGATTCTACGCTGGGTCGATTTTCTTGAGTACGGAAATGAGAAGACGGAGA